>CM033627.1:12717073-13309573 GCA_019453435.1 Rhinogobius similis | reverse complement strand
TCACAGTATAGTTCTTTCATGATTATTTTACTTAAGTAGATTCAGTTTTAATGTGATGGTTTACTGTTGTATTTTTTATGCTTCTGTAGCTATATTTTACTTAAAGTCACAAAATGTAGTACTTCATCCACCACTGCAGTCCGACTGCACTAACTTGTGTAAACATGATTCTTTTTTTTTTTTTTTTTTTAATCTGTTTATTGTCAGGGACCATGTACAAACACAATAAACCCATAAAAGAGACGATGCTTTGCACCAGATTCAATAAAGAGGCACTTTTAATTTTTTACCAGTCCTTTGTTGATGATACTATTATTACATTGTCTTGTTTTAATTATAATTATACTGAAAATAATCTTTGTATATTGTATAATGCCTGGGTTGCCGGGGTTTAATTAAATTACAAGCCTTACCCGCTTAATAAATGGCATTCAGAGGCATTTGTTTTTTCCCTGCGACTCGTGTGATTGCAGCTCTGCCTCAGTCGCAGAATATTTACAGATACTCGCCCCCTATTTTTCAGAAAATCAACGAGAACGAGACCCTGGACCAGCTGTTCACAGACCTGGACCAGAACGGAGACCTGGAGATCGACTTCCAGGAGTTCATCACTCTGATCGCCATGGTGACGTCCGCCTGCCACGAGCTCTTTGTGCCCAACTACCACCAGAACTAGACACACCCATTACACTTACATATCTCAACGGTCAAAGGTCAAAGGTCAAAGGTCAAAGGTCACGTTCAAGGAATTTAAAGGAAAACTGTTCAGACCTGTCCTCAATCTCAGTTTTAAAATACAGGTTCCTTTGAATGTTGTGACCACTGGTTTTAAGTGTTTAAATTCACATATAAAGGTATATTTATGTGCTAATAATGAGGAACTCCACCTGTGTCAGTCATGAATTATTTTATCTAAATTTTGAAAATATATTATTCCCCCTAAAAAAACCTGCATTGGCCAATTTTTTATGTTGATGTTTATGCCAGTATTCAATGCACCATTTGGACACAACCATTGGTAATTATTCTGTTTATTCTGTTTACTATAACTAAATGGTTGGGAAATTGCATGATATTCTTCAAGTGTTAAAGGTGTGCTCTGTAACTTTTCTGGTAGAGGTTAAGCCACCTGCTTGTTGTTGCTTTGTTAGCAAATGTTCCACAGTATGGCATTAACGTATCTATCTTACATTGAGTCACTAGAGCTCGGATATCAAATACGTTAAATTGCTGGCAAAACAAGCCGTCACACAAACATCTGTAGAGACACATCAGCAAACAATGTAAAATAGTAAACAAAAGCGCTGTGGAACAACCCCATAAACTGCTGTTATCCAGGGGCGTAGCACCACATTCTGGGCCCCAGGTACAAACCTTCTCTAAATATATAATTTTGTATATTTATTTATCCCAGCAGATTTGGTTATGATTATTTTTTATTGCCTTTTGCTTGAATATACACCCTATGGTTTCATTAAACAATAACTCACTAATTTATAAACGTCTTGTGCAAGACCACTAACTCCAAATTATAATCATTAGTTTTATTTGTGAACCACTTTCGCTCAGCTTTTGGTTAATACAGTCCGTGGTATAAATAAAAGGTATTTCTATCACCCGCTCCTGCCCGCTCCCAGACTTTTTTTTTGTCCCGTCCCAATCACGGGATCAGTAAGAAATATTTTTCCTGTCCTGCAAGAATCCTGCGATCACGGGATTCCCTTGAAAAATTGTCAGTCTCCAGCCCTGCCCTCAGGTGTCAAGTATTTAGTCATTCAAGGACTTTACTCAGCCACACTGCATTTTATTACAACAAAAAAATATTAAAGCAATGACAAAGGCAACAGAGAAAATAAGATATCAGCTGCTTTTTAGGGCCCTTCCCTGCCCTGGGCCCCGGGAAACCAGTGCCCTTCACCCCCCCCCCCCCCCTTTACCCCCTGAAAACATGCATTTTTAGTCAGAAAACTTTTGAATGAATACTTTGTTATAGATTTAGCACTTTAACATTAAGCCTACTGAACATTATATGATGTGTAACAGTACAATCCAGATCTCTATTACAGCCATTTTAAATGATAGATTATAATATATTCTTATTATTGAAGTTTAATGCCATATTGTGGAGCCTCCCACAGCTATAACATCGAACCAGGCCAACAATATTTACATAGAGCAGGAGTCTCCAACCTTTTTCAGCCAGAGAGCTACTTTTGTAAAGCAAAAATGGCAGACACCTGCTCCTTTCAGAGTCGATGTAACAGTGACAACAAGCCTGATACAGAAAGCTGAAGAACCACCATCTAATTATTCCTCAATAATTAGATGGTGGTTCTTCTGCTGTCTGTATCAAGTACAGCCTAAGAAGGTATTTTGCTTTTTCGATTACCACCAGATCTAAATTGAGTCTATAACTATATTTTTGGTGTAAATTAATCATATTTCAGGTCTAAACTTGGATGAAAATAGGACTATGCCATTGCTACAGAAGCTCTAACTAACCCAAAAATGTATAAAATGTTCTCTAAATTAGGCCGACACTAGAACAGCCGAGGAATCTGCGCACCATCTGAAGGAGCTCACGTGCCACAGATTCAGAAATACAGACATAAACCATTATCTATTAGTGAGGCATTTAAAGTACACATTTACAGCGGTAATACGGCTGTGATTATTCAGATTAGAATGATTCAGCGTCAGATGTGTTTTTCCTAAATCCTTTGGGAGCTACTTGGCAGAGGATGGAGAGCTGCTAATGGCTTCCGAGCTACAAGTTGGAAACCCTTGACACAGAGCAACTTAAAGAAAAAAGTCTAGACATTATCAAGATTGGATTTAGGTGTTGTATTTTACTTGCCATTGATCACGGAACTTCCCTCGTCAAATTGTGTTTGAATGTATTAACTGGATGGACAAAAACAACACAACGTTCTCTACATTCCCAGATCCACTGGCCTGTGCAGTATCAGTAAAAAAAACCAAAAAAAACCACTTCAATCATTTTAATTTAGTCAACTCCACATAAATGGTTTGAAACATTTACTTCGGTGTGTCAACAACAGTCTGGTTCTCAATAAACAAATGTTTTCTTGTGAATGATGCGCCGTTCTTTTCGATTAAAAGAAGTCCATAAATTAGAAATGATTAAAAACGCAATTTATTTATTTGATATAAAACAAAAACAGTGTAGAATAGGTCTGAATATGTAACACATTTGAGTCGTAGTGCACAGTTTAAACACATCCAGGTTCATTAACATTTGAGATAAAAGACAAGAATCACATTTATTTCACAACATATTTGTCGATGTCTAGACTACAAGGTTAGCAGCTTTTACACATAATAATGAATCATAATGTAATGTATAATGAGGACAACATATTACCTGAATAACTGCAACTTTTTCAAACATTTCTTTCATTCTAACAAGACAGATTTGAGTACAAAAACAAATAAATGTTCAATCCATAATCACATTTTCGCATAATGACATTCTAAACAGTGCACCAACTAAAATAAGACTGTTGTCGCTTTACAATTTAAAAAAAATCTTGAGAAAAGTCTAATAACTATATAAAAGCATAAAAAAGTAAAATATTCAAAATGTCCAAAATGTATTTGTTTGCTTGTAGAAAGTGTATTAAGACTGACATAATTCATAAAACGATGCTGAGTGGTCTTTTTTTATGGATTTTTAAAGCTTGACGTTCTGCATATTATTGTTTTGGTGCATCTTTGTCAAGTATTTTTGTGATTCTGTTTGACTTAAAGGAGAAACTACAGTATAACGTTATACATTTTTGTAAACATGTCCATACAAAGGCAGCAATGTGTATATTCTGTGTTTACTTGAGCGAGTTGAACATTATTCTTTCAAAAACCCATATTATACCGCATTACAATAACATACTGTCATTTCTTCCATTAATTATTTGATCTGATCTCTGACATCAGAACTGAAAAACATACCAAATATGGAAAAGTGAAGACATAAATAAATGTATAATAATAAAAGCTAATGGTATGTTCTTCACCGTCTGACCTCCTGAAATCTTCTGTCCTGGTGCACTTTAAGAAGACGATATGTGAGTTGTAAAAATATCGATGTAACAGGGGTGGGATATAAAAGTATTTACGTCCTAAGACTCCAACCATAATGTATATGATCCTATAAAACTTTAAAAAACGTGTGCGAATCCTCTCCTTCATTGGTTGTTTGTTGGAGGTTCTATCCTGTCGTTTTAAAGCCCTGACCGTTCCTTGGCACATTGTCGGGTGTCCTCGCAGTGTCCTCTGTCTCTGAGGTGAGTGTCTATAAACTGGTGCATCTTTGTCCAGGCGTCCTCCTGAGCTGCGGCGTGAGGGGCAAGATGGCCGCCCCACAGAGTAAACACTACAACAAAAACATTTGAATCCAGAATCAGTGTCATGTAAATTAGCAAAACTAACTAGACAACTAGGCACAGTTTAAAAATCAATAATGTCCTTTGTGGATCAATAAAGTTTGTCTAAGTCTAATTTTTCGAATGAAGGGTCCGCCAACTGCTTGCCTCCACAGAAATGTTTTACTATGCCTGAAATATTCCACATTATAACTTTAAAAGGTATCCATCTTGTATTTATTCCTATACAGGTGTTTGGAAAACATGCACTGTTCCTGTAAACAGGGCATCCAGGAATCACCTGGAGTTAAATCCGTTTAATGCCATACTTTGGAACTTTCCAGGTCTCTGTGGAGACAAACATGTGGCAGACCCCTCCATGATACATAGTTTTCCTTTAAAAACAATCTTTGTTTGAGGAGAAACTTTCTATATAAAAGATATTTCTGAAACTTTACAAACAGCAAACTTCTAAATATATTTTGCAGAATATTTTTTTAATTCAGTATAACAGTGTTATGGTCTAGGTCTCAACGTGAGAGTTGTATGATGATTTCAAGATATAATTTATAATAATAATTAATTAATTTCATTGTAGATTATCTATTTTAAAACAGTATAATTTGGTGAAATTGGGTTGAATAACACAACCAAAACAAAACTTTTTTAAAAACACGTTTTTTCAAGTTTTATTAAAGACAGTATTTCTGGCATCAGTTTAACTTTACTGTGGGTGTCCTGGGTCGCTTACATAGCATTTTGGGGTTCCATCCTCAAACGTCCTGGTAAAGGCTACAGTCATACAACCACATAAACTGAGACTAAACAGGGAATAAAAACCTAGACTAGACCAGGACTAGAAACTGACAAAACCAACCAAGTCCATGTCAGGACTAAACTGGAATCAAACCTGGACAAACTATACACAGCCTAAATTACCACATAGCCTTTTAATTTAGTCTCAGAACCAGAGATGCCAGTCTCTGCTGCACTGGCACCAGCGGAGACGACTCACGTTTCTTTGGTTTGACGCTCCACAGTGACACTCTGGAGTTTGGAGAAAACGGAGGTTCGATGAGGTGCCCAGCCCCGGGGTACGACAGGCGAGTGAACAGGTGACCTTTACCACAGGCTTTTAGAGTCTCCTCCAACTGAAGAAGAGCAAAGCATACTGAGAGATCAAGCAAAACACCAAAAATCCTTATGTCACGCTGAATATTTCTACAAACATGATACTGCAGTCTTTTGTCTTTGTTCACCTGCATCGTCCAGCTGCACGTGGAGTAGTTTGCAGTGAGTTTGTAAAAGCTTAAATGTAATCATGTTCACTACGTTTAAGTGAAATGTGTAGTTTAACCTGTCATATAGACTTTAACTCTTACCAGGTCGGCGTTCTCTTTACTGCTGGCGCTCAAGTCGTCTTCACCCACAATGAACATGACCGGACAAGAAATCTCATCCATCTTCAAAAAGGAAAACAGTACGTCAAAAAAGAAACCAGTAATACAGATTAAAAACACAGAATGAATTAATAAAATGCTTTACCTTGACTAGGTATGATGGTGGGAAATTTTTAGGAAGTGAGACTTCCCTGAAAAAGACATTGCCCTCATCGTCGAAAGTCCAAAGTTTTTGGTCACTAAAACAGGAAAAATTTAATCATCTTGGTCTCAAAAATAAGGTAAATTCTTCTCTTATTTTTGACCAGTGCTGATCTAAAACTACCAATGAAATTTGCAGTCAATACATGACACAAATATTTTTAGCTATGTTATGGCCGTCCTCTGTAGCTTTAAGCATGTTTGAGTAAAATACATTGTTTTGAATAAATAATAAATATATGAATGAAACTAAAAGTAAACTATTCAAACATGGTAGAAATACATAAAAACATAAAAAGAGGTGCAAAGGAAAGAGTGAGTAATAAAGTAATTAATTTACAGATGAAAAGATTCCGTTCTCCCCTCGTCATCGACGAGTGCAGAGGTGCTGCCCACTGGGCCATTTATGCAAATCAGACAAGATGGCTGTAAAAAATAAGTAAAAGAAATAGGTTTTAATTTTCAAGAAAACCACAGCAAAGGGTGCAGTGGTGACTGTCCTGAGTGTTAATAATACTCAGGGGGGGGGGGCTTGAATGATTGTGGGAGCCCTGTTTCCGGGGCATTATGACTCTGGTACAGTCTCCAAAGGCAAACAGGCCCTAGTGCAATGGCAACCCGACCCACGGACACAGTCCCTGAAATGCCTCCCTGATCTGCATCTGAGCGGTGCTCAGTTATTGGACTTCTGTGCTAGTTACAGTTTGTCCATAACTGTCCATAACTGGTGTAACACGGTGTCCATAACGCCATGTTCAAGCACAAGGGTGTCCACCACTGCACATGACACCAGACAGAGGCCGGAGGTCAATGATCGACTTTGTTAACATGTCACACCTTCGGCCGCGTGTGTTGGACACTAAGGGTGAAGGTCTGCTGGAAACAGGGTCAGCTGGGTCTTAATATGTTAAATCCAGTGGACCATGTTCTCTGCCTCCACAGTAGATGACGCAGCTTAATACTATCAGTCGTACAACGTCTGGGCAATAATGCCAAAAATGAATATCTCAATATTTATCTCGAGTATACTGATAACAATAGTCAGACAATATTATGTCGGTCCAACAGAAATATGTTAAAACATGTCTTTAAATGTATGAATTGTGAAAATTAGAGTGACCCGCTTATCTGGGTCCTGGATAGAAGAGGGGGTAGTAGTAAAACAACTGTCTTTTGTGTGCTGTGTTTGTTTTTGATTTACCTTGACTCCAGGTAAAGTGGACATTCTCAGAGTCAGATAAACTCCATAAGAGAGGCCTAAGATCCCCACTCTGTCCCCACAGATCTGATCGTGGTTCTGAAGGAACTGAAACGCTGTCTGTACAAAATAGCAACGAAATACAATTTAGTCATCATTCATTTGATTTGATTAGCTTAACACTTACTCCCAAGTTCACTCTGTGCTAAAAGAAATCCCAAATCTGCCAAATGTACCTTCTGTGTAATGATTCACCTTGAAATATGACTTTCCAACATTGATCTTATTAAGCGGCCCGGGCAGATCCTTGTGTCCAAAGTACGCTAGAGAGAAGCTAGCGTAGCCTCTGGACGCCAACAGAGCCGATCGGTACTCCACCAAACCTCCGCCCATTCCCCACAGGTCTAACATGGCCGGGAATGGACCAGGACCTGCAGGAAGATGATACAGTATTTAATCATCATCTGAATTATATGTTTTTCATATGGGCAATGTAAGATGCGTGTGTTTTCACCTGGAGGTAGGAATAAAGTCCCTACGAGTCCGTTTTGGCGGATCTCGAGCCTCTTGACCCCTGGAGCCATGTACCAGCGCTCAGTGGAGACGGAGGCCAGCTCTAAGCCTCTGTCCTCTGGAGAGACGTGTCCCTCCAAAACAGACACATTAAACACATATGGAGTCTGCATGTTCCTCTTCCTCAGTCTGTGGAGAAACAGAATAATACCAGACATTAGTGATAACCATTAAAAAGTGCACTGCGTAACTTTTCTGGTGGAAGGAGATAAGAAGGTTTTGCAGTTCAGCCATAAAGAACAAATATTATGCATTATTTATACTGTACTAATGCCCTTTAAACAAGCTCAGGAGACGTTAGAGAAACTGAGCTTTGGCTCCATCTACTGCCTGCAGAGGGAATTACATATGTTTTAATCACATTGCTTTGTACCGCTAGACGTATTCTGCCTTGTTAAGCGATCATGCAGTTGTAATGATTGCGATTAAATGGCAGTAATGCTAAGTCTTGTAATGATTTATAAACTTAAAACAGAACTAAGTAACTTCAGCGCTCTTGTGAAAATACACTGCTATTGAAACGTTATCTTCTTCTTTTGATTGAAATAAGAATAATAAAAAAGAGCCAGGGTTTCTCAGGATAGTTGTCTTCGGGTCGGCGTCCCCAAAAGTTGTAATTGTAATTTCCGTGCACAGACAGCAGGGGCTTCAAACGACCCAAAAACGCATTTACAACCACCGCACAGACTTAGAAAGACGTGTAATAAGGAAAAAATGTGACTTTGTTGTGCTTTAAAAACATCAAAGAAGATTCTCAGAGCCACATCACACATCGTCACAAATTCAGAATGCAGTGTTTTTGACAGGAGAGGATTTTTTAACCGGGACTGAGCAGACTAGCATGAAATAAGCTAAATGCAACTGCAGGTATGTTTTTGAAGAGGGAACAATGTTAGAACAGGGTTAAAAGCTCAAAAAAGTTGCATAATATTTGTCGTTATTTGTGAGGGGAGGACCATATTTACATGATATTTACATTACAAGTTCCTAACTAATTCTAATACTACTTTTAGTCTCAATTAATATATTAGCAGCTATACTTTTGAAAACCCGACTCCTGAGTCCTGACACATCCATGATCATCCATGGTTCATCAGCAGTAGTTTCCTTCACCTGCCTCAGTCCTTCTCTTCCTCCTGGAGCCGGCTGCAGAGCCCAGAACAGTCCCATCGGTTCACAGCCGACGAACGAGCCCCCGATCGAAGTATCTGTGCACACTGAGAGGAGACAGAGGGAGGAGGCGTCTAAGAAATGTGGTAGGTGCCAGCGAAATGCCCAAAAATTAAGGCTAATCAACCATAAAAAAATGATTGTGATCATTTTCTGAACTATAAACACACAGACAGCAACATTATTAAATCAAAATGTCTAAAAACAACAATAATTTCTGATTTTCAAACACTTTTTTGTAAATGTTCTTTATCTAGAAACCTTTAGTCACCATATTTCAAAGTTTATTTGGTTGAAAATGTATTGTTATATATGACATATAACAATACCTGATTTTTAAAAATGACCTTTTAAACTGTCAGAAAAAATTTGTAATTTGTCTGTAAATTGAAATGGCACGCCGGTTTTTATCACAGAGGGATTGTGTTTTCGAACTCAGCACTACTTCATGCCATTTTAAACGTATTTTTATTTCTTCACAAACTGCAACTTCACAAATGTAAAAGTATGATAAATATTTACCACAGGTGCCCTCCCACCAAACTGAGTCAGAATTAGAATATCATGAGAACTTGTCATATGGACTTTAATGTACACAGTATATTTATATTGACTCAAAGTAACTAATCGCAGGGATAAGATCATGATTCAGTTTTTATTGCTCAGCCTTATTCCAAAGTCTAAATAGGAGATGTTTAAGTTGGGAAATGCAAACAATTCTTGTACAGTCATGGAAAACTATGGATGAGAAATTTGATTACTCCTGTTATTTAATTTTTCTGGCAATGCAAATGTAGAAAGTGAGTCCAACTTGTTGTCAGAAATTGAAGTCATAACATAATAAAATCCTTCTCACAGTTGACAGTGCCCTCTGGGTCCGTGTTGTAGTGCGCGTAGGACTGCCACAGGTCTCCATCCTCACAGAGCAACCGAGTGCACAGGGTCACAGGAGCGAGAGGGGGCAGAAAACGAGCTCTAATCGAGATCTTTTCATCGATGAGCGCCCTGCAGGGGTCAGCGGTCAGCACAGGACCAGGTCTGAGGTGGCTGCTCCTACGACCCGTCACCAAAGCACCTGAGAAACGTAATCAAAGGAAAGTTAAACAGGTAATTACAGACTCATCTTCTAACGCAGGGCTGTTCAACTCAAGGCCCAGGGTTAGGGTTCAAACAATCTGATCCGGCTCCATCCAAACTTTATTAGACACATTAATAGACAAATATTATGCAAATTTGACTTTTTTGAGCTTTTAACCACATTGTGTCGTCATCAAATCCTTGAATCCTGGTCAGAAAATCCTCTTACCCCAATTGTCAAAAACACTCCCTGCTGAACTCTTTTGCTTTTAATATAACTGAGGTCACTTATCTGAAAATCTTCGGCTGTTTTAATCCTTAAATATCACCACAGACTCGTTCTGAGCATTTCTGCTGTCAAAACACGATCACCCCAACTGCTAAACAACTGGAATGTCTTCTTCACAAATGCAAATCTTTGCTAAATATTTACCACAAGTGCTAACCCACCAAACTAAGTCATAATTAGAATATCATGAGGACCTATGATAATGTAAATGTAAACACAACTATAGTCACAGGACGTGCAAGTACAATTTTGTCAGGCTGATACAAAACACAGAACGGTGAGTATTGTGTAAAAATATAATATAATACAATATAGCCATTTAAATAAAACATACAACGTGCCTGATGTGTTAAGAGATTAAATTGCTTTTACACCAGCAATTACACGCCTGTTTCATCCATCGTGCTCTCTTCGCTATTTGGTCAAAGAGCAATATATGTTTTCATATCAGGAAAAAAATACTTGTTTTATTTAAAATGTGTGCATAAATTGTATGTTGAGCGATGTTTTGGACCACCCATGAAAGTTTTATAGCGATTAAATAAAAACTGTAGCCGGGGTCAGAATGACCTGCAGATAGCAGGAGGTTAATAAAGGTCGGTCTGTTGCAGGAGCTTACGTTCTGTAGGTTTGTCAGCCTTAAGTCCTGTAGTTCAGTCGTTCTCAAACTTTTTCAGTCGCGACCCCAAAAATAATAATAGTTCACATTCGCGACCCCCAAAGACAAAAAAGGAAAGAATATAGACCTAGAAAAATCTACATTTACCACTGCATTTGAAGGAGGTCAAGCCCTGTTTAACACTATTGTATAAATTTTTCCCCATCATCTGGGACCCCTAGAAATCATTTGCGAACCCCCCTTTGGGGTCCCGACCCCCAGTTTGAGAACTACTGCTGTAGTTGATTAATAGTTGATTAAGGACAATCTGAAGTCTTACCCAGAGAAAGGTGCAGCTTCATAAATCTTGACTGGACCCGCAGCCATGGGATCATCTTGTCCTGGTCTCCTTCTGGTCGCTCCACGCACGGCTCCTGTCTCTGTCCTTCTTCAACAAAAGAACGTGTTCTTCTTCTTCTTCTTCTCCAAGAAAAACACGCCGTAGTGACGTAAGCACAACCTATGGCGGCAGTAAAATGTTGCAAACGTGAACTTTGACCTCAACAAGATAAAACTGGTGAGAAATGTTGAGATGTGTCGAGGCAGCATGAGTCTGCTGAAATTTGAAGAGACTATTTTAACAGTGATCAAATGTGGTGTAGTTTTATAAATAGTGATGTGGATTCCATAGTGAATGGAGGCGGCTGGAGGCCAGATGAAGTAGACTGTACATTTTTCAATGATTCTCTCACATTAGATCTAAATTCTACTGGTTTTAAGTGTTTGTGTTGGAAAAAAGCAACACATTTGAATTTCCAAGGTAGAGAGGCCAGTTAGTTTGCTTTTCTATAACAAATGATGGACAAAATACACATTTCTAGCCTTAAAATTGTATTTGAGTTTCAAAAGAATCTAATTTATGGTATGGTATCTAAAATATCTCTACATAAAATTAGCAGCTAAACATTTCTGTGAGCATTTTTCCAGTAAAACCCATAAATCTGTATTGTTCCTTCATCAAAAATGGTCAGTACTTGGATGGGCTGCTGGAACACCACGTGCCACAAGGGGGCGCTGGAGGAAATGTCATTGTGTCCTTAGGCAAGACACTTCACCCACATCGCCTAGCATGAAAGTGGTGTGTGTGAATGGTTGGTAGTGGACGGAGTCGATGGCGCAGATTGACAGCCTCACTTCCATCAGTCTGCCCCAGGGCAGCTGTGGCTAAAATAGTAGCTTAACACCACTGAGTATGGAATGAATAGCGCAGTGTGAAGCATCTTTGAGCGTCCAGAAAGTGCTAAATAAATATGATGCATTATTATATTATTATTAATTTGACTATTTTCTAAAAAAAAAAAAAGCTTGATTTGTGCAGATGTTCTGTAACACAATCACAAAGAAGGTTTTGCTCTGTTCCCTGTGCAGGTTGTGAGCGCTGACACTGATGAGGCCGTTTGATGTGACTGGGATTTATTTTAGGGATTGTTACTTCTTTTACTCAAGGAATGAAAAACATTACATAACCACTTCAGTTTAAAGGTGCACTACTTGACGTTTCTGGTGGAGGGTATGCCACCTGCTTGTCTCCATGGAGATGTTTGAGATTGCTTTGCCTGGAATGTTCCACAGTATGGCATTATACTTATGTATCTCTGTAGAATTGAGCAGATGACGTTTGAGAGAGGAGTTTTACTGATATTCAGCAAAAAAAAAAAAAAAAAAAAAAACATAAACAAAGAAGTGTCAAATGCCCATTCCCTACATAGCAACACAATCTTCATGAAGACAAGCAGGCAGCGAACTCTCTACTAGAAAAGTTACAGAGAACATCTTTAACCAAATAGTTTAAAGCTTTCTCACTGAATAAAAAAGCAAGCAGGTAGCAACTAAACTCAGAAGTTAGACAACAAGCTACAACTGCAGCCGATTTATTTCACGCAAATTTGCTCGAAATCCTTACTTACTCCTTTCTCAAAACTCCAACCAGGCCAAAATAACGAATCTGTGACAATGCTTTTCAAAATCATCTTATCACATTGTGAAACCCGTCAATCTTTAAAATATTGACTCGGAACATGAGTCACAATAAAATTATTAATTAAAGCCAAACCAATCAAACTAAAAAAAATCAACCAAAGACAAGCCAAACAAACAATTTAGCAACACGTGTTCAACACATCTAAGATGAATTATGTTATGTTTCGTTTGTCGTAAAGTATTTGTATGTTTTTGTTGGTTGCCCGTAGTAACAAGTTGGGTAAAGTCTCGAGCAGATTTGCAAAAAATTTAGTTGCAATACTTGACAACCGTCACAAGGCAGCGACACAATAAAAGCAAAAATACAACAATGAAACCTTTGTACTTCCGGGTCAGATGCTGCTACTTCCGTGTTTTCATCGTAGCTTCATGCGGCTTAAACTCAGGCCTAAATCACAAAAATCCAGTCTAAATACGGATTGACCCACACTACGCTTTATCCTGCACTACTTTCAAGGTTGGTATGAACAGGTTTCATAATAAAACGATGTGATTTATTTTGTTCTAAAATATTTTCGGTGCTTTTCGTCTTCCGTGTTGTTGTCCACTTACACGAAGTCACTGTTTTTGTGGCATATGTTTCGCTGTTTTGGCTTATTTAGTCACATTTAGCTTTGTAGAGTAAATGGTCAAGGGGTAAAAAGCGCGGACAGTGATTTTACAGGTAATATTGCCGTCTATATATTTTTTTTTTATTTCGCTTGATGAATTGCTAACACAAGCTTTTAGCCACCAATCCAAATTCGCTTAATCATAATCATAAATAGCGTTGTTTCTTATTTAAACAGGATTAGTTAGGGTTAAAGTAGCTTCTTTTTGAAATTAAGGTATTATTTAATCATTTACATTTCTCACAAGGAACACAGAAAGTGCACTGACAAGACAAGAAAAAGTACGAGTATATTGTCTCTTTGTATATAAAAAAGACATAATTGCCAAATCTCCAGCTAACTCACTCCATGCCTTTTCCTATGTTATATTTGTTGGTCTACATGCATCTTAATTAAATGAATGACTAATAAAAACTAAAACACCATTAACACAGATTAATCGACTAAAGGCTTACAGATATATCTAGTTCATCACATAATCTCTGTTATGTCTAGGGATGGGACAATGTACAGAAATATTGTTTATCGCTAAAACTGGTAGACAATATTCGTTTGTGGTCAGTTTTGTATAATTGTGATAATCAAACAAAGATAATCGCCTTTTACTACCAAATTGTTCTGCAAAAACCATGACGTTCTCTTCTAGATTGTTGTTGTTTTCACTTTCCACTACGTAATAGATGCTTTAAACATGGAACGCATTCATATTATTAAAATGTCATGTCTGTAACATCTTGTTTTGTAATATGAATAATTATTGCAATATTATCGTGGATTGCAATTATTGTAAAAGCTTGACACAAAATATCAATATCGCCCTATAGTTCAGTCCAGTCTCATTTTATATTTTGTACTGTTTCCTCTCAGTGACCGGTGACTGATCAGCGGCTGGTGCAGAGTTTCCAGCCCTCGTCTGTCTCTGGGGCCGGTTCTGGACGGCTCAGAATGGCCCACTTCAGGAGCTACATCTGGGACCCGGTGCTGATCGTGTCGCAGATCGTCCTCATGCAGTGCATCTACTACAGCTTCCTGGGTCTATGGCTCGCAGGCGTCGATGGTCTCGTGCAAACAAGTCGCTCACTTAACCAGATTTTCAGCTACGAGGTGAAGCCAGAATCTATTTTTCAAAATTAGTTTAGAGCTATCATTTTAATATATTTTTAGTTACAGTCTGTTAACAGCTCAAATGCCATATACTGATGATGCTGTACATGGATTGTTAGGGAAGAATAAGTGTTGTACTTACGAGTTCTAGAGTAGGCAGGAGAAGTTTGAAGATATTGGCTATTCAAGCTTGACTATACTTCCACCCTAGGAGATTCAAATAGTAGCTAAGAAGGCCTAAGACGGCCGCTTCTGTGAGACGAGTTGACCAAGGAAACTGATATTGTTAAAAAAGGACAAATTCAACAGTTGATGCCTGTCAAAGATAGAACTAACCACAGTAAAATGTTAACAATAATAAAACTGGAGGTGGCCTTGTTTAGGCCATGCATGAGATGGAAAATTCTACAACACGATCTACAAGATCATACTTGTTAAAACTGTTCTTTCATTACATCCATCAATCCATTTTCGTCGAGCTACGAAGGCATCAGTCTGAGCGGGGAGACCCTGATTTCCTTTCCCACTCACACTTCCTCCAGTTCTTCTGGGGGGATTCCGAGGCATTCCCACAGAGACACACAGAGACATAGTCCCTCCTTTTCAGTTTTGTAATAAACCACAAAAACTTCATCATATCAATTTACCGTTGCGCTCATTATTGTGGATCTGAGCTTGTGCATTTGTACAGTAATTTCATGTTGCTGCATTTTTCAGTATTCTTTATTTGGGTAAAAGTCCTAAAGATAACATATTAATGTATTTTTGCAGATCCTGGGTTTTGCAACGATGCAGGGCAGACTGTCAATGATGGCATTCATATTAAATTCACTCACATGGTAAGAACTCAGTCCACTTTCACACATTATCCAGACACTAACTGCATTATCAGCAATGCAATGACAATATGTGTAGCCCTTGTTGTTGTCTCAGTTTTTGTCTGATAAGCATTTTTCAACCAATTTTTGAAGCAATAAAATTAAACCTGGCTCAGTACATTTTTCAGATTTGAATGTCCCATATGTGTATGTGTGTATATTGCAATTCTATGCACAAAATGTCTTATTTTTAGTTTCAAAATTATATTTTCCCATTTAAGATTTTTTCTATTGACCTGAAATGAAGTCACCTTAAATCTGAAAGAGGAGAGACAATCTATTTCACAGATGGATGATGGGAGTTCCAGAGGTGTGGGGCAGAGTGACTGAACGCTCTGGCCCATGTAATAAATGAGATTCTGCTTTCAACTTGGCACTGATATATTAAAGGGAACATATTATGTTATAGTAACTTTTTTGAGCTTTTCACCCTGTTCTAAAGTTGATCCACCGTCTAAAACTAACCTGGAGTTGCATTTAACTTCATTCACGTTGGTTTAATGAATCCTAGTTAGAAAATCCTCAATTAATGACATTTGTCCGATATTTGACTTCACTTATCCTTGAATCTTCTGCTATTTTTAAGTCCTTAAATCGTTGCCAGACTCGTTCTGAACATTTCTGCCTCTAAACACAGTTACTGGAGCTGCTTGGCTGCATTAGCTTCTTCCGTCCCTTGAGCACTAACACATTTTAATTAATTTGTGTAAGCGCAATGCAGCCAGTAGATGGCGCCTAAATTCAGTAAGTGCCGGGGCAAACAACAACACAACATAACAATATAGAAAATGCATACAATTTTTCGTTAATAATAAGAACGTGTAATTTACTTTAATTTCTTGTCCCACAGCGCCCTCGGTCTGTGGTTCTTCATCCGACGCGGAAAGCAGTGTCTGGACTTTACCGTCACAGTGCATTTCTTCCACATGATCGGCTGCTGGATCTATAACTCGCACCTGCCCTCCTCCCTGGCCTGGTGGCTCGTCAACGTGGCCTGCATGGCTCTCATGGCGGTCATCGGCGAATACTTGTGCATGCGAACTGAACTCATGGCGATTCCGGTCAACACGGGACCCAAATCCAATCTCTAAAAACCCCCAAAGACTTCAATGTGAACAAGTATTTTCACTGAAAGAGTATTACAAATGCCCGTGATTAGCGCGTCGTGCTAATCGCTGGGTGTATTTCTGTTTTGATAAATGACGAGATGGACTTCTATTTATTAAAGGCTGATGGAGAACTGGTATTTAAAAGAATGGGACAATGCTTTTTAATGGACACCAATGGAAAGAACAAAAGAACTTTAAATATAACGGGTGTTTTTAATTTGAAATCCTTGCAAGCTTTCATGTTAGTGTAAGGTTTTAGAGATTTTTTTATTTTTTATTGATGGACTAACAGTGGAAGCTGTGGATGGAAGACTATATTAACTGGCCACTTTATTAGGTACCTTGGTCCCGGATGCAAATAATAATCAGCAAATTATGGAGGTAATTCAATGCATTTAGTCCTGAGGCGTGTTGGAGACAAACCTGTATCAGAATGAGAAGAAAGGCCTGTGTTTAGACTTGGTTTAGATCTGTTTTGTAAAGTTATTTTTGGTGCGTTTGTAGTTGCACTCACTGTATCAAAACTGGGACTAAATTCAGCACTAAACCCGGACTAGAACAGGACCAAATCTAGGACCGAACTGGACTCAAACCAGGAGAAGCGTGTGTCAATTCCCGATTTGGAACCCGGTCGGATTTGGTCTGTTTTCTAGCATTTATCAGCTTTGAAAACATATAATTTTTTACACAGTTTGAGTGCATAATCATCAGGAAAACAGTTTATATTCCAAGAGTAAATTTGAGCGAACAAATCTCAAAAATCAGGTTTGACTTCCACACATCTGGGCATGCTCAGTTAAAAAAAGGTTCCAAATCGGGCAAAGACAGTGTGAAGAAACTCCCCTTAGGTTTTTTTTCTTCTTCTTTGGGTTTATTCCTCTTAAGTATTTGTAAATGACATTCTTTCTGCACTTTAGTTCTGGTTTAGATCTGACACTGGGAAAGCAAAAAAAAATCTTCTGATTATGAGTTGGGTCTACATTTCAGCGCGGTTTAGACTTGGTTTAGTTCCAGTTTGCGATTTAATGATTATTCACGATTACTGAGATTATGAGCAAACAACAGTGAAATCTTTAAATTTTCTTTCATTCCCGTTTTCTAACAAGTTTGTGACCTGATTTATGAAATCGACCGGTCTGAATGATGAAATAACGTGAATGTGACAAATACATAAACAAATACAGTAAAAATGTTCTTTTTTGGACAATAGAGTGGATGGAAAATAACGCTTCTAAAATTGTCACGATTATTAATTTTTAGTTCTTCTTATAATTGTGACCTGAATAATCACCAAAATGACCAAATAAGCTTGACATGCAGCTTTGATAAGGGGTTTTATAGATAAAGTGTACTACGGACTTTGTTGATTCCACATGAGAAATTATTGGGGTAATTTACAAATACAGATGTCAAGATTTTTTGGTTTATCGATATTTCTGATTATTTCAAGTCACCATATTGTATTAAGAACAAAAACATTATAATCGGGGCAACTTTAGAAGCAAAATTAAGTCGTTTACATCAATATATAGTACACCTAAATCAATGTTTTTGTTAGATTACCTTTATTTTTTTCATTCAGGAAGTAAAATTTCATAAAGTTAGTCACAAACTTGAGGAATAGTAAAGTTTCTAGTCAACGTGAATGAAAGAAAATTAAAGATTTTGTTGCTGTGACATTTTTTTCCTCACAATAACATTAAATGTCATCCGTATTTACAAACTGTCATTAAATTTGGTAATGTTTTCATTCTCGCTCAGGACTGGACCAGCTCATTCTGATTCTGGTCCAAACATAAGCTGCTTGTTTACCTTTAAGCTAAATGCATTCAGTTGCTGCTGTGTTCAGTTGGTATATTTTTGTTGGGGGAAATATTTTAAACTTGTGTACCTATAACTTTCCGGTCAGAGTGAATGGTGTTTGTGCGTCTGTGGAGAAACCCATCATTACAAGCTTGATATCTTGTTTATAGCATTATATGTAACACTGTAAGCAATGAGAGATTCTTTATGCATTCAAAAATGTTGGGACACTTTGACAATATAATTAACTATAGAACATAAACAACATGGTATTCAGGTGTTGTTGAAAATGCACATAATTTGACATTTCATGATCAAAAATGTGTTCCAAGTTCATGCCTTTATATCAAACAGTTGTTCGTGGTATTATTAAACTACAGTCACTAACTATGTATTTTTTATCATTAACTGTTGCTTTACCAGTTTTTGTTGCTCTGGTTTATCAGTTTTTTCAGAAAATGACAGTTATCTATTATTCAATCTTTGTTGTGTATGTTCTATGTTTTGTCGTCTCATTTGCAAATTTCAATTCTCTCATGTCCAAAACTTTTTTTGAATTTGTCCAAATATGTAACATCTGACAAATATTCATTGTTATAAAGGCCCTTTTTGAGCTACATTTTCACATCTTTCATTGATAATGTTCATAATGTGGTTTTATAATATATTATATCTACAACATGACCACTCTAGAGACATCTCTGTATTTCTGTTTACTTTTTCTATTACGTTTTTGAAGTTAAAGGGGTAACTTTTCTGTAGGCCAGAAGAGCAGAAGAGGCCTATATCTAGAGACATAGTCCGCCCAGAGTGTCCTGTGCCCGAGCCTCAGCAGGTTCTACTCCGAGCTCCTCCCGTGTGACTGAGCTCCTCTCTATCTCTAAGGGAGCGCCCAGCCACCCTGCAGAGGTGTATCCGTATCTTGTCTTTTCGGTCATTACCCAAAGCTCATGACCATAGGTGAGGGTAAGATTGACCGGTAAATCGAGAGCGTTGTCTTTTGACTCAGCTCTCTTTACCACAATGGTCCGATACAGCGCCCACATCACTGAAGACTCTGCTCTGATCCACCTGTCAATTTCACGCTCAATCCTTCCTTCACCCGTGAGCAAGACCCTGAGATACTTGAACTCCTCCACTTGAGGCAGGGACTCTCCACCCGGAGAGGGCAAGACACATTTTTCCGGTCGAGAACCATGGCCTCGGATTTGGAGGTGACAAACTTCATCCCAGCCGCTTCACACTCGTCTCAAACCCTCCCAGTGCTGCAGGTCCTTTGATGGAGCCATCAGGATGACATCATCTGCAAACAGCAGAGATGATCCTGTGGTTTCCAAACTGGACGCCCTCCACTCTTTGACTGCGCCTAGAAATTCTGTCCATAAAAATTGTGAACAGAAACAGTGACAGGCAGCCCTGGCAGAGTCCAACATGCACTGGGAACTGATCCTACTTACTGCCGGCATCACAGCTCCTGCTCCGGTTGTACAGGGACCAGACAGCCCTGAGCAAACATCCGTCTCTTTAGCCAGTAAATATAAGACATTTGAATGTCTTATACAGTTGTTCGTAATGGTGGTATTCTGAGAAGTTCACAAAATATTACAATTGTAGAAGATTGTGTTCACACTTGCACAAACACCAAATCAAAATTCAAACAAAACCAAGTCTTCGTCAGGACTAAACCACAATCAAACCATGTGGGAAAAGGAGAACACAGCTGACATCAGGGTCAAAACCTGAGATGGTTTCAACTCGTACTGTAGAATGTCATAAAGTAGAGTAAACGTGTTAGATGTTGTTAATTGTTAAAAATAGCTTTGTAATTTGAGGTTATTTGCCGGTTCTGACCCAGGGCTCTTCTCCAGGTGGAAGTCGACAGATGGGACTGAGATAATGAGGGCAATTCTTGTTATAACCAGAGTTTTGCTCAAGGAAAAACTCCAGTTAGAAACCAAGAAGGATTTGATATGACAATTTAATGAGTGATTTTGTTATGTGCAATGTTGTGTTTCTTTATCTGTAAACTTAAAATAGCACAGAAAAGTAAACCAAAGCCTGTGGTTTATTGATTCACACAATCTCATCAGAGAAGGTCTGATTCAATTTTCTTAAGTTTTTTTCCTGCCAATTATTTTCAGATTTAATGCCACATTTGACCTGTACAAAGTTAAAGTGAGGCCATTTTAAGTATGCTGACATGTTTTTATGCCATTTCTGATGTAATTACAGGTCTTACTTGGGACTTAACCAGGACCACACCAGACATAACCTAGGATTCAAGATCTAAACCAGGACTAATGCAGTTCTAAAGCCTTTACTTAAACACTGCAGATGGAAACAGTGGAGCTGCACTGAACCAGGATTAAACCAGGACTAAACCAGGTCTAAAGCCCCTCTTTACATCAGACATCTGATTTTTGTCGTCATTTATTGATATCTAATTCTAAGCCTGATTTATTCAAGTTTTAAGGCAAGGCACTGCAGGCAAGACAAATTTTTTTTAATGTTTTGGTCAGTTTGGTCTCTCAGCACATAGGCTTTCATGTGAAAACAACAACCTTGTCCAATCTGCTCCTAAAAATATTTTATTGTTGCATTGAATCCACTTCATCCATAGATTTCTCTGGGACATTGTAACTTCAAAGGCCGTTTTCTTAAAATGCATTTTTCTGCCTCGGGACATAAGGATCACCATTTAAAGTAGATCCCACACCAAAATTTACAATCTTGGACTCAACAAGGTTTTGACGAATCGTACAGAAGGATATGTAATTCTAAAATGGATTTGTTGAAGTTTTAAGTAAAAAGAAAAAAAAGAGGTGAAATTTGAATTTTAAGGACAATTTTCAGTTTAATTAAAAACTAAATAAGATATTCAAAATCCCCTCTGTAATTTTTTTTGTATCTAATGTTTGTACAAAATGAAACAAGAAATGTAAACCTGGTTCTGTCCATTTTTCAGTTTTATATGCCACTCAATGAAATTGAATGTTTTCACCCAAAAGGACAGGGACTCTGCGCAACAGCAAAAGTGTCTGATGTTGAAGACATCTAAAGCTCCCACACATGACTTCACTCCCAGCATGCACCACAAAACTCCACACTGGCAGTGACAGTGGCAGAGAATTTACAAAGAAACTTCACCAGAGTTTCAGAGACTGTGGATAATTGGCGCATCAGGACAGACAAAGGCAGAAGTTTTGACTTTTTAGATGGTGGAAAGTGAATAAGATGTCCAGATTTTGAGATTTTGCAGATTTATGGCACAATCTAAGTACATGCGAGGTTGCCACAGTCACAGTTTTTCAGGTGGATTGTTATTTAGGGCCTAATGAGTCTGAATTCCAAAATCACATTTTCAGGTTTATTGTCATTCATTATTGCTGTTTCTTCCCTGTCGTAATGGCACCCTCAACCACTTTAGTCACGGGGTGCAGGGGCTTGATTCTCTGGTTGCCATGTTGTGTTTTCGGCGTGAAAAAAAACAAACCAAAACAAAAAAAAGTTTTCGCGTCACCGCGATTGTTTGAATGGAGGATAATTCCACTGTTACCTTGACGACACAAATCACACAGTAGCAAACCCATTTTTAGATGCTCTGGAAGTCAAGGACGAACTTGAAGAACTGAAAAGGTCAGTGTGACAAACTGAAAAACAAAAAATGTTATTGTTATTTGAGGCAGACTTGTGTCCGCTCACGTGTTGTAGTTTCAGATTGGTCGGTTCTTTATGGTCAGATTAAACTTGAGTAACAGGGCTTCAGAGGGAGAGGTGTAATTGTTAATTGGCTGTGTGCAGAGAATCAGTTGGACTAAAATAAGGATTTTGTTTTATATCAGGCAGTGAACAGTGAGTTGTAGTGGATGCCTCTGACAACAAGACTTTACAAAACAGGAGAATGCTTCACCAAAGGATACTTATATGTTAAAGGGATGTGTTTGAGTCTCAGTGCTAACACTAAAGCGTAACAATTTAAAAATAAACAACCCAACTAACGTTCCATCTGGGTTGCCAGGCTTCAACAGTCAAGCCCGCGCAAGAGCGTCTGACAAACCGCCCAGAAAAATTACAGCGTGCTCCAACTGTCCAATGTTTTTAAGGATGTAGTGCTCCTCCGGTGACACAGGCCTGCTCCTCGCCTCCTCTTTCACGCTCAAATGGATGCTCCACACACCAGCGATGGCTGTGGATTTGAGGATTTGTCACTGAAATTCAGGACCTTCATGTGGTTTATTCTAAATTGAACTGAGCTGGAGATAGAACATCAAAAGGCATGTAAATTAGAACTTTGAAGGGGCAGGAAAATATCTGCATTCATATCATATATATCGGCTCATGAAAAAAAAGATCAGTTCAACATTGATATCTGATGATAAATTATCTTCCCTGAGATAATAAGTATAAATGGGACTAAACACTTTAGCTGTCTGTCTGCTTCAAAGTCTACAATCTGGGCACTGAAATGATCAGACTGTGCTTTTAATCTATCAAACTACAGAGAAGGCAGCAGCAGGAGCTCTCCACACTGCACTGTCCTGGAGCAACAGAGTAGATACGTGCGGCTGCTGCTGATGCAGAAGAATTCACTGTCCACACAGTCACTTCAAACTCTTGTAAAGTTGCTTATCTAATATTAATATTATTGCTTTTTTTGTGTGTGTTTATGGCAGATCTCCAAAACCACCAGCAGAATGGTATTACTCTGTGACCAGTGCGGAAAGATATGTCAAAATGCTTCCAGTTTCAAAATCCACTACAGATCTCACACCGGAGAAAGACCATACAAGTGTGACCAGTGTGAGAAGAGTTACAAGGCATCAGCAGGTCTCAAAGTCCACTCGAGAGTCCACACTGGAGAAAGACCATACAAGTGTGACCAGTGTGAGAAGAGTTACAAGGCATCAGCAGGTCTCAAAGTCCACTCGAGAGTCCACACTGGAGAAAGACCATACAAGTGTGACCAGTGTGAGAAGAGTTACAAGGCATCAGCAAGTCTCAAACTCCACTCGAGAGTCCACACTGGAGAAAGACCATACAAGTGTGGCCAGTGTGAGAAGACGTTTAATGACATTTCCAGTTTTAGACGCCACTCAAGAGTCCACACTGGAGAAAGACCTTACGGCTGTGACCAGTGTGAGAAGACGTTTAATGACATTTCCAGTTTTAGACGCCACTCAAGAGTCCACACTGGAGAAAGACCTTACGGCTGTGACCAGTGTGAGAAGACGTTTAATGACATTTCCAGTTTTAGACGCCACTCAAGAGTCCACTCTGGAGAAAAACCTTACGGCTGTGATGTTTGTGGTCAGTTCTTTACACAAAAGTATAATCTCAAACTCCACTCGAGAGTCCACTCTGGAGAAAAACCTTACGGCTGTGATGTTTGTGGTCAGTTCTTTAAACAAAAGTATAATCTCAAAGAACACGGCAGGATCCACACTGGAAAAAAGCCTTACAGCTGTGGAGTTTGTCAGAAGAGATTCTCCCACTCAAGTACCTTTGCCTCACACAAGAGAGTCCACATCAGAGTGAAGCCTGTGAAGACTGTGGAAAGGCAGTAAAGATCTAGTGGAGTGGTCACCTTTTTGTCTCCGTGGAGATGTTATCATTCATGTTCCACAATATGGCATTAAAGTTATCTTGCATTTATTCAATTACATGTGCTTTAATTACCCAACAATACTTATATAGACATACAGATCTGACTTGTAACTTGACCTGGTGGCTTGATGTGTTTGAGCATTGAGAGTAATATTATATTTAAAGTCTATATGACAAGTTCTCGTTATTCTCTGATACTGACTTAGTTTGATGGAAGGGCACTTGTGTTAAATATGTATCATAGTTGACTTAACTGTGAAGTAGCAGTTTGTGAAGAAAATTTGAAAAAACAAAAGTTTAAAATGACAGGAAGTAGTGCTGAGTTCTAAAATGGAATCCCTCTGTGATGTCATCAAAAAGCGACATACAGTTGACACTCAACTGAAACATCTCTCTGACAGTTTGAACGGTCATTCAACAAAATAAAGGTGTAGTCAGGTATTACTTTTTGTCAAATCATAACTATCGTGTGATTTATATGGATTTTGGCCCTTGTTTTCATAACGGTTGCTAGGAAACAGTTGTGGAATTACCAGATTTGACTAGAATGTCATATGAGCACAATGGTTAGCGGCATTATTGATTGTACAGTCTTGATAGAGGCTCTGACTGCTGTGGTAAGTGGTTGCTATCTTATTCCACTGACACTTGAGTTTAGAGTAAAAAAAAGACTAATGTGTGCTGCTTGTGGTCGAGTAGATAGCAAATATGCCTGTCGAGAGTTAGATTCAGACTCTCGACATGCAGCTATGGTCCAAAAAATCATTAAAAATAATAATCTGAAACTATTACCCAAGTCCCATTCCTCCTGGCCCCGTCCAAAACAAAGAAAACATTTGATAGTGACTTCAAATCGGGCACGTGAACTGTTGAAAGGGCTACCGTGAGCATGAAAATAAAGCCACCTAATGCATCCGTTTTATGATAAATTAGCCGGCAATCAACATACAAATAAATCAAAATTAAAGGCCCTGTAAACAGAACTAGATATTTGACTGAAACGTTATGACCATGACTTTTTTAAAGATTTTACTACCTTTTGCTGTTTACCCCCAGTTTGACAGTTTTCATAATGTTTTTATTTGTACTTCCTGGTTGGACATGGGCAGCAAATGTGACTTACAGTCCCGATCAAAAGTTTAAGACCAGTTAAAAAATGGCCAAAAGTCACAACCAGTCAGAACCGTTCCTCGTCTGCCTGGAGGAACTCTCTCTAGATGAACTGTTTCTCATCTGCCTGGAGGAACTCTCCCTCATTAGATGAGCCACCTTCCTTCCTCTTGAGTGGTTCTGGCCCAAGTGGATGTGTCAGTCCTGGACCATCTGCACTCTGTTCGTCCGTGGGAGTAGGATCTGTCCTTCACTGTTCTCTCCGAGGTTTATACCTTTTCTCACAGGGTTTTTTGTAGTTTTCCCTTGCCGAGAAGGAGGGTCAAGGACAGGGGATGCTCTTTATTATTATTATTATTATTATTATTATATTTATAATTTGTTATCCATTTGCTTAATTCTCTTGAATATTATTTATTTCATCTGCTTTTTTTCGCCCATCATGGAAACTCTTCTTGTGATTTTGGGCGTTATAAAAATAAATTGAATTGAATCAGAAAAGTTGGATTTCCATTGTCAGTGATAAAAAATTCACCAACTTGGAACTTGCTTCGGCGATAAGGTGCAATATACAACAATGAATATAAATAATAGTAAAAAGTATAAAGTGTGCTAAAATAATGGAAAGCAAAATAGAATATGGGTTAGGATAAAAGTTAAAAGTTTAGTTAAAAATATTGTGTATATATATCTTTAAAATTCCCTTCTCACCCTCCGCGAGTGGTTTTCAATCCATCAAAGCTCGGGTCCTCTACCAGAGCCCAGGGAGCTTGAGGGTATCTTAGCTGTTCCTAGCACTGCACTCTTCTGGACTGAGATGTCTGATTCTGATGTTCCTCCAGTGGGGGGTCACTGCCCTGAGTGCTCCCATCACCACAGGCTCCACTTTGGCCTTCACCTTCAAGCCTTCTCCAGCTCTTCTCTGAGCCCTTGGGATTTCTCCAGTTTCTCATGCTCCTTTCTCCTGATGTTGCCATCACTTGGTGTTGCCACGTCAACCACAACAGCCTTCCTTTGCTCTTCATCCACCACACGATGTCTGGTTGGTTTGCCATTACCATCTGTCAGTCTGTATCTGGAAGTCCCACAGGATCTTCACTCGGTCATTCTTCTTTGGAGGTGTTTCCCATTTTGACCTTGGGGTTTCCAGTCCATCCGCCACACAAATGTTTCAGTACAGTATGCCAGTCACTTGTTATGGCGTGTGTGTATATATATGTGTGTACATTCTGTATATAGTCTCAGTCAGTCTATCTTAGTCTATTTTATTCTAATTTTATTTTTATGCATGCCTTTTTATATATATTTTATTTTATCCATTGCTTTATGTTGCACCTGCGCCGAAGCAAATTCCTATGTTTGTGAATTTCACTTACAATGGCAATAAACTGCTTTCTGATTTCTGATTTCTGATATGTATATACAGTATATATATACTGTGTATATATATAAACTATGCAAAACTATCAGTGCAAACAGGTAAAGTAGTACTATTTACATAAAATATTGATACAGTATTGTGATATTTCATGTCATTATAAATTGCTTATTCACTTATTCACCTTCTGACCTTCTTGAGGGACATCCCTCAGGACACATAGAGCTCCAGGACATGTATTGTGTTGTGAGTTGGCATACCAACTGTACAAGACAAAGCTGGCCTCTCCCCTGTGCCATTTCAAGTGCTGTGAACTGAGAAGGCCGATTGCAGGTCAGTCTGGCCACGAGGATTGGGTGATACGGAGCGAGCAGAGAAATCAAACTTTTGTTGAATTCAGTTGAGTGAAAGGCACAGACATCTCTCTATGTTTGGATAGAACAGAATATTATGCCACTTGTTTTGCTAAAATATAGTTAAACATCTTAGTTTTCCCTAGTCACAATTATGGTAAAGTACAAAGATTTACTTTCTGGACATGATGAGGTTATTCCATAACTGTAGCAAAACTATAGCCTGTGCCAACACCTTTTCATGTACAAGCAAATCCTCCCTTTTTTTGTATAAACACATATCATGCCAAATAAGACACTGGTATTCACGAGACACAATATTAATTTTAAGTTTTAGTGGAAAGACGAAGGATGAAGTATCCAGTTGTTAATGTAAAAAGGCCAAGGTTAAAGTGTTCAAAGTAAGTGAAGAAACCTGTACAAACGAGAAACTGTCCCAAAAGAGAATAATTTTGTAGAAAGCAAGTAGAATCTTCATTGTGCTGGATTTTCTAGCTCAGAGTCTTGAGAATATTCATTTTGCCAGATCCACGCCCGTGTCACCTCAGTGCTGCCTTTTCCACAGTTAACCCTCTCCAAATTCCACCCCTTACAATAAAAGCAGTACAGGTCACTATCCCGGGGCATTTTTGTATCATTTAAAATGAAATCACACACCGGGCTCTGACAGAGCAAGAGGAGCAGAAAAGTGCGAGAGCAATGACCTTCAGAGGTAGAAATGATACAAAGAGTGGCTCTGAACAAAAGGTTGTTTTAGTGCACTGAAGAAAAGAATTATGCCACTCTCCGGAAGCAAACATGTGATTCTAAACGATTGATTGGGTATCACTTAAAAACACGATTGTATCATTTAAATATGTGTTGTCATCACTTGACTGAAAAAGTGTTAAAATCACTCAATCCTAACTGACTCAAACATTTTTTAAGTGTCAAAACGTCAGTGATTTAAACATGTTTGTTCACCACAGGAAATGCATGACACACAAATGCCCATAAAAGGAAAAGAACTGTTGAGCCAAAGGCTCAGAACGTCTCTAACAGTCAGAACTGGAAACAGCATTTGACGGCAGCAACAGAACTTTGGGCTTTACATTTAGATGAGTCAAAAGTCTCACAATAATCCTTTGTTTTCTCTACCTAATGTTACACCTTATTGCCAAAGCAAGTTCGTAGTTTGTGAATTTTGTTCATCGACAATGGCAATAAAAACCTTTCTGAGTCTGATTTTCTAAAACTTATTTTATGGTGAAAATATTCTTGTAATTTTGAGCTTTCTCTGAATCATGAACAGCCTTATGCAAGCTGTTTTATCCCAGCTAATACTTCTAAGACATCGTGACAGTCATGCCGAGCAGTGCACTGCACAGACACAAGCTGAGTTTGTAGTCATTTCTAACCATATATTTTGGGGAAATTATTAACATTAGCCCTACATATCTGCCCAAAAATATCAGCTGAGCTTATGGGCAGCACTGGCTTCTAAAATATTGATATTGTCCATGAAAAAACATACCAGTCGATCTCAAGTGAACATCCCACAAAAGCTACACAGGTTTGAACCAAATCTAACCCAGATCTGTACTTCCCCAGGACTAAACTTGGTCTGAGCCAGAACAAGGCAGTTCTAGCCTTTACTGCAAGAAACACACCGCAAGAGCTGCACTAAACCAGGACTACCCCAGGACTAAACCAGGACTAAACCAGGACTAAACCAGGACTAAACCAGGTCTAAACCAGGACTAAACCAGGTCTAAAGTACAATGTCTTATACAGATACTGAACTCTTCACACATGAAACAGATTTGCACCAGATCTAACCCAGGGACTAAACCAGGTCTAAAGCCATTTTTTAACTTGCCCTAATCTTTGGTTTTCACATTTATTCACACACTTCAACAACAAAAAAACACCACATCTATTTCAAACATGGTGCTTTATTATTACAAACACATATGTAACTCTGCCATATATTGCTTTATGCTTATTGTCAATAGAGTGCATCTGTTTGCAAACTAAAAACATACACCAACACGATATTTAAGCATCTTCAAATGTTCTGAAATACAAATTGTCACTAGGCTTGAATTCCTATGGCATTACCTCATGCTTCGTTAATAAAACAGCATTTGAATTCGCTAATACAGTCCCGTCAATATTGCTCATGCGTTGTATAGACGACTATTTTATACGTAACACCATCGGATACACAGAAGATGACAATAATGCTACCAACTTCACTTTGTGGAAAGAGCGAACATGCCGATAGATGGTGAAGGCGCTAAACTATAAACTTCATGCACGATTTCCAAAGCACGGTTAGAGAAAGATCATGCATTTGTGAGAAAAGAGGAGGGCTATTCGTGAGCAAATCCATGGATGGTTTGAAAATACTGTTAATGAAGATTCAATAAATAAATAAATATAAAGTCCATTATGGAAAAGAAATGCTGCCAGGTCAAAAATAAAATGTTTCTTCCCTTTAAAATGTGAACATGTAAACATTTTATCTGCAAAAAAAAGTTGGTTTTGGGTTTATACTTTAAAGGCGCACTATGTAACATTTCTGGTGCAAAGTAAACCATCTGTTCGTCTTCTTTAGGGATAAGAATAGAGGTTATGCACTGACATTCTTTTATTTGAAGTATTAAATACTGATACAATTGGATTCTTTCTTATTCTTTGGCCTAATCTTTGTCCATGGAGCTTTTGTTTTGCTCATTTACTTTATACAGCAAAATGTAAACTGAAAGTAGTTTCTCATAGATCTGTGCAGAGCTTGGCTAGCTTGTTTGCTGATGGCAGTTGGAGATTTAGGACACTTCAACTGCTGCACAACAATTAATTTCCTCAACACTTGGAGTCAGAAATGTCTTATGAAGGAGAGAAGGTAATGTGTTCAACTGTGTGTGATCCAAAGTCTGTATCAGTGATAAATGTGAGCGTAGCTGTAGTGTTCTGTTGTTTATCTGGTTTTCTACAACTGTTTACTTGATTTTATTCTTTTAGATCACAGGTACAAACAAAATATCCATCATACTTGTAGACTTTTGTATTTGTTATCAGACTATAGCGGATTTTTCACATTTTCCTTGTGTTTTAAGCTTTTACTGGAGAAAATGTCATCACTCCCTTTTGACTCTCATGTGTTTTTGCCGCTCACGCTAAAATTCAGAATCCTATGATGTCATCTGTATAACCTCTATATCGATACAAATATTGACACATCAATAACATAGCAGCCTTGCCTTAACATATGTAAATGTTAAGGCAAAGCTTCAATTTTAGACATTTAAGACATAACAGTAGACTAGTATAGAGTAAAAATTACTCCCAAAGAATCATATCGATACCAAAAATTGTGGTATTGCCCATAGTCTTCACGCAATGTCACTTTACCAGGAATGTTCCACAGCACAGCATTAAACATATTTATCCTCAAAGAGAAACAAGTTGCATCCCCAGCCAAGTTACAAGTCTGATCTGCGGAGTGGAGAACCAGCTAAAAACTACTGTAAGGAAATAAATAGCCAAAAGAAAGCTTTAATGCTGTGGAACATTTCAGGCAAAGCATAACATCACGTTCAACTCTCTTTATATTAGTTAGTTATCAGTCTTTTTGTGAGGATTGAGTCCCTGTTTCTACCAAATTTGTTTATAAGCTGCAACATAAAGTTTATAAAATGTGTAAAACTGTGTAATTCTTTCCTGTGTGTCCCAAAATGACGAGCCTGTACCAATGAAATCAACACTTCAAAGCAAAGACAATGGAGGAAATAAGACTTTTACAATCATTTCTTAGTGTCCTGGCAGCAACAACATTGACTCTTGAACAAAACATTTTACGGTTATTGCACATTTTGTCCAATCCCAAATTTAAGAAATACAATTAGCGATATATGGCTATTATTTTAACACCACCTGCTGTAATTATCACTAGAGACCAATTGAAAGTATGAAACAAACACTGTAAATTTCACATCAAATTCCTCTATTTAGCCCATTTACAAAAATAAGCTCTTGTTTAGACTGCACTGTTACAACTCTATGGCTAATACAGTTCTATGCAGTGGCCACGATCTTTGACGCATCCTTTAGAAATCTATGAGACATTTGTTATTTTTGAAGTAAATATATCCAAACTGAAAATCTTAAAAAGTTGTTAGAGATTGGTTTTGCAAATTTGCCATATTTAATCTTATGGCTTCAAGTCCTTTCAACTGACAACAATCACCGCTTTGTGATTGAATAATGCCACAACTTTTTGAAGCTTATGGTGAAAAAATAATTCGATCTGGTTCATTTATGCTGAAAGACATCGAAGCTTGTGGATTTCATCAAAGCTTGAAACTTGATTTGATTCTTGTCCATTGAAATATTTGCCGAAAATGCATCTAAAACATAAAGTGATGCATGTTTTTGGTGTCTTGTAGCAGCCGCGACTCCACCTCAATGGACTGGGGCGAGTATAGGGAGAGAGTGGGACATGATTGTCATTGACACAAATAATATTCAATTTGGGGCAGACGATCTGATAAATGTGAAGAGTTTTAGGGTAAAAGGAAAAACGATTTGAAATTTTGAAACTCATTTCTTGATTTTGGAAAATTAAGGAAGGCGAGTCACAACAAAAGTGGTGCAAGAGTGGTAAAAATGCTAAACCAAATTTGTTTTTATGTTTGGATTTCTTAAAGGGGCTGTACCTGATTTTTATTGTTTTGAAACGCTCACTTTCCTAATGCAGTCCCAGCATCCTAAATACTCACCGTGATGAGTTTATAAGTGCTTTTCATGAGTTTCTGGACCGTCCTGGGTAAAGCTAACAAACATTAGCATGCTAACGGTGCACGTCCTGCTTCTCGTAGAATAAAATACTTTATAAATAGATGCAGAGAAAGTGCTGTGGTGTCATTTTCACCCGAATAGATGCTTTTACAATATTTCTGTACAAGGGGAACGCATATTTCAAAGCTAAACAAAAATTTCAAAACAGTAAAAATTAGGCATAGCACCATTTAGGTTCAATATCAACTTTGTGTGTTGTGTGCTTTATGTGAATTTTTCTAAAAAACGTTAACCATAATTTCCACTTAATAATTGTATGTTCATCCAAAGCAACTATTTTAGATTTATGACAGTCTACTTGAATATATCTGTTCATTCAACTCAAAATATTTAAGTGGGAAAATAACATACTATATTTACTTAGGGTCAACATTTCTTTTTTCACTGTTGTTTGTTTAAAATGGCCTTTTTGGTCAAATGGATTATTTTTTAATCTCGATTTTACCAAACAAAACATTAAAAACAAATAATTCTTTACAGTGTTGGCCTAGGTATTTCTTTCAATGCAAATAATTATTCCAGAATGCATCATTTGTTATTTGTTTTAGCATATTACCATTTGTCATTGGGGCTTTTCATTTATCATTTAGTATTGTGACTTTCCCTTCAGGGCCACAATAAAACATGCCTGTTTGTGTCCCAAAAGACCATTAATATTTAACACTATAGTACATTGACACAGCAGTGGGGTGGACGGAGCAAACCAGTACATAAACTGAAAACCAACAACGCAGCTAACCCACAATGTCAAAACCTGAAACTCATACATGATAAACCAACTATAAAAGCATCACATAGCCATTCATTATTGCAGAGTCGTTGTGTTTTGCCCAAAATGTACAGAAACGTTACAGAAAATAGAAAATAAAAGTCTGTCCACCCCGTTTGGTTTGGTGATGCATAAGCCACAGGTGCTATGGGCTACATTTCAACATGACTCATTCTGAACGTCGATGGGCCTGTTGCTGCCTGTGGACATCTGTGGCTCTGCGTCTGACCAAATCCTTAAAAAAACATTCAGCTCTCCTTAAATCCTTGGCTTTAATTAGTATTCTGTGCTCAAGAGGACGGCACCATTTTGAAACGCGTGTAAGAAGGTAGTTTTGTGTCTTCTTTTTTTAAACAATACCCATTTCGACACTGAATTTTGGTAATACATTCAGCCGTTTGAATCAGAGGGCTGAATTTTGTGCTAAAAATATTGATGTGCTAATATTATCCAGCGTCTGTTAATCCCAAGAGCTCCGTTTGTTTTTGCAAAGCTCAGACACAACAGTAATCCCTTGACATAGAACTTTGTGCTATAATGCTGTACTGCTGTTTACCATTTCTGTGCTATTCTTTAAAAAAACAAATTATATCACTTATTGTTGATATTAATTATACTCAATAACAAATGCTTGAATCATTAATATTAGTTTTTACTAGTTTATTGATAAAATTTGTTGCTGAAAATGATCTGATTAAGTGAGGTTCCCCAGGGCTCCATCTGAGGACCGCACTTTATTCAATCATTTAAGACTTGTTTAGATAATATTGACAAAAGATAAATATAGCGATTTAATATAACTGTCTCAAATCAATCAATATTATGGACAGATGTGATTTGTGCACACTTTTACATACTTTTGTGTATGTATTTTACATTGTACGGTCAGCAGAAACGAAATTGTGCTTTGGTTCACCTTCACAATATATCACGAAAAAAAGGTATGCATCTGTTAAGTGTGTTATCCTGGGTCCATAGACACAAACAGCAGCGATGAGAGGTTTGAATTAAAGACATTTCATTGGACATTAACTGTTTTACGCTGAATAATATCTGTGAATGTACCTATTTTAGCGAACAAAATGAACTCTTCTAGTGTTTTTGTTTTTAGAAATAGTTTAGAATTGTAAAATAACAAGACAGTTTGACAGAAAATCATCTCTAGTGAAAAAACAGGTTACTTTTTTCAGTCCAACATTAAAAACTGCATTGCACAAAGCCCTGGAGTAGATTAAAATGCCATTAGACCCAGAAGAATTGTCATTGAACATTATCACTTAACAGTAGAGGTGAAATTTAAATAATATTGTGAATGCTGTTTTGATATGCTAAATTTGAATATCGAGTATATCGTTCATAGTAAAAAATGCTGCAAAAAGAGTTGAGTAAAATAAAAAATGATAAAATGTATGTTGTTACCTTTCAAATAAAGGTATAAGGTGATATTTCTGCACTTTTGTGATTCATTTGACAGACATTTCACATTAGTCTGATAATTAAACCTCCATTAATACATTTAAAGACGTGTTTTAACACATTTTTGTTGGATTTACCATAATATTGTTCGACTATTGTTATCAGACTCCCAAAAATTATAGTAACGAGATATTGAGATACTATTTTTTGTCAGTATCGCCTACCCCTACTTAAAGTGCGTATGACAGGTTTTTATGATTTTCTAATTTTGACTTTATTCAGTGTATTAATGCCTGCTGTAAATATAAATTATAGTTTTACACCTATCAGGTCGCTGTTTGCGGAGAAAAGTTGCAAAATATGTAGAAAATTACAGGAAGTAAACAAATCGATGGCATCACACTGGGGAGACAAAGGTTATGCATAATTTACACAAAATAATGTACTTTTTTGACCCTTTAAACATTGAGTCAACAAAATAACGGTGTTCACATGTATTTTTCTTTGTTGAATAGAAAAAGCTGTGACATTAGATGAGTTCTGGTGCAATGTACAGGATGGTTTCTTGGTCATTTCCTAGTGTGATGTCATCATTTACAACAGGGAAGTAAAATAAAAACCTAAAAAATGGCTAAACAGAGATTTTAGCAGAATTTGAAATATTCTTATCTTGTATTTTAGTCAAATGAGCAGTCCAACCTGTCAGAGGCACTTTAACGATCTCCTTGAATGTCCAAAAACGACGCTCTCAAATTTCATATTACCAAATTCAGTGTCAAAAACAAACCGCTACCTTCATCCCCCTCTTTACAGTGACTCTATCCCGCTCCGATCCCTCCCCAGTCTCGCCCGCTGAGCTCCAGGACGAGGCCCAGCAGCGGCAGCAGGGCGACCCAGAGAGGAGCGCTGAGTCTGGGGGAGGCGCTGGGGCACAGGTCGAACAGACTCCCCTGGAACGGCATCTTCTTGGAGTCCTGTCGCAGCGTCTCCCAGATCAGCCTCACCTCGCCCGTGCAGTTGGCCAGAGCTTTGAGGGCGCACGAGTGGAAGTTTTCCCAGTGGCTTACAAAAAGAGAAGAAGAAGAAAACATACATTAGATCGGGGCTGTCGCGCATGATTATTTTAATAGTTGACCAGAGTCCTAAACTTTACCAAATTATCTGATAATAAACCCAACCCTTACCTTACCCTTATTGTGAAAAAACATATTTAAAAAACCTTTACGAGCATAACCACCAATGCAACGTCACGGTCTGTGGCATAAGTGGGTTGGGTTAGTATAACTTTCTAAATACCGTATTTTCTGCACTATACGGCGCACCGGATTATAAGGCGCATCTTCAATGAATGGCCTATTTGAAAACTTTGTTCATATATAAGGCGCATAGAATAGAAGCTACAGTAGTGGCTGTGGTTGCGTAGTTGCGGCTCAGTATTGATCCATATATAAAGCGCACTGAATTATAAGGCGCACTGTCAGTTTTTTGAGAAAATTGAAAGCTTTTAGGTGCGCCTTATAGTGCGGAAAATACGGTACATATTTACCACATCAAGGTTGAAATTAGGTGACGGACGGCTAGACAGAGAATATCTATCTGAAGAGTCAGTATAGTCCAGATAACAATTTAAAAAAACATTATCAAAATATGACTACATTTACTTTTTATTAGTTACAGTTAGTTGATTAATCATTGCAGCGTTATAGATTAAAAATGTGTTTTAATAGATCGATGTAATGTGTTTTTCTGATCTTGCAATGAAAGATAAAGCAGGGTGTTATTCCTTCGTGGATCAATCATAATTAAAAAAAAAAGTCTTATTACAAAGAATTCAATCTGGCCTTCAATCTTAAAGGTGCGCTAGCTTTTCTGGTGAAGGGTTTGCCACCTGCTTGTCTCCATTATTGCTTTGCCGCCCAGAATGTTCCATAGTGTGGCACTAAACTCATCTGGCTCACATTTATTTATTCCATTACACGTTTTATTGAGATAGATTTATGTTTAATGTCATATATTAGATAAGTTAAATATTTAAGGTTTATGTTTGTGATGATTTATACACAAAAGTGATTTCATACGCAAGACTAACTGGATCGTAGAAGACGTAAGATACCATAAATAGTATAAAAGAAAATGTTCAATGTTTTGTTTTTAAATGCTCAATCACATCTACCAGTCACAAGCAGGGATTTGTTGGCCGCTCTTATTCAACATTAATGCTGTCAGTCCTGTAAAAATACAATTGACATTGAAATGAACATATCACTGACAGAAGATAAATCTAGAACTATTGATCCGATGTAACCGCCTCCGACTGATCAATACTGTAGATAAATGTGTTTTCAGTGTCGTTCTCCAGTTCAAAACCACTGAAACACTAGCAGTGAAACAACAGATTAAAAAGAAAACGTTATTCTTTTAACAAATGGAGGCATCTGAAACCAAAGCACTTAACATCTGCATTAAAGCATGACATAATTAGATACTTTTGTTTTGTTGACACAGGCGTAAAATGTATGGATCCATTTCTCTAAGATGTTTAGAAAATTAGATTGAATGTTGCTGAGAAATGTGCCTAGTTTTCTCCAGTTTGACATATACTAAAGCTGTAGTTTGACAAATAAATATAAATGGTAACTGCTTTATTTTGTTAAATCAGTGTTCTTGAAAAATGTGTTTTTGGCGGATAAATTGTTCCTGCATTTTAATAGAATTTATTGAGTTGTATTTGTGTTGTAGAGGGATTTTCTTTTAACGAGTCACTTGAATTATGTAAAACTATTATAAATATTTACCACAGGCTCTATTCCACTAATCACAGTAACAGTTACAAAAGTATGAGTCACATGCTTTAATTAATTTGTTCTTGGGGGTAAAACAATTTGTAGCAATTTGTATTTTGAATGCGGAAAATATTCTTTTTGTTTCGCCTCTGGTGCTACATATTGAACAAAGACCAGGGATGTCAAGATTATTAGGTTAATCCATAATTGTGATTATTCAGGTCACAATTTAATCAAAGGATAATAATTGTGAGAATTTTGCAGGCCAAATTTAGTCTTTTAAGTTCAGTTATATAGTCCATAAAATAGTACTTTATCATCTGGCTGTTTTTTTTTTTTTGTTTGTTATATTGTTATTTAGATTTCACAAAGTTGGTCATAAACTTTAAGAATAGTAACGTGTTAAGACGATGGAAATGAAAGAAAATTAAAGATTTCCTAGTTGTTTGGTCACAATCTCAATAAGTAGTCATTAAATAGTATTGTTTTATTTTCTCGTATAACTAAATTTGATATCGTGACATCTCTAACAAAGGCTGCACTGAAACAGAGATGTATGACAACCAGCCTGGCTTCCTCTGCTGCTCCTGTGTACAAAGGCTTAAGGGACGAGATGTAGACCAGGCGTGCATGAATTCACGCTTGTTGAGCTCGTGTTCGTCCCGATGCAGACTTCATTAGGTCCTGGTTTAGTCCTGGTCTGCTTTCTTCCTATTTTTGATGTGGTGTGTGCAAATGTGAACCCACTTAAAGCTATCCAAACCAAGGCGGTGTTCACACTGCAAGTCGAATCTGATTTTTTTGCCCCCAAATGTGATCTGGATCTGATGTTTTTCCATGACCAGATCGAGTTTGAAGTTTTCAAACGCTGCAGGTTGATATTTTTTCCCAAGTCAGATTTTTTGCATATAAAATGTGGCTCAAATCAGACTTCGTGTGTGAATCCAACAGCTCTGAAGTGTCTGATGTGGAGAAGAGAAAAGGACAAAACCAGGAGTCGAGCTGCTGTCACTTTATGAGGGACTGTAATGTCATTTGTCAATACTAACTTATAATCATCTCATTGTTAATGCTTTATCTTTGTCGCACTTTGCAAATTTCACCTTTTTGCACTTAGCTTCGCTGCTGTTGTCTGCAAGTGTTTAATCTGTTTAATTCCTGTCTTTTCTAATGTAAAAATGTGTCTCCTGCTGTCACCTGTGTGTGCAATCACTTTGCAAAAAAATTAGATTCAAATCAGGTTTAGAGCCACATGAAAGCGGCCCGGGTTGAAATTTGAAAAAGTCGGATCTGGGTCACATTTGAACAAAGAAAAATAAGATTCGACCTGAAGAGTGACCTTTGATATGTTGGACTAAATTTGATTAAAATTTGATCATCCATCGATTTCTCCGTTTTCTTACAATGCCCTTTACTCTCACAGAGACATAAAGATCAACCTTAAAGTATCTCCTTCACCAAACTTTACACAAGATTTGACGGAACGTACAGAATGATTTGTTGATGTCTAATTCTAAGTCTGATTTGTTAAAGTTTTAAGTCTAAGAATGAGATGACATTTGAATTTCAGGCCAAAAACTAAATAAGAAATCCAAAATCCCCTCTGTACAGTTTTTTGTTACTAATATGTGAACAAAATGAACTAAGAAATTTAAACCTGGTTCTGTCCATTTTTCAAATATGTGCAATTTTGGCCGTTTTCACCCATAAAATGCCTAATTTCTATATTAAAACATAACATGATGAAAAACTTGTAATACATCTTTTTCTTAAATTTATGTGAGTAAACTACAGGAGAAGTTTCAAAATGATATCTTTAAACTTAAGATTTTTCCCAATTCACCCGAAGTGTAAGCAATAAAACAAAACTTGAAAAACGAAGCAAGCCGCGAATGTTCAATAAAACAACTTCTGTGTTGCCAGTACCTTTGATATTGCAAGGATTATTTTCAAATCTATGGTGAATGATCCCTGGATTTTCTCTCGCATTACGTTTGTTGTGCCTAAATCTCCTCCAATCCTCGCTCATAAATTCCACTTTAATATGAGTTCCTTGTCCTAGTCCATCTGAGCTTGTGCTTTCTTGCAGACACAGCAGCGTAGCACGTAGCTCATAACAGTCGGGTTGTGAAAGGTTATGTGTAAATCTCCAATAAAGTGAGGCAGGAGTTGTTTTAGGGTCCGCGCCGTAACAATGACAGAGGAGAATTTCATTACCGCTGCTGCAAAGTCATAAATTATGGAGCGCAGTGGTTCACAGTGGCTCCGCTCCATTCATATCTGCTCTGCCATCTGAGACCGTGGCATCTGCTCTCTCGTCTCCATCCGACTTTCACAATCCCGGGTCGGTTTAGAGTTATGAATTACTCATTTTACTGAAACATGTTTGAGATAATTGTACTTACGATTTTGCAAACATTTTACCATTTTTACCCCCAGTTCGGCCAGTTTTTTAGGCTTAAAACTGTACTTCCTGGTTATAAATCATGACATCACACTAAGCAATTCTGCAACTGTTACCTAGCAACCATGACAAAACTCCTCTAATGTCACAGAAATGATAAATTGACAGATAAAAATAAAGCAGAACAGCATTATTTCATTGATTTCAAGGATCAAAAAATGTGTTTCTTGTGAGTTAATTGTCCCAAACTAGTGTGTCAGTTTGTTCCTTTAGTTTTCAACATATTTTTCAACCTTTCTTCACAAACTAGGGCTTGATTCTGCAAAACTCTTATATATGTTTACATCAGTTATTATCCCAACAAATAAAGTCGAAATTAAAAAATCATAAAAACCTGTCCTAGGTTCTTTAAAGCTTCACTATGAAACTGCAGCTGTTTGTCTTTTTGTCATTGCTTTGCCTGGATATGTCCTACAGGATGACATAAAATTGCTTGCTGCCATGGAGACGGCCCGAAACTAAGGCTGCAACGATTAATCAGAATAATGACAAGTAGTAAGTGGTATTTCAATGCAATTGTAATTGTTATCTGGACTTTACAGACACTAAAACAAACAAAAACAGCTTTTCATAACAAAGACAATTGCATTTTTCAAACAAAATGTCAAAACAGAATGAAAAAATCTGACCTTTATCTGATATTTATGTGTCTAGAAGCGTTCAGTCACCATTTTTGAACCTCTATTCAGTTAAAATGTGTTTAATAAGCTCAATACACTGTAGAAATAATCGTTTGACCGGTCGACAACTAAAATAATTGTTAAGAGAGTTATTCAGAGACATCCTTTGCTTTGAAAAATGTTCCTCAACATGGTCTAATTTTTTACTTTTTTTTCTCTTAAATCAACTTGATATGGTAAAATGTAAACTGAAAGTCTGTTGTGGCTCAGACTGTGCAGAGCTTGGCTAGCTTGTTTGCTGACGACAGTTGGAGATAAATGACATTTCAACTGCAGCGCAAAAGTCAATTTCCTCAACACTTGGACTCAGAAACATCTTATGTGAGGAGAAACAGGTAATGAGTTCAACTGTGTGTCATCCCAAAGTCTGTGTCGGTTGAGGAAATTAATTATTATGCAGCCATTGGTGTCATAAATCTTCAGCGGTCTGCGATGACTGGGCATTCAAAGTTATGTTCAGATTAAAGGGTAACAATAGGGAAAGGGTTAGGTTAGGGTTTAGCTCAGGAAAATCGGTGAACATGAAACCAGCAAGAACTTTAGAAAAACTCATGTATTGCCTACTAGCCTTATCTCATTGTTTGCTATCAAATAAAACACAAACCAGTCAAAAATATAACAGTTTGGGCTTTGCTTTGGGGCAGGTATAACCGGGTTTAGGCCGTACCGCGTTGTAGAAAAAAAGGATGCCTCCAAACCCAAATATCTGACACTAACCAGCTCCATCTGCTGTTAGCAAACAGGCTAGCTAAGCTCTGCACAGTCGGAGCAACAACTGAGAAACTACTTTCAGCTTACATTTAGCTGAACTGAGATAATTTAAGCAAAACAATAGCTCCACGGGCAAAAAGTAAGCCACAAAAAGCAAAGAATCACACGTAATCAGTTGTATCACCCATAATTTTGCCACTCAGTAATTTTTTTTAAATAAAAGAATATCAGTGCATAATAACTTTTATTCCAAATTTCTAATTTTGACTTTTAGAAGTGTGATAGACTGGGTTAAATTCTGCTTTATTTTCAGTTCCAGTCTGGTTCACTAAAAACTTCACTCAGTCCTTTTTGAGTCTGAATTTTGACTAAATATTTCAGACATTGACAAACCTTGAACTTATTAAGTCCATATTTTGAACCTTTTAGATCTGATTATATATTATTAGATCTGGTGTATTTTATTGTATGTTTTGTCTGGTCTAGACTTTATTTAGTTCTGGTTTAGAGCTGGTCTTTGTTCCGTGTGTTTTTGGCTCAGTCACTCAGCACTTTGTTCTGAAAATGACATTGAACATTGAGTTTTTCAGACGGCGCCGCGTCAATAATGGTTTAATTACAATCAATCACAGCAGCTCTGTCTGAAATACAGAGAACACAACCCCAAAGGAATAAAACAGGACTAAACTGGACTGAAACAGGACTGAAACGGGACTAAAGCAGAACTAAAGCAGACGACTAAAGCTGGACAAAAGCAGGACTAAAGCAGGACTAAAGAAGGACTAAAACAGAGGACTAAAACAGGACAAAAATAGAACTGAAACAGAAGTAAAACAGGACTGAAACGGGACTAAAGCAGAACTAAAGCAGAAGACTAAAACTGGACAAAAGCAGGACTGAAACAGGACTAAAGCAGGACTAAAACCTGGGCCATAACAGGACTAAAACAGAGGACTAAAACAGGACAAAAATATAACTGAAACAGGACTAAAGCAGAAGTAAAACAGGACTAAAACAGGACTGAAACAGGACTAAAGCTGGACTGAAGCAGGAATAAAACTGGACTGTAACAGGACTGAAGCGGCACTAAAGCAGGACTAAAACAGGACTAAAGCAGGACTAAAACAGAGCTAAAACAAGGCTAAAACAGGACTAAAGCAGGAATAAAACAGATCTAAAGCAAAACTAAAACGGGTCTAAAACTGGACTAAATTAGAACAAAAGCTGGACTAAAACAGCACTAAACCTGGACTAAAGCAGGACTAAAACAGGACGAAAAATGAGCAAAAACAGGTCAAAAACTGAGTCTAAATGAGGGCTAAACTGAGCATAAACCGTCCTGCATCAAATGGTCTTCTCATTTGAAATATTATATAATACTGAAGTTACAAGAGTGAGAGCTGTGGTTGTGGAAGGAAAACTATGAGTGAAATGTATTATTGATTCTTCACAGCGGGAGATAAAACCTGGACATAGAACATATCCCAGTTCTCAAGCAAAGACAAGATATTGGAAATCAGAAGTCTGTACTCAGTAAAACTTACTTTGAGTGCTCTCTACTGCCCTCTACTGGCCGGGCAGATTTGTTGACTTCTTTGAACACAATCGTGAGCACAACAGTGTTTGGAGGTTTACCGCTGAGAACCAGAGGCTTTGGAGGGATTGGCCTGGATTCATTTGCTTGTCTTGCCGCTTTGTCTTTTTTCAGACGTTTGATCAACATGTTTTGAGAAGTTCAGAGAGACGACTGCTGCTGTGATATTTAAAAAACACATGTGTGACCTAAATGTAACAACAACAAGCCCGTTAACTCCGCCACCTTTTTAGTTAACGTTTATATCATTTCTAAAATCACATACACCCCCACCAAAAAATGTATTGCAAGTTTTTCATCATGTCATGTTTTCATGTAGAAATAAGGCATTCTATGTGTAAAAACAGCCAAAATTGCACATATTTGGGACAATTAAATCTTACATTTCTTTTTTTGTACACATATCAGTTACAAAAGTTAGTTAGTATTTAGTTTTTGAGTAAACTAGATTGGACTGAAAATTAAAACTTAGATATCAAAAAAATCCTTCTGTATGTTTCGTCAAAATCTCGTTGAGTCCAAGATTGTACAGTTTAGTGTGTGTAGGAGCTATTTTTAGGCTGATCTTTATGTCCCGAGAGAAGAAAAATAAATTTGAAGAAGATGGCCTTTGAAGTTACAATGTCCCAGAGAAATCAATGGATGAAGTGGATTCTATTAAGAAACAATACATCTTGAACAGCAGTTTGTTACTTCCACATGAAAGCCGATGTCGAGAGAGCAACTGACCAAAAAAAAAAGAGGTTTTCTGTTGTGTCTCACCTTCAAAATTATTTCTCTTATTTAAAGGGTTCTTTTGTTCAGACCAGATTGTTTTGTTTACCTGACAGTTTGAAGTGTTTTAAGTGCCGATACTTGTTCAAATGAGTATCTCGTTCAGTTTTAGTGTTGAAAAGTATCTGATTTTCGATACTTTTAACAACCCTCGCTTTTCTAACACACAAGATTCTGACTTAATTCTACAACTTCTTTTACTCTCTTCGCTTCTCCGTATGGCCTCTCATTCTCAGCGTCACTTTTGATCATATTTTTGTCTTTTTCTTACTCGCAGACGGCGGCCACGCCCCTCTCGCTGGTCACGTTCTCCTGATAGTTGTCCAGGCTCTGTCCGAGTGCGAGGACGCAGTCAGAGAAGCCTTTATACGCACTCTCACACCTCACATCCACGGCCTGTGCCCACTGCGCCAGGAACACCAGCACTGCAACACACACAACGCACAAAAACATAACGCACACAACACAGGCACAGGCAGTGAATTCATCTACATAAGAACTACTTCATTTGCATATTCTGGTCAATACAAATAGCAATTGCGGCGTTGATTTGCAAAAACAGATGAGTGGCATTGGAATAAATACAATAAAGTGGGGTTTGTCATTACATTATTCTTTAGCCAAGGTACATCCAAACTTAAGGATGAAAATGCAAATGAAGACTTGGAGCATTCATTTTAAAGGGCACATATTCTGCTATTGTGACTTTTAATGTTGTTGTTCTAACAATGTTCTTCATCAAAAACATACCTGAAGTTGAATTCACACTGTTTTGAGGAATGTTTATTAGAAAATCCTCCCCCCTCCGAGCATCAAACACACGTCTTGCTGAACTTCTGGGACTTTCTGACGTATTTTCAGACTCCATACGTTACTTGTAAAGAGTCTTCCACTGTTTTAAGTCCTTAAATCCTTGCTAAACTCGTTCTGAACATTTCTGCCTCTAAACACAATAACTGCTGCAGCAAATCCGCATCAATGACATCTTTTCAGCGCTAACTTCACTAGATTGCATATATAGTGCTGGCTGGATGCACTCCGTAAGTGTAATTTCATAGTGACTGATACCACAGATCATAGAATGAATAAGAAACTTAAAAAAAAATACAATTATTTAAGGCACTCAAGAGCATGTTTAAAGGCTAACAGCAACATGAAAAATGCAGACAATTTTTTTCCTTTAAAGAACAAATATTATGCACTATTTGTATTGTCATTGACCTTTCAACATGCTCTTGAGTGTCTATACTTTGACATCTCCTTTTTTATATGTATAATGTTTTTACAAAGAACAGCATAACTTTATCACTGCCTTGAGAGACGCCAGAGTAACTTAGCTTTGGCTCCATCTACTGGCTGGAGAGCCAATTACACACATTTTAAAAACACTGCTTGTTATACTAGCCGTGTTATCGAGCAATCATGCAGCTGTAATGATCGTGTTTAGACGGCAGAAATGCTCAGAACGAATCTGGAAATGATTTATGGACTTAAAAAACAGAGCAGAAGATTCTCGGATAAATAACGTCAGCTATCAGCTATTTTTTTATATTGGAGCAATGTTAGAACAGGGTTAAAAGCTCACAAAAGTCACTGTAGCATAATATTTGTCCTTTAAGTCTTCATCACATTTCAGTGTGATGTTATTGAGGTTACTGAATTATGGAGTAAAATGTTTTGTCTATGATTAGAGATGGAAGATGAATCGTAAAATTGATAATATCCCTATTGTTGTTCTGGAGATTTGCAAAATTACAATATTGGGTATGATCTAAATTAAATAAAAACTTAAGCGTCTAGAGTAATCTTCCAAACAAGGGTACAAAGCAGAGGTGTCCAAACTATTTTTTAATTGAAAGGTTTAAATTCTCTACCATTAAAGCTCCATAACAAACAGTTTGATGTGAGCTTGACCTGATGTTATGATTGTGAGGCTGAATTAAGGTGTGGTGGCACTTTCAATTCTCAGATAAATGTGACTTTTTGGGTGAATACAGCTTGGACATCCCTGGTATTAAGTAATATTTCTACCCTTATATCGTTAATTTTCTTCTATAATTAAAACTATTTAACATATTCATTTTTTTGTCAATTCACGGGTTTCAGCTTACTGTTTACATTCAACATTTTGAGGAGATAAGAGATGCAATATTTTGTTTTACACTGATATTTGCTTTTTCAGCGGTCAAGAAACCCATGGATATCGCCCAGTCCAACATTTGGTCCAGTTCCGCCGGCGGCCTGAGGGGCAGCACAGGGCCATAGTTTTAACACACCCCGAGGAAGTCAAAAGAGGAGATTTATGGATACAGTGAAAGAGAACATGAAGAAGTGTGGAAGAGGAAGATGCAGAGGAGAGAAGGAGACAGTGTTGTACATCACGACGTTTTGAATCAACAATATCTTCACATTTTTTGTAAATGTATAAAGCCCGTAGCACAGAAAAATGAAACGTTGATCCTTTTTGAACATGTCACCTTTTTCCAAATCAATATTTATGTAAAAGAAACACTAACTTTCCTACCTGTCGACATGAAGATTATAATCCAAATGTAAGTATCTCAAAAGACTTCGACTGCACTGGAGTTCACGCAAAAGCAACTATTTACACAGAAAAGTATTAAAGAGTGTATTTACATGTTAGAAATATATAAATTAGATTAAACTCATGATTCACTCTAAAATATTCAGCTATAACTCACTCCTTTATTCTCCTTTTTGCTTTTGTCCCATTTAAATCCTTCATACTAAGCTGACAATAAAACTTTGGTCGACTAAGACACTGTCGACCGATCGTCGAAGTAGAATGTTCCACAGTTTTCCATGATCTATCTCCATGACGACAAGCAGGCGATGATGCCATTGCACCAAGTTAAAGGTCAGATCTGTGGAGAGGCGACAGTCTGAAATAACACCATCTGCATCTGAGTAAACACAAAGTTTAATGCCATACTGTGGAACATTCCAGGCAGGAGACAGATTCATTACCATCAAAGTTACGCACTGCACCTTTAAATAGAACAATGTTTTGGAGCAACATAAAATATACCGGTTTAATGAAAAAGTAACAAAATATCCATTGTTTTCAACTTATAGCTATTTTGAGGACTTTTCCCCATTCAAAAGATAAAATATTTGGTTTTAAATTGTTGATCTCTATGGCAACTAGGGCTGCACAATGTATCGCAAAAGTATCAATATCGCAATATTGTCTGACGCAATAACGATATCGCAACAAACAAAATATATTGCAGTATCACCTAAGTGTTCCATCGGATAGAAATATTCTGTTTTAAAAATGAAAACTAACCCTAAGCCTCGGTTTTGTATTTGTTGTTTTTTATTTTAATATAAAAGACATTATTGCATCAAAAATAGGGCTTTAACAATTAGTAGAATAATCGTGACAATAACTGCAGTCGTATTTTGATGATGGTCATCGTTCTCTGGAATAAATAGACTCTAAAACACAAACTTTAAAACTTTTATAACAAAGACAGTGACATTATTAAAGAAAAATGGCAAAGAAGAATAGACCATTTCTGATTTTCCTCAATTATACACTTTATTCATAAATATTCTCTGTCTAGAACATACAGTCTATGGTCTAGAAGCTTCATTCACAATAGTTCAACATTTACTTGGTCACAAATGTTAGTTTATTCTAAGCCTCAAACTACAATAGAAATAATCACTGACTACTACAATAATTGTTAGTTTCATCCTTTGGCAAAAAGTGTATTTAAATATTGTGATAATATCGATATCGCAGATCTTAATAGCCATATCGAACATTGCACTAATTTCCAATATTGTGGAGCCCTAATGGCAACGGTCCTAATTTCTTCTTAAATCATTGTGAAACCCTTAGATTAGGCTATAAATACACCAACAGTTCGATTCTGAGTGTACACTGCAGTAAAAATAGCCTAAATAGCAGCCTAGACGTAATTAAAACAGTCTATTTTTGGCACAAGGTAACTTTAGCCCGTAACCTCACTTTGAAGAGCATTTTTCGCCTGTAACCTGAGAGTGCACGCGTAAAACCCGGCTGCGGCACGCTCCGGAGCCTGGACGCGACCAGTGGGTGTGTAAAAGAAGATGCTGTCCACGGCGCGCGTTACTATCACGCCTTTCCAACGCCACAGCCACACACTCATTCATATTAACGCGCACACACACACACACACACACCACTCCGATCGTCCGGCGATTTTGGGAACGGAACGTGCACCAAACAACGCCATTTTGAGCCACGGTTGTGTAAAAAAACGTGTTTCTCACCCAAGGCAGTCGCCAGAACACCTCCCGTATTCTTCTGCGCCGACATATCATCCCATTTCAGAGAGGCACGGCTGGCGCGAGATGGCTAAAAGCGGCAACGACGGCGCGTCACGAGGAGACGAACATGCGTGAGGCGGCCGAGGCTCGTCCGCGGTGTCGAGAGGCGAGGCGTGTTGGTGAAGAGGTGGGAGAATGTGGACGGAACGCGCTCGGTGTCCCCAAAAAATAAATAATAAAAAAGGAACATAAAAATCCACGGCCCTGCGCGCTTCTCGGTGACGTTACCTGCCCCCCGGTGCTGCGTCTGAGCTCATCCCAACCGATTCGCTCTTCAGCACCGGACAGCAGCTCTCTCCTCCTCCTCCTCATCCTCCTCCTCCTCTTAAAAGCTCCAGGCAGCAGCATCAGCACCGGGAGGACAGGGACCCGCCTTCCCAAGTGTCTGGCGTGAATGAGCGCGCGTCAACGTGGCATTTGGGTGCGCCTTTTGTGCAATATTTATGACATGATATATAGAAGGAGTCCAGGGGGCAACATCCAAAAATAAACGCACTCACAAATGTTTTCTTCCACATAGGCGTATTCGTTTTACAATAGCGTGTTCGTTTGTACAATCTTTAAGCGCCAGAAAAATGTTATGAGAGTGGAAGACACTGAAAGTGTTTATGTCTACAACTGTTTAAATGTTTAAGTGTTTGTATATTTCTGTTCATGATCTGTTCGGTTTTTTGTAAAATGTTTAAATTATGCTAGATCTATATAAAAAGTAGGATATATCCAAAATTCAATAAGCAATTAAAGACAGAAATACAGTATGTTGGAAATGTGGAATCTCAAAAGATTGCACATAAAACAGTTTGATGTAGTATTTTTTGTCCTCGGGGATCCTGGAAAGACTGTTCTGGGCTTCAAAGGCTTTAAAAAAATGTTCAAACAATAAATTTTGTTGTAAAGATATATCCTCTGAAAATATTTAACTTGAAACCGTTTTAGCCCCATGTTTCTTTTCATCAGACAAAGTGCTTAATCTGATAACATGTTCATATTTCCAGTAAGACCTGAGAGCCCCCTCAAATGATGTTTCTTCAACATGACACAGGTGCACTCTTTTTGCACTAAATGTCTAAAAAGGCTTGGGGCAAAGAGGGTAATAGAAAGAGAGTAGTCAGTGATGCAATATTTATGACCTAAAAGACAACATTTAGACTGCTGTGAGCTCCACTCTGGAAATACATCCAAAGCCTGCAGTTTAAAGGAAAGATCTGGTGACGCTTCAGAAAGCACATTGTTATGTGGAATACATCAAGCACACCGAACTCCAGCACATCAACACTGACTAAACGCAAACATTAAAAATATTCACATAGTTTAAGCAAGCACTCCCAGATTCCCCTCACCCCAGACACTTCCTCCAGAGGATTCTGAGGTGTTTCCAGGCCACAGAGACATGCCCTCCAGCACGTTCAGGGTTTTCTGCGAGGCCTCCTCCTGTTGGGACACAAGTCCCCACGGAGGAATGCAAGGTGCTCCTGAACAATTGCCTCAGTGTGCAGGACCAGCGGCCCTACTCCGAGCTCTTCCTGTGTGTCTGAGCTCCTCTCTATCTCTAAGAGAGCACCCAGCCACCTTGTGGAGGAAACTAATTTCGACTGCTTGTATCCGCGATCTTGTCCTTTTGGTCATTACCCAAAGCTCATGACCAGGTGAAAGAGGAACGTAGATTGACTGGTAAATCGAGAGCTTTGCTTTTTGCTCTTTCTTCACCACAACGGTCCGATACAGCGCCCGCATCACTGCAGACGCTGCACCGATCCACCTGTCAATCTCACGCTCCATCCTTCCCTCACTCGTGAATAAGACCCTGAGATACTTGAACTCCTCCACTTGAGGCAAGGACTCTCCACCCAGAAAGGGAAAGCCACCTTTTTCTGTTCGAGAACCATGGCCTCGGATTTGGAGGTAATGAATTTCATTCCAGCTGCTTCACACTCGTCTCAAACCGTCCCAGTGCTGCAGGTCCTTGATGGAGCCATCAGGACGACATCATCTGCAAACAGCAGAGATGATCCTGTCGTTCCCAAACCGGACGCCCTCTGAACCCTGACTGAAGTCATGTTCATAAAAATTATGAACAGAACAATGGGCAGCCCTGGCAGAGTCCAACTTGCTGAACAAAAGGCCCTGGACCCCATATTCCCAGAGCGCCCCCAACAGGACACCACAAGAGACACGGTCGCCTTCACCAGGTCCATAAAACACGTGCACTGTGGAAAACTCCCATGAACCCTGAAGCACCCAAATGTATTTTACAACCTCACCAAAACATGTCTGCAGCATTTTGACAGAAGCATATATACTATGTGTAGAAATGAGCACAACAAATTGTTTTAGGAATCTTTTTGTGTTTTATTTAAACAAAAGTCGTAAAACACTGTTTGATGTAGCTGCAGCTTTAAGAAATGTAAATATTTCTCATTAATTGCATAGTTAGCAACAGCAAAGGCACATTACAATAGCGTTAATTCATGTCAATAAAGTTGGAATTACTTTTCATCACTTTCCTATGTTTTCTTTCCTATTTAAACACTTTTGACCAGATCCTTTGCACCTGGTTGAGGTCTTGTGCATCAGAGTTTTGGGGGCATTTTGAGTTAATTAAGAACATCTCATTCCAACTTTAAGGACAACATTTTTTATTAAAACAAAATTGAGATCAACTAAGAATCTTGTAAACCTGACAATTCCCTTATTAGAGCGAGAATACTTTACCATTTGTGTAAACTTGATCGTTTACGTCAAAACTCATAACTGACTCCCTCAAAGAAAGAAAGAATAAAACCTCCCTTAAAATTCAAGTTTTTTGATAGTGCCTGTTCACACTGCAAACGGGATCATTTTTAGTTTAGTAAAAATGACTTTAAATCGGAATAACAATCTTTAATTGAGTAGATTTGACCCGTTGGAGTTTTTATTTAAAGGTGTATTGTGTAACGAAAACCTTCTTGTCTGGAATGTTCCACAGTGTGCAATTAAAACGCCTATATTCAGATATTGGATTGGTTACGCAGGTGAAATCACAATCATTCTGAATTTAGCAGTGAGTGGGAAAAACACATGAGAGTCGATGGAGAGTGATGGTATTTTCTCCAGTAAAAGCTCAAAAGTCAACTAAAATGTGAAGAAGCTGATAACAAACATGAAAGTCAAAAACTCTGCTAAAAATGTAGTTTGTATCTGACATATAAAGATGAAAAAAATGTTAAAAGTTGTAGAAAACCAGATAAACAACAGACTTTGGGATCACACACTGTTGAACTCATTACATTTCTCTCCTTAAAAAAGAGGTTTCTGAGTCTAAGTGTTGAGAAAATTAGTTGGTGTGCGGCAGCTGTAGTGTCCTTTATCTTCAACTGCTGTTAGCAAACAACCTAGCCAAGCTCTGCACAGTCGAAGCAACAATGAAGAAACTACTTTCAGTTTACATTTTACCGTATAAAGTTGATTTGAGCAAAACAAAAGCTCCATGGACAGAAATTAGGCCAAAGAAAAGCAAAGAAACACATTTTATCAGCTTAAATTTTTCCACTCAGTCGCAATTTTCAAGTAAAAGAATGTCTCTGCCTTTTAAATATTTTTACCCAAATAGAGATAAAAATCAAATGTTTTCATTCTATTTTGACATTTTGATTTAATAATGCTGTTACCTTTGTTATAAAAAGGTGTGTTCATAAATATTTTAGTGTCTGTTTAGTTTAGATGACAATTACGTGTCAAAATCCCACTGACTAGTCGTGATTATTCTGATTAATCGTTACAGCCCTAGTTACGGGCCGAGCAGCCACATCGTCATGGCAACAAGAAAGCAACATAGTGCACCTTAAGGTCAAACAATCTCATTGGTGCACTGCATAACTTTCCCGGTGGAGTGTCTGCTACTCGCTTGTTTCGACAAAGATTAGTCAGTTACTTTGTCTGGAATGTTCCACAGTACAGCATTAAACGTTTCTTTCCAGCATTTATTTCATTACAGCTGTTTTTACTGGTCAGAAATTCCTTAAAAACATACATTCTTACAGTAAGTTGGGTTGCTTTTCCACATATCTGACTTGTAACTTGGTCTGCTGACATCGTTTCTTTATTTCCACGGAAAATTCTGACATCTCAACTCCAGAAAAGTTACATAATGCACCTTAAATAATCCAAACTACAAGTCAAAACTACTCAATTACTTTCTCCGCTGTGACGTGAAGGAAGCTCTTAAAAATCGCCCGCAAAAACAGCATCCAATTACGGCGTTATGTGAGAGGGATATTAAGTCCCGGTGATTGAGGGCTGTGCATTGAAAGCCTCGGCGATGATGGATCGGACCAGAGCGGTTTATTGATCCGTGCCGGCCGCCCTCTTGGCTCTCTTTCGTGGAGATGTTTTCGGAGAGGCCTTGTCTGCAACACAAACGTAAACATGAGCCCGTGCAATACTGAGATCGAACCACGCGATGAAAATGAGAAGAAAGTGCATGCGTTTGAGTGAAAGAGGAGAGGATATTTGTGGTTTATTATAGGTTGAGAGCTGCTCATTGTAAAGGGTGTAAGTGGGAGATGGAGGTCAGATTGTTGTCAACATATTTGCAAAGAAAAGGATGGAAAACAAAGATTGAATGAATGTAACAATATGGCAACACATCATGTAGGACTGTGCAATTATTCACATTTTAAGGACATTTTAACTCCACCTACTGGCAGCAGATGGAATTACCATTGGGAAATAAACATAGCTAGCTTGCCCTGAGACGCTAACACAAGCGCAAAGTTGTAGTGAAAGTTGATTTTATGTCAGAAATGCTCAGACCGGGTTTGGCGACGATTTATGACCGTTACAAAACTGAGGAATTTGAAACTGAGTGTGAATCTCAGAGGAAGAGGAGCTTGTAAACAGGACAAGCACAAATTAACTTAAATACAACTGCTGGTGTGTTTTTAATGAAAGATCAATGTTATAACACAATACATTTTGATGATATGTGACCTTTAATCAAGATTGAAATTTAGTCTTTTTATTTATCGTCAATTGCCATCTTTTTTTGTTTTTTACAGAGAGATCTACAGCCATTTCATATCTTTTTTATGTTTGAGAAATTAATATTGAACACCTTTAAATTTGTATACATATTTTTCTGTCGTATCACCCAGCCTTCTATGTTTTTTGACGTTGATTTTGGAGCTTTCCTGCTGAAAATTCACCGTTTTGAGGAACCTCACAACTCTATGAAAGATTTACTGTTTTTTAAAGAACGATTATTAATTATTGAACATATTATTTTCTGTTGGGGATTGTGTCATAAAAAGTGGAGCTTGTGCATCAAATTTGGCCTTCAAAGAGTTAAATTTGGTCCTCATGTTGAGATTACCTGATGAAAATATCTATTTTGTTGAAATTTTGCACTGAAAACTGTTAGTTAGGGCTATCTTGCAACTACTTTTTGTTCCTAAAAAAGCGCTGAGAGATCACACTTTCCGGATTAAGAATATTAGTCTTCCTCAATAGAATAGTTTTGTTGTTTCTTCCATATCAGACAATACGTGTCTTAAGAGCTGTTGTTCTTGGGCGCGGTCAGAACAGCAACTCTTAAGAAAAGTGGCACACCTCTGACGAAGACGGAAGTTACCACTGAAACATGCCAAGGTAATTAGCTCATCTCTTACCTATTGTCTTGATACAAAAGAAACTAGGGCTGGTCGATACGGTTATAAAAATTTAATCGTGAGCTCGTCCCTGTGACAATCTGTCATTTTTGTGAAATCGTCGTATCGTGATTCACTGTTTGTCTCTTTAATGCAGCTGTCTGTTCTCCTGTTGTTTAGCTTCTGTAAGCCTCAGATGACTTTCTTTACCTCAGGGCTACACAACAAAATCACAATTTTAATGAATGCAATTGGCAAATGCAGTGCAATAATTCCTTGCACAATCAACAAAATGTCTTACTTTGATTTGAATAAAAACGGCTAACACTGTAGTTTGGATTTGTACAAACAAGTTCTGAAACAAGCGACAAAAGCGCGACAAAACGCGATAAAAATGCATTCAAACAACAAACGCGACACAATGCAACAAAACTTGACTAAAAGTGACAAAAACGCGACTAAAAGTGACAAAGACGCGATTGTAAATTGTGATTAGAAATGTGAATTTGAACAGAATCCAATTATTAAAACAAATCGCAAATCTAATCACAATCGCACTGGTCAGAAAAATCACAATTAGAGACAGTATTTTTTTTCTAAATTGTGTAGCTCTATTACAGGAAATATACAAAGTGAATACGAATCGTGATAAAATCGAAATCATGATCTAGCCCCAAGAAAACCATGATAATCATTTTTTGCCATATCGCCCAGCCCTAGAAGAAACTACAAAACTATTACACTTTTTTGTCTTTATGTTCATCTTGATAGACTTTAGATTTACAGAAAGATTAACTATGAACCAGGTCAAACTGCAGCATTATGACAGTCAAACAGCTAATTCTGACCTTTCCTCCAGCTCAATGTCAAACTTTGCATTGCTTAAAATGCTGCGTTGCCACATGAACCAAACCTCTTTATTTATTTATTTCTATTGATCTTTATTTAACCAGAATAGTCCCGCTGAGGTTTGGTGTCTCTTTTTCACACAAGTCTTGGCCCAGAGGGGACTGACAGACTGATTGACAGGTGAGAGAATAAGGCGGGTCTTACTCATGGCGTTGAGCGTCTCCTGAGGGATCCAGCTGATGTCCACGTCGCTCATGTTTCCTGTGCCTTTCTCCACCTTCACCGACAGACGCTTTCTCTGCAAAAACAGGACATTTTAAGAGTTCGATTTTGTGAATTTTATTTGTGAAAACCCTTTGCGTGTCTTGGGGCAACCATGAAACTGCCTTGTCACAGTTTGATGACGTGCTTCATTTGTATTTATTTAGTTTAGTCTGTATTTGAAGGAGCAATGTACAGACATTAAGATAATAGAAAATTAATGAGAGATTATAGTTAAATAGCTACTTTCCATCTGCAGGTCCTTATTAAAGGGATAAATCATACTGACAACAAGAAAATGCAAAAACATCTACTTGTAAATATGCAAGATTCTAGCCAAAGCTAACTTCCACGCTGGAACAGGTTCAATAACATTGTTCAATGTTAATTTTGTTGACTAATACATCTCAGTTTTGCAGAGAAAATTGGTATTAATTATTATCTCATCCCACAGAGGAAAATATGTCCTCTGCATTTGACCCGTTCGTCAGTGACTTTGAGGCAAACTGTCAGAAGCAGGGCCAGGGAACCAGCTCCAGACCATGAGCTGGGATTTGACGTGTTTTGTTTCGATGGGGAAAACCAGAGCAGCTGGAATAAACCCACCCGGACACAGGGAGAACATGCAAACTCTGCACAGAAACGTCCCGGGAGTCAAAGTCCAGCTGCTCAGACTCAAAACTCCAAACAAACTCGGGTCCCTATGTTCATGACAGGATTAATACATATATCACATGGAATATTTAGCATTTTTACTTGACTTCTTCACACATTTACTGACTAAAGTGCGTATGGCAGGTTGCTATTTGTGGAGAGAAATTGAAAAATCTGTTGAAAATTACAGGAAGTAAACAAATTGATGACATCACACTGGGGAGAGTTTATGCATAATTTACACAAAATAAACTTTTTGACCCTGTATTGAACATTTATTCAACAAAATAAAGATGTTCTTTGTCAAATAGAAAATATGTGACATTAGAGGAGTTTTGTTGCTGTGTACAGGATGGTTTCTTGGTAATTTCCCAGTGTGATGTCATCATTAACAACCAGGAAGTAAAATAAAAAAAACATTAAAAATGACTATACTGGGATAAAATTTGTAACGATTTGAGGAGAATTTTAAATATATTTATCTTAACTACATATTAGTTAAAAGAGTGGCCCTACCTGTTATAGACACTGTAAAATCTGACTAAAAAGGCATTTAAACTAAAGACTTGGGGTTAAGATAATTTCAATTTCAAGTCAGAACTAACACAGTAAAGTTCTGGTGAAACAAACTGAATTAAACGTACTGTTCTGGTCTCCAGGACCTGGTACATGCCGAAGACCATCAACGCCACCAATCCAATCAAGAAGATGTACATGAAGATTCTGCAGAAAAACAAATAAATAAAAACTAGGGCTGTGATTGTTTGATCTTTCAGTCGATTAATCGGTTGAGGGTGTCTTAGTCGACCAACATTTTTATTACGGTAGTCAACTTATTTTATTTGCATCTAACAAATGTATGTGGCAAAAACAGTAAAAACGAGAAGATGAGGAGTGACTTTTTTTCTGTATAAATAGTTATTTTTGCATGAAATCGGTCGATAAGGTAGAGCTTTAGTCGAAAACTAATTTCTTTAGTGGACTACAGCCTTAATAAAAACACATTCTTATTCAAGCAGTTATTCTTCAGTTAATTTAACGAGATCTACAGTATAATATAACGAGAAAGATTAACAATATTTGAAAACCAGAAACAGACATTGGTTGTAGATTATTTGAAAAGTGCAAGTGAATTTAATCGACTCAAACTAATACATATTAAACACATATTGTTTTAATAAAAGCTTTATCAGATAATATGCATAAGTCACAGGTAGCAGATTCACACCTCTTACATAAGGCTTTACAAACAACACTATTGTGCATTTTTTTTAAAATTCCTGTCATTGAATGCGTCTGTGTCCCTCCTACATACTGTTCATCACACTGTATATTGTATCACAACGTTAAGTTTCATCACTGAGTTTCAGTTGTAGGAGTTTTTTAGATGTTATTTACTAAACACAGTGTTGATTCAAAACTTTTTGGACACTAGTGTGATGGATTGAGTTGTTCCACAGCTCCAATGTTTACTTTTCTATATTATTAATGCTACACAGCGGCAGAAAACATGGTGCATTTTGACAAGAATGTTCGGCTCTGCCCTGGTGTGTATTACATATTGTATCGTGAAAGTCTTACGTTTCTCCGTCCAGTCCCTCTTCTTTCTCGATGATGGTCACTGTCTGGTTATAGATGGCTGTTTGGAAAGAGTTGCCCTAAAAACACAAAACAAATCAAAGATGTGAAGACAATGGTTTAATTTTCAACAAAAGTATGAAGCAAAAACTGGTCAGACTAAAAGTAAAAAAAAAAAAAGCTTGCATCTGCTCATTGACGTCAGTCTTGTTTGTTTTGTGTCAGTTTGAAATTAAAGCTGGGGTGAGTATTATTCAAACGGTGAAAGGAATAATATAGTAGTAGATGTTTACACTGTTACCTGCAACTAACCCTCTCCCACAAACCAGCTTCAGAAGAGCTTATGGTAGTGTTTGAACCTCAGGAGAATCTAACATAACACAATGAACATAAATAGAACTATTGTGATCCTTCGTTATAAAAGACTGGAGTCAGATTAGATTAGTCTTTATTGTTGAAATCTGTCCTCTGCATTTGACCCATCCTTCAATCCTGCTGAAGCATCTCCTCAGCCACAGGGGGCGCCACCATTCGACCCATCTCCAGATCTTGACCTAGGTCTTGGTCAGGTGGAGGACTGTTCATGTTCATGTTCAGGAGCACCCAGAGAAAACCCACCCATAAAGAAAGAAACACGCCACTCCAACAGCTCCCAACAAAACTAAACCACGTCCCACCAAACACCAGTGTTGTTTACCTCTGTGTCGAGGTAGTTGAGGAGGATGACGAGGCCGAAGGGGCGTCCGGCCATGGGCTGAGCCGGGACGAAGGAATACTCGAATGTGGCCTGTGCCTGAGGCTTCACCAGAGTGTTCAGAGGCAGCGCCGTGAACTGCACACACGGACCGTTTATAAAGTGTGAGAACATGTACACTGACCGTTTATAAAATGTGAGATATCAACTGGATATTTTTTCACAAAATATATGACACAGAAGATATAACATTACTACAAACTCCAATAAATTATGCAAGAAAAGGAAACTATCAGACCAGTATATTGATTTGTAACATAATTGTATTTGGATTATTTTAGTTTAACGTGTTTATTAGTTTGAATAGGCCTATTGGAATCTTCAGATATTTTATTTCATTCGACTACTCCCTCACATCAGAGGTGGGTGGTACTGAGAAGAAAGAATAGCTTAACTTTTTTTTCCCCTAATGACAACAATCAATGTAAATATCTTGGTTGAGTTCAAGAATGAGACAAGGACTGACTGAAAATGAACCAATAAGTGTAAAAATATCATTTATGCACTAGAACAATAACACAGCAAGTTTCTGTTTGTATTGTTATCAACTCTTTTAGCAGCTTTTTGACATTTTCCTCATTTAAAACCATTTACTCGATATAGTCAGGTTTTTTCATGCCTTCAAATGAACAACAACGATATTTTCTCTCGTTCTTTCCGTGTTTGAACTTTACTCACGTTCTGGATGTAAAACTGAAAGTCCTGTGGATATCGGAAAGAGGCCTCCAGAGTCTGAACGCTGAAATCTTGACTTCCTTTGTTTGTGAAACCGACCAAGAACCGAACGATCTCATTGGCCGGGAACTCTGATAGACACAGGAACACAGAAGTTAGTGAGTAAACAATGTATAAAACCTACTGTACGAAACCTTTTGACACTCAAGGGACGGTTTACATAAGATAGAACTAAATACGAAAAGGCCAGATTGAACCGCTGATATATAATTTACATTCACTAACAATTATTTAAGCAGTCGACTAGTCAAACGATTATTTCTATTGTATATTTAGAATTTTTAAATACATTTTTCACTAAATAAAGGCTGAAATATGATGAATGAAGTCTTATAGATGGCGAATTTTTATGAAGAAAGTGTATTATCGGTGAAAATTAGCGTTCTTTTTTGACAGTTTGAAAGAATGATGTTGTCGTCTTTGTTATAAAACATCTTTTCAAGTGTTTTAGTCATTACAGCCCTAATAATTTAGTTGAGTTTGAGTTGCTGATGGGTCACTATAGGGCCAAATATTTTATCATGATAAATGAGAAAATAACGGTATAAAGATATAAATTACTCTAGACTAATTACTTAACAATGGCACCACTATTTGACTCGTTTAAAGGTGCTTTACCCATTTTTTCATGTAAGAAAGTCAAATCAGCTCTGTCTCAGCTCAGATTGTTAAAAGCATCTATTCAGGTCAAAATGATACAGCTATGTGCTCTCTGGTTGCAATTACAGAGCGTAGAGCCTTTAAGGACATTTAATACAGTTCTAATTATTATAATTTTGCTTTCACTCCTCAACATTGATTTTTAAAGTGTCTCCAGCCATTATGTTCACAATTTGCCGCAATATCACATTCATTTTGCAACTACGAGGAAAAACTGCTGCAGTGTATGTGGAATTTTATGACAAAATATATTTACTTTTACTTTAGAGCTGCAACTAACAATTATTCTGGTAATCTGTCTGCCGCTTGTTCTTTTGATTCGTTGTTTAGAATGCAAAATGCTGATGAACATGAGATTTTTACAACATTTAACTAAGAGGAAGCTAAAGAAATGCATTTTCAGAGAATAAACTTACAACAAAATTGTTTTTTTGATAAAACACTTAACTTCATGTTTCGTCTGTCATTTTACAGGAATTCCTACTCCGTCTGAGTGATAAAACATTCTTTCTCAGCACATGACAAGTTTTAGTGGTTGTGTGTTGTTCAAAAAAATAGTCAATAATCAACTATTAACTAGCCGTATTCTGTAACAATACATACATTAAGAGCCAGTGAAAAGAGGCTATTGTCTATGGGTGGTTACTGACACTTGAACAATACTTTCCCTGTATCTATTTTTATATTTATCCTTATCGAGAAGTTGGGATGCACAATATTTACAAAAATAGCTCTTTTTTTTGAGTATTACAATAACGTTATTCAGACAATATTATGTCAATCCAACAGAAATGTGTTAAAACTTGTCTTTAAACGTATTAATTGATGTTTATTTATCACAAAACCAGCTCTTTTTGTACAATATACTTGATATTCAACTTTTGCATCAGCAACATTTACAATCTTATGCACATTTTGATGTATTAGAGTTAGGCCCACTTTTTTTCATTCATTTGGGGTGACGTGGTCTAGTAACTTTCTAAAGAGCTCTCCTAGACTCGTTAGGCATCAAAACTTCTCTGTACTAGTTTTAGATACCTATATTTTTTGGTATTGACTGGTAGAAGATATTGGATTTTTTAAATAGCTATCAGCCCTAAAGCTGTCAGACAAAAGTGTCCATGAAGCTCTTCAAACGTTCGTACCTTCTCCGGTGGTGAAGACGATGGTGGTGTCTGCGTCTGGATGAGAGGCCAGTGCTGTTGGATCCGACGCTTCTTCTTCCTCTTCATCCTCCTGAGAAAAAAAAACAATAAATAATCTGTTAAATCTACAATCGACTGTGACTTTTAGATTCTACTCTATTCAGTTGTATGTTATAAGAAGTAAATATATATATGAGTCAGGAAATGCATTTAAAAAAAACTAACAAAAAGCATATAAAGAGGGTACGTGAATTAGACACAGCATGTTGCCATCGCGTATTGTGCGGGACAAATAGTTTTATGTCCCATTTGAAAATTAAACCAATGTATTATTTGAATACTATTGTCCCTTAAACATTGATATTTTCCACAGCACTCACAGTTGGCTGCAGCTGGTCCTCTTCCACCACATCCTCCTCTTCCTCTTCTTCGTCGACAGCTACATCTGGATCGGCGTCTTCACTGGAGTCGGGTTCAGCGCTAACATGAGCTGAGAAAAAACAACAACATTTAAATTAACATTTTATAACTATTTTAATACTACTGTGACAACCTAATAATGTACTGTTCCTGGACATTTAGACATTTGTATGAAAACGGGCCACTATGTCACTTTTCTGGTCGTCTCCATGGAGATGGTATATTGCTTTGTCTGGAATGTTGCACAGTGCAGTATGAAGAAGAAGATTCTCCGATAAGTGACGACTAAAATTGGAAAAAACATCATTGATTGAAGAAGTTTGGCAGGAGTGTTTTTGAGGGTTGGAGAGGAGAGGATTTTCTAACCTGCATTCCACAAACTTGCGTGAATGCAGCTAAATGTAACTCCCGGTGTGTTTTTGACAACGGAACATTGTTAAAACAAGCTCAAAACTCATTATATATAAAAGATAAATCAGTTTAATACCATAATTTGGAACATTCCCGGGAAAGCAGTAATATCTCTATGGAGACAAGCAGGCAGCACCACCAGAAAAGTTAAATCAGAATCAGAATCAGAATTACTTTTATTTATCCCCAAGGGGAAATTCTTTTCGTTACATGTGCAACTGACCAGTAGAGACCGTAAGTATTAAAATAATATAAGATATATATAAAATAAAAATAAAATACAATAGCTCTATATAATATCTACCACGCCTTTAAAGTAGGGCTGTAGTTCTTTAGTCGTTGGTCGACCAAGATTTTTATTAGTCGACTAATTATTTTATTTATATTAAATTATTACAAAATTATTTATGTGGCAAAATCGAGAAGATATGATCTGAGTTTGCTGAAGATTTTGGAGCCTTAACATATAAACACACTGTCTCCTAGTACTTTCCTATATAAATAGTGTTTTTGCATGAAGTCCTCTGCAGTTGTGTTCTTTTGAGTGCAGTTTGGTTTAAATCAATGGAAATACTTTACAGTTTTGATATATTTTTACCACGCCCCCTTTTAGTCGACTAATCGGTCGATTGGGCTGGTCTTTAGTCGATCAAAAATGTCTTTAGTCGACTGCAGCCCTACTTTAAAGTATAAAATGGGTAAGAAGTACATTAATTAACACATTTTACTGGTACTAATGCAAATGCAAAATGTCAAATATAATTCACAATAATACAATGCAAGCAACAGACTTCAACAATCTACTTGAATTTAGCAATGTATAAAATCAGGGGGTTCTTAACCAAAAAAAATTACAGTAACACTTTATAAAAACTACACTTATTCCTGCCTTAATGAAGAATGAACAAAGGCTAACAGTGAACAAATAGTTTATTAAGAATGATTCAGGAAGTACTTAAATAATACTCAAATTCCTAACCAAAACCGAGCCTTAACCTTAATTAAGTAGTTACTAAGCCTGAATCATTCTGAATTAACTATATGTTCACTATTAATTAAGCCTTTGTTCAATGTGTAGTTAGGGCTGCAACTAACAGCAACTAACTTTCCAGTTCTGTTTCATGTAGATGCAATGACGACTGAAATACTGAAGTTGAACTAGTTGCTTATTTTTTTTTTGTTTTGTTTTTTATGGCTCTTGGGGCGATTGTTTTTGGCTGTTTCTCAGAGACTTGGTCACTTGTTGCGCTATGAAAATCTAGCATTTGATCAAAAACACTAAATGATCACGTTTTCTTTGTCATTTTGATATAATTCCTGATCTTTCTGAGTGATAAAATATCTTCTCAGAACAGATCGCATGCAAAGTCTGTGTATAATCCAAAATAATGATAATTAAATTACTAAATTAGTTGACGATTATCTCTATAATCAATTAGTTGCAATTAATCAATTAGCTTGTTTCAGCCCTAATGTGTAGTTATTATAAAGTGGAACCAAAATTACTATCCACTACCTAATGATGATGAATGAACCACCTCATCTTTATGAAATAATTAGACATTTAGTAACACACACAGGCCTAATGTACCTTATCATTACTAATTTACAACAATCAACTTTACTTTTACAATGTGATATTTTCTGTGTGAAATCGTGGTAAAAGTGAGTTGATTGTAGTCGTCATAGTAAACGTCATCATTGATAAGGTTTACTTTGGTGACGTGTCTTTGAGCGTGACCCCCTTTTTTCCACTACGGCGCCTCAGCATCTCATTTATTCAGCTTTTTTTACTTTATTCTCCAAAAACATACATCGAGTAACACATTTCACAGCCGCTACGTGATCATTACTCTCTCGATCAGCGGCAACTACTTCGAAACGAGCGGCAGAACGCGACTGAATCCGTTCCAAGCTGTGCGTAAAAAGTTCGCCAAATGCGTAAAACAAACTGCGCCAAGAACAAACCGCGACAGTACTTTCTTCCTTAAATCTGAATTACGAAGCGCACAGACGTTTTTTTGCACGGACAACTGCCACGTCAATATGTGAACGTACAGAAATGTGAACTTTTTGCAGAAGAAACAAAGCGTCGACGCAATTTTTTCAGAAGTTAAATGTAACTTACCGATGGAAACCAAGCCGCAGGGAAAGGCGAGGAGGAAAAGCAGCAATAATTTTGACCCAAAGTTGAACATTTTGGAGACTTGGTTGTAGTAAGTTAGTAACACATCAGCGTTCGGGAGAAAAAGGGGAGAGAGGAGTTCACGGAGGCGGGATTAGGGGTAGATCCGGGCGGGGATTGGAGCAGAGGAGGAGCACGAGGGAGGAGGGACCGCAAAGCTCCAATGACTCAGTCCCGTTCTGACCGCTAGATGTCACTGTGGTCACTCGATTAAAGCAAGGCTGCGTCTTAAAATCACTGACGATTGCGTAATTTTTTGTATTGTAAAAGCTACTGTTTATTAGATTGCATTTAATCCTCATTCCTGATTGTAATTTTTGATTTAAATGAAGAAGGGCATTGTAGTTTTAGACATTATAGTGTCTCATGTGGTCAGAGGTGGGTAGAGCAGACAAAAATGAAGAGAAAAAGTGCTTTGAAACAGTATTACTCATGTAGAAGTACAAAGTATCTGTCAAAGTTGGGGTAAAGAGCATTTGGGAAAACAACTAATCAAGTGAGAGTAATTGTCTGGACGTAATATTGGATTTATAATTTGAAGTTAAAGTCTATAGACCCTTTAAAACGCTGCATCATCAAAATTCTGGAATGGAGACTGTAATTCAGTCATAATAATTCAGTCACATCAGATATAAATACTAATGGTTTTAAGTTATGTGAGGGGGAAAAGCAACAAATTAGAATTTCCAGGGTAGAAATGTCAGCTATCTTGTTCTTCTATTACAAAGGTATTGTATTTGAGCTTCATAAAAAGTATAATTTATGGGGAAGTATGTGATTATATGTGTAGATAGAAAGAATAATTATTGTGGGTTAATTTTTTCTGTGAGTATTTGTCCAGTTAAACCTACAAATCTGGATTGTTCCTTCATCAAAAATGCTAAGAGTTTATCATAATCTCCTGTAACATAAACAAATCTTGTAAAATACAATGGTAAACATTTCGCTCACATATTTCGGACTGGTTTTCATTTTCCTTAATTATCCCATATTTGTGATATTCTGAGGTTAATTCCAGTTTCTCCAGTGAAATCACATTCTGTTGCATTTCACTTTCGCCTCCATTCTGAATTTAGAATGTCTTTGTTTACAAACTTTTAAAGGGTCTGTATGACAAATCAGACCACACATTTTACTAAAACATACTGAACATGGTTACATTAAGATTTGACTAAACATTTTGCCTATTTGTCCCCAGTTTGACAGTTTTCATAATGTAATTTCCTGGTTGGTCACAGGCAGCAAATATGACTCAGATAGAGCTAATTCCTCAACTGTTACCTAGCAACCATTTTGAAAATAAATACGTAAATAACACAATAGTTTTTTGACAAATAATACCTGATAACATATTTAATTTGTTGAATGTCAGTATCAGTTGTCTGTAAATTGCATTGAACCATAAATTGTCTCTTTATGTTCAACGGCACGTCACTTTTTGATGACATCACAGAGAGATCCCGTTTCAAGACTCAGCTCTACTTCCTGTATAAATGTTATGATTTTGTTTTTATTATTTTCTGTAAATAAATTGGGGGGAAAATTTTAAAAAGAAATCAGCTTCCTGAAATTTTAAAGTTTTATTTTTTATCTTATTGCTTTCACAAAATGCAACTTCACAGATCTAAAACTATAATAAATAATTGCCACAGGTGCCCTCCCATCAAACTAAGTCATAATGAGAACATTTTGAAAACCTGTCATATAGATAATAAGGTCATTTGAAGGACTAAACACTAAATAATGCTCATTTCAAAAGACAGACATAAAAAATGAGAAAAAAAACAAATCATATCTGAAGGAAACGTGTTCAAATCCTTTAACACTGTCGACATAAAGCTTTTGACACTCACAGCGAGAAGAAGAGAACTTTTATTCAACAAATATATTACTCAAGTAGTAAAAGGGAGGGAGTGTTGGAGCAGCTCTGGTTTGTGTATCCTACCGTTGTGTCCTTTAGCAAGACACACTGCTTTGACAGAACATCAAATCATAACTTCCATTTCTATCGTTATTTGTTGAACTCAGTGTATGTTTGATTATTCTGTTTGACGCCGTTCGAGCAAATTTCACCAAAAGGTTGAGAACTTTTTTGAAAATATATAATGTATAAATCAGGACTACTTAAACTAAATAAAACAATTGTAATGTCTTGATCATTGTTACCTGGACTACACAGACTCTAAAACACAAAGGACCTTTTATGAGAAAAACAGTATTAAATCAAAATGTCAAAAAAGAATAAACACCAGTGTCAATGCACTTTAATTGTATTGTAACATTCTCCACCAGAAACCTTCAGTCGTCATATTTAAACCATAATTTCTTTGATAAAAATAGAAATGATCGTTTGACAATTTGAAACTCATCGCACGATCGAGATTGCAGCAGCTCTAAATGCAGAGAAGTGCACCTCGATATTTTTGTGGTTGGCACTCGTGACGGCGGATTGTTTCCTCCTTTAATACAATCAGGTGCAGGATGAGTGCCCTGCAGAGCATTTCGGTTTATTTAAAGCTGTGGTTTTTACTCTGGTTTATGTAGTTCTGGTTTGCAGAGTCACGGTCCACAGTCCTGGTTTGAGTTTTATAAGATCTGTAATTCTTTTATCCTGAGTGACTTGTCTAAACCTTGCACAGTCTCAGAGTCACAGATTTATTTCAGATAAAATTATACTTTTATTGTAGTTTTCAGACACTGTACTTTGACTTGAGTAATATCAAAGTGACAAAAAGTTTCATGTTGACAATATTACATTTTCTTTGTGTCTTTTTGTTGTCCATCTTTTAAAATACCAAATGTTTTTTATTATTTAATGTGGTGTCCTTTCAATTACTTTAACTTCAAATGATAAACCAGAAGTTACGTCCAGACAGTAATATTACTCACTCACTCATTTACAGGGCAAGTACGAGTCAGGTCTGTGCAAGCACGCTGACAGTAAGAATGCTTGTTTTTCTAACTTTTTCTAACCTTTTCTTTTTTTCAAATTTGAATATGTAAATAAACAAAACACAGGAAAGAACAGAAACAGAGACAAAAAAAAAACTTTCCATGAAATAAATTAAATACAATTACGGCACTAATAAAAAAGTTACACTTAGTCCAGAGTCTGTCAACCAGGTTCATTTTTGTTTTTCAGTCCAATAAATAAATCCAAAATGAAAAACAAAACATACTTAATTTTTTGTCTAATTTTAGACTAAAAGTTACATACTGGAGCTTTAAGTAATAGGCTAATAGTTATTCTCCAACATTTGTTTTGTAGAATAGATTTGTCTTAATTTTCACTTGGTTTATCAATAATTATTTATATCTTTGTCTGTTGTTGTTATAAATAAACAATGGTATCAAACATTTTTGCATTTAAATGTTGTGGTTTTTGCAGAAGCACACATCCTGTTTCAGCTCCGAGGCTCTGGGAGGTGGGTTGATTTCTTTTTTTATCAGCTCGATCTGCAGCAGACGACAGCGGCAAACGTACTCGTCTCAACAAGATGGGATGCACTGGAGAGAAAGACGTCTGTAAGTTTGAGACATATTCTTTAAGATTACATTAGAAAAAATGAATGAATGTAACGCGTCGCCCTCTTTTTGTCATTTTAATGTTTATGTTTCGTGGTTATTGAAAAGGGAAAATCCCAAGAACTGCTGTGCGGATCTCCTTTCTCCAGTTTTGATGTTTGAACTCAGTCTGCAGCTTTAACGCTCTTGAATGTGCGCGTCTCTGTGTGTTGAAGTTTTAAGCTTAAATATAAAACACAAATAACGCTGTGGTCCAAAAAACAGAGGAAAAACATTTGAAGGAGATTATTTGATGAAACGTATAATCTAAAATAAAGAAAAAGTTATAGAAATGCAGCTTGTGTTTTAAACTTCACATTAGATGAAGAACCTGCCTGTGGAGGACTGTGTAGTTGTGTAGTGTGTGCTATTTCTATAAAATGGTAAATGTCGTTAATACATAGCAACTAAATGTACAAAAAATATTTGAATTGAAGAAAAAGTACTTCAAGACATTGTTAAAACTAATATTTTGTGAGATTTGTTGTACTAGATACTTGAGCAGAATGGAAAGACTTAAACGTATAATTGAATTATATGATGTTTTTTGTTAGACAGGTCTAGATTGAGATGTTTGGATGAGGTTTAATAAAGCTAAAGGACTCATCACTGTTGCTCCAGGGCGAGCTGAGGTTCTCAGACTTTTCACATTGTCATAGAAAACATTTGGACTTCCATGTGCCTCCAGATCACAGCTTTAAAATAGGGCTATTTGTAGCTCAAATGAAGAGAAATTCAAATGAAAAACCCTCTGACCTGCTTTCTATTTCACCCCTTTATTTTACACCAATCAGTCCCATCATGATCACAAGTTTTGAAGTTCGATACATAATTTGCCACGGAAACTATTGCGATGTACAATAACTTGGAATCAATTGTACATCACTGACACAAGAACCTGAAAGAGTTTTCTAAGAATCATAGGGTTAGGGTTAGGGTTATCGTGACGAAAACATGAGCTGCAATACCATCATACTATTAAGAAATAGGGAAAAAAATCTGTTACTCAACAAATATTGAGCCCCCAAAATATTGTTCCAGCTTTCATATATTGAATTATAAGTCAGTACTCTACTCATTATGACAGGCCTAAGTCTTCGTAAGATTGTAATTTTGTCATAACAGCTTGAAATTTATAAATAAAACAGCTGAAAACGTCACACATTTTGCAAGAGTCTGTCAAACCACATTTTCATCACCTTTACGTCAACGAATGTCGACACACCATCCGGACTGATTTCAACACATGCGTCATTGTATTTTGGGTTTGATCTGGATTCAAGTGTTTTTAAAGGTGTACTATGTAACTTTCTCATGGAGGGTCCACTACCTGCTTGTCGTATGAGACAACGTTACAATTTTGCGTCAAGACTGTCATGGCTTTGGGGTAGTGTCTGTGTTTGTAAATGGGATCTATAAATAAATTTGACCTTTGACCTTTGACCTCACCTTGCAACAAGTCCAGGGTGTACCCCGCCTAAAGCCCAAAGTCACTGGGATGTGCTCCAGTCACCTGTGACCCTTAAGTGGTAGAAAATGAATCAATTTTTTCACCAACTGCAACTTCACAAATGTAAAACTATGATAAATGTTTACCACCAAACTACGTCATCAAATAGACTTTAAAACTCACGTGTCAAAATCAGTATCGGATCTGAAAACGCTGGATCGGTGAATAAAGAAAATAACTTTCTTTATGTCACCGTGTCGTTCTGATAAAGCTCTAAAGATCATACTAAAACTGTCCAGGAAATGTCAAATTTGGTCATGTTTTTGTGATTTTTTTAGTATTGATATTTGCTAAAACAAAATCTGTTTTCATTACTATTTTAAGTACCGATTAGTAACTGATTTTGTTTTTGTAGTTTTTATCTGTAAATAGGTGATTATTTTTGTTTGATTATCTCACAGTTATACAAAATGTACCATGAACGATTATTGTCTACCTTTTATCGTGATGAGCTGTAAATATTGTTTTTTGTGAGTTCAAATACCTTTAATTAAAAGAAAAACACAACAAAACCAACAAAAAGTATAATAAATGTTCAATATCATCTTACTAGTCATAAAAAACAAACCAAAAAAACATTAAAATAAAAAAAAATTGTATAAATTAAATAAATGGCATAAAACCTTTTATCTCGCATTTATTCAGCTCAGTTTTTTTCTTTTTTTCTCGCTCAAATAAACTTGAAGCATGCATTGTCACTGTGAGTGGGCTCACCTCTTCACAGATCTGACCTGTAACTTGGCCTTTTTGTGTTTAATTTAGTTTTTGTGTAGTTTATTTGCCATTTGTCGTTTGAAACGGAAGGAAAACGTGCTGGAAAATACTCGGTGAGTGCGGTAAAACTTTAAAAACAACCACATAAACAATGAACAAAACACTAAAAGCACCAAGAAACATTTTGATACGGTGAGCCAAAAACATTTATTTGTCTCTTTGGCGCCAAACTGTGGAGCAATTCAGAAAAAGCAATAACAGCTGCAGTGAGACAAGCTGGAACAACTATGTCGCTCTTTTAAATTGAACCGCTATAGTGCAACTTTCAGCAGAGTAAATGTTTTATAAATCTTTTCTTTTGTTACTTTCAGTCTGGACGTATGTGTGTCAACACAAGGAGCTCGTTTTTGGACTCTTGGTTTCTGCTCTCGGAGTTTCGCTTGTTGTAAACATTTACTTGTGCGCATCAAAACATTGTTCAGGTAACACTTGTTTTCATTTATTTATTATTTTATCTGTGTAAATTCTTATAATAAATGTTCGTGATTTGTTTAGAGAAAAGAACCAGCAAAGGATATAAAAGAAGGTATGAATGTTTAGTTGAGAAAACAAAACGTTCACTGAGACAATAATGAAAATATGATCATGAATTGTACTTTTTTTTGTTGTCTGAAGCAGAACGCAGAGGCAGATGGAAGACAACCCCATCTATGGAAACGTCACAATGCAAAGCGCTGTAGAGTCTGGTAAGCTTCCTGTCATAAAAGCTGACCAGGCAAATAGTTTTGAACTGATTCTCAAATATGGAGAAAACGAGAAAGAGGAGAAAGCAGACACACAAGTTTGCAAACAGACACAACAAAAAATTATCTTCAACTTTCTCACTGAGTGGCAAAAAACTGATAAAAATGTGTTTCTTTGCTTTTCTTTGGCATTGTTTTTGTCTATGGAGCTGTTGTTTTCTTTTTTTTTTGTTGCTCAAATAGACTTTATACATCACATTGGAAACTGAAAGTAGTTTCTCGTTGTTGCTCCGACTGTGCAGAGCTTAGCTAGCCTGTTTGATAACGGCAGTTGGAGAATTAGGACACTTTGCTGCACAGCAATTAATTTCCTCAACACTTGGAGTCTTATTTAAGGAGATAAAAATAATGATCTTAAAGTCTGTATCAGTGATAAATGTGAGCAGAGTTGTAGACTTTTATTTAGCAGAGTTGTAGACTTTTACATTTGTTGTTAGACTTTAGCAGCTTTTTCACATTTTAGTTGTGTTTTGAGAAAACGTCTACTTGATAAGTGTATCGATTATTTTTTTCGATTGACCGATTAGTTGTTTAGTGCATGAATTGGCTGTGAATGTAAAGTTTTTAATTAAATCTGACGCACATTAAGCTGAGGTGATGCCGTTTGAGGACGTCCTGATGGAGTCTATTTACAGACAAAACTGGTTATTGATCAAAACACTAAATGTTCATGTTTCCTTCGTCATATTGATGTAATTACTGTGTCTGAATCTTTACTCAGCAGCTGGCATCTTTGAAGTCTGTGTAAAGTTTAGATAATGATTACTCAATTATTAAATTAGTAGAGGATTATCTCAATAAGCCAAGCCGGGCCTTAAGGTCAACAAATCAGGCTCAAACACTTTGTGTCGCTGGCCCCGGACTCTGCCCCCTCTGTGTGCAACAGCCATAGACAGTACACGGTCTATGGCACAGACTGTGGCCTTTTAAACTGAGGATCAAAACTGATTTATTCAGGCTTTGTACACTTACTTTTATTGATTACTCGGTTGAATGTATTGTATTATGGTTTTATGTTTTTAATTTTGATGTATTGGAAAGCACTTGGGTCAACTTGAGGGGAGACACTGCAGGTGAATAGGACAAAATCTCAAATTTAAAGATATAAATTTGAAACTTCTCCTGTAGTTTACCACATCAATGTAAGAAAAAAAAATTTCATCATGTCATGTTTTCATTCTATGTGTAAAAACGGCCAAAAATACACATATTTCTGACATTTAAATCTGAAAAATGGACAGAACCTGGATTAAATTTCTTAGTTCATTTTGTACACATATTAGTTACAAGAACATTTACTTTTGATTTTGAGTAAACTATATCTGACTGAATTTTTTCCTAAAAATTAAAATGTTGCCTTATTTTTTACTTTAAGCTTTAATAAATCAGGCTAAGAATTAGATATCAGCAGATCCTTTCGTTCTGTCAGAATCTTGTCCAGTCCAAGACTGTAGAGTTTTTTTTTTTTTTTTTTTTTAGTTTTTTTGAGATTTTAAGAAAATGGTCTTTGAAGTTACAATGTCCCATAGAAATCTATGGATGAAGTGGATTAAATGAAATAATAAAACACCTTTAGGAGCAGATTGGACAAGTTTGTTATTTCCACATGAAAGCCGAAATGTCGAGAGAGAAACTGACCAAAAACTAAAAATTGAAAAGAAAATTGAAAAAAAAAGAAGACAGTTATGCCTGTAGTGTCTCTTGAGTGTTGGACAGGGCTATATAGATAAAGGTCAGTTGACTGATTGATTGAATTAGTCGCGATTAATCCCTTGACTTGTTTCAGCTCTAAAAACATCCTCCCTCTCCATTGACTCTCATGCGTTTTTGCCTCTCGCTGCTCAAAGCTTTGATGCTACCTGCAGTCACCTTTACTCTTTTGATCTCTTCACACTTCCCCAAAGCAAACAATCGAAAGCAGCTCTGCAGTGCACACTGTGCAGAGAAGCAATCACGCTCTGGCGTTTATTCATTATCATCGATTCGTCAAATGTCTCATAAAGGCTCAAGGACAAAAACAGGATGAAAAAATCTGCCCATATTGCTTTGTTTTTTGTTTGTCTTTTTATTTCTTATTGTTTTCAAGAATTTTAATGTGCAACACATTAAACCCCAGTGTCCATTGTACATCAGACACAATTCAACAAAGAAATCTCTTGTACAAGAACGTTCAATTATGAAATGAAATTAAAAAAAGTTTATTTAATTGCATATTACAACATATAACATTCCCTTTGCAATAATTACAGAAAACCTACTTCAAATTATTACAAAAGTTAGAATTCATTAATTAAAAGGTTAATAAAGTGAAAACAGGTTTATGCACAATTGTTCTTTTTCTTTTATTTTTCTTCTATTTAAACAAAAACCCTTAACACATAAAACATAGAACGTGACAAAGAAGGACAGAAAGAAAGAAAAAAGCAGCATAAGATATTCAAATCCATATTGCATTGATCATTTTTTGGACCTTTTTAGGCCCAAGCACCACAGGCTGGTGAGAGGCCCATTAGTTTGTGCGAAGGTGCGCATGAAATCGAGTGCTTCCAGGCTCTCACTAACGCAAAATTGAACATTATTGTTGTAAACGGACAAAGCCCATGCGAAAGTGCCCACGAAGTAGGCACTAAACAAGCGCTTTATGTGTTTTTTTCACCTGAGTTTTACGGTCTCTGTGTGGCAAAGCTGCAAAATTTGGCCAGAATTTCTGAAATTTTGAACATTTTAATTTTGCTCCCATTTACACATATAAAGTCGAATTGCCTCAAATTTGAATCAGTTGTTAAACTCCCTGCCTGAAACCTACCTGAGGTAAAAAAAAAAAAAAAGTAGCACATTAGCGCCCCCTACAGATCAAAGCAAACTTTTATATGGGGATTCGTCGATGTAAACCCTCATTCGTCCAGGTGTGGTCCATCGTAGAAAGGGTTTCAGGGGTTGTCATCCGGACGCCGTTTGAAGATCGAGACGTTTCGACTTATCCAAAAGTCATTGTCAATCAGAGAGCTGGTATGGGAACTCAGACTTATATGCTACTCTAAGTAGTGGGAGTCCTGCCCCCAGGGAGGAGTCACTGAATACCTGTCTTTGTTTGGAAAATTGTTTGTTTGTCACCTGGGACTTAATTAATTGGTCTATCTTGTTTGATTAATGGTTGGCCTCACCTAGTTTCACCTGTGTCTAAAGGTCTATTGTTCTATTGATAGCTGGCTGTTGCTCCCTCCTCACTGCTGATTACCTCATTAGCATTTGACTGGTCTATTGATCTGGACCAAGGTGTTAGTATGCTGTCATAAATCTTGGCTAAATTAAATCTTAAGCCCCCATTCCTGTTTAGAGAAGGATTTTCTCTTTTTACAAAAATGGCCTCCTTTACTCTTCTTTCAAACCAGTTCTTCTCTCTGCTCAAAATCTTCACCTCAGTCCTTAAACGAGTGATTTGTAGCTTTTAGGTGCAGATGGACTGCACTTTGCGGTCCCGTGGAGGCAGATCTTCTGTGTTGGGACAGCCTTTTGTGCAATGGCTGTTTGGTTTCTCCTATGTAACGTTCTTTACAACTGACCTCACTGCACTCTATCGAATAAACTACATTGCTCTGTTTCTCTGTCGGCCTCTTGTCTTTCGGGTGGACCAGTTTCTGATTAAGTGTGTTGCCAGGTTTGAAATAAACAGGGATGTCGTGTTATCTAAAAGTCCTTTGAAACTTCTCAGCCAGAGACATAAGGGATAGAAACCCCCCTCCTGCTGGGGTCTTTATCCTTTCTGTCCTGTTTCTTGGCCCTTCTGACTTTGTTAAAGGCCCAGTTGGGATATCCACAAGCTGAGAGGGCACGTTGGACGTGTTCTTCCTCCTTCTTTCTCCCCTCAGAGCTGGTGGGTACTTCATGGGCTCTGTGTTGCAGTGTCCTGATCACTCCCAACTTGTGCTGCAGTTGGTGGTTAGAATCGAACAGTAAGTACTGGTCTGTGTGGGTGGGTTTCCTGTATACTTCTGTCTGAAGGCTGCCTTCCTCCTCTCTGATTGTGGAGCAATCGAGAAACGCCAACCGGTTGTCCTTAGCATCTTCTCGGGTGAACTTAATGTATACATCCAACCCATTGATATGCTCAGAGAACGTTTCCAGCTCTTGTTTCTTGATTATCACAAAGGTATCATCCACGTAACGTAGCCAGAGGCTCGGAGGTGTGCCCAGGAAGGAGGTCAGAGCCTTCTTCTCGAAGTGTTCCATATATAGGTTGGCTACGATCGGCGAGACCGGAGAGCCCATAGCTCCCACCCACTAGGTGAGGCCAACTATTAATCAAACAAGACAGACCAATTAATCAAGTCTCAGGTGACAAACAAACAATTTTCCAAACAAAGACAGGTATTCAGTGACTCCTCCCTGGGGGCAGGACTCCCACTACTTAGAGTAGCATATAAGCCCAAGTTCCCATACCAGCTCTCTGATTGACAATGACTTTTGGATAAAAGTCGAAACGTCTCGATCTTCAAACGCCGTCCGGATGACAACCTCTGAAACCCTTTCTACGATTTTATATGGGGAGCAAAAAAAATTTTTTTTTTTTTGCACAAAATTCTATTTTGGCCTCCTGATCAAAAAGTCAATTAGACCAATGTCATATTTTGTACGGCCATTCACTAGCAAGGACCACAACCTCAAGCTTGGATGCAGAAAGTTTATAGCGAAGGAGAACAACGATAAAATGCATGCAAGAGAAGATGATAAATGTAGTTTTGGGGCTTCTAGCGATGAGGGCTGCAGGCCCCCGGGCCTCGATACCCCCCGACTAAAGGATAAGACGGAATAATTAGAAGAGGGAGGGAGGGAGGGACACGAAACAACGAACACTGGTGTGTGTGACCGGGAAGCTTAAATAGAGTAGTCACTGGAGGGGCGTGGATGAGGTGTGGTCCTGCTCCCAAACTTCAGATAATAGACTTATCTCCATTTTTATTCCTATGGGAAAATCGCAAAATGTCTAAAATTTGCACATTTCTTTACTTTGTACTGTATGAACTCCTCCTCGGGTGTAAGCCCGACCATCCTGAAATTTGGTGAAAATGATCTTGAGGAGTGGAACATCAGAAGTTATCCAGGATTTTAGAAAGTATTACAGTCTTTGTGCGGTGCAGGCGCAAACTTTGACCACATTTCAGATATTTTCAGTGAAATATGATTTGGCAGCAGGTATTTTATGAGGAGGGAAATTAGGGCGTGTAAGCGCCCCCTCCTGTTGCGTTGCAGCGGTGGCGTGGCGTGGGCCGACTGTTGCCGCTTGTGGCTATATTTCAGGTTACTTTTTCTCTTTAGACGCAGAGACTGAAACACCCTTCACGTCGTCTGTGAGAAGAGATCAGAGAAGAATCACGACAGTTTCTCAGGTACTGGTCAATCATCAACTTTTATAAAACCTATGAAAATTTGAAGAATAACCATTGTCTTATAAGTTTGTTTTTGGTATTGTTCTAATCAGTGGTTATGTGGCTCTTGAAATGATCTGATATCTTTCATGGACAACAAAAAACAACCCTTCTCAGCTACGAAAACACACTTTCATCATTTTAAAGGAGACATTATGCTTTTTTCAGGTTCTAGTAGATCATAAATGTTCATTTGAAACCGCTATATTGATCTAAAACGGATAAATAAAAGAAACATTTTCTTCTTGTTATAAACTTCAGAACTGATAAGCCCCGCCTCTTTATTGTGGCATTTCACTGTAACAAGCAGCAGATTTATTTATTATTCATTGTTAGAACCTACATGTATCACTTTGAGTTTATTGGTGTTTTGGTGATTTGTCCAGAAAACTAAATTTAAACTAACTTAAACAAAACAATTCAATCATTGTTCAGGTTTTGATCAAATGTACAAACAAAAGGATGCATTATTTTGAGTAGGTTTATTTATATACAGGTTTCATAATCCTGCAGCCTCTCTATTTCGCTGGTAAAAAAAACATTTACCCACAATGCCTGCTGTGTCCTCCCACCTTGACCTATTTATGCTAATGAGCCCCGTAATTATGTGAGTACATTAGCAAAAAGGATGTAAACAAGGAAGAATCAATATACAAAATAAAGACAAACTAAAAAACAAATAGCTCTCATAATCATAACGAAGTACAGGGATGTGGGCAGGGATAGGGGGTAGGTGAAAACAGGAATTTACTAAGCAGTTCAGCCTCAACTGCAGGACAAAACAGGGTTAACTCAAACATGCAGCAATCAATCAATCAAATCAATCAATCAAAATACAACGTTTACTAAACTGATGATGAGGAAACACTGTAACAAGATTAAAACTCGTTAAAGTTGATTTAGCATAATATGTCCCCTTTAATACCTTCATTCAGTAATAAATCCTGTATTACTAATGTGTGTTTATTGGTTTTCCATCACAAATCATAGCCTATAGAATAATAATCTTAATTTATTTCTCATTTCAGTAATAAATAGAAACAAAATACTGAATAGATCCAGGTTATCAACAGCATGAAATAGCATCAAAAAAAAATTATTGTCGACGTCAAATCAGTGCAGTCTTTAACACCCCCACCTTAATACTTATTTAGATTAACTTTATTTATGTGCTTCTATATTAGTGCATAAAAATGTATATATGCTTTAAACCAAAAACCTAAACAAAGTATGTATCTTTTTGTTTTTTGTCACACTTCCAGGACTGCTATGCTAACCTGAGCCTGCAGAGGGCGCCGATGAACAATAGGCCCAGCGCTCCTTTGAGTCCCTCAGACCTGGACTCAGAGAAGGACCCGGATGATGCAGAGGTCCGGTCCGCCCTGTCAGAGCTTTACGCCTCGGTCCAAACCAGGTCCAAGATCCTGCAGAGTCCGGACAGCGCAGAGGAATACGCAAATCACCTGTGAAAAGGAAAAATAGGGCTTCTGGGAGCTTTGTCATTAATTTGTTGAAGATTTATTATGCTGCAAGTTTTGTATTGTGTCAGAGTTTTAATTATATATTTTTTTCCTCTTCTTTCTTGAACGAGTCACCTGAAGAAATGCAGTCACAGCAATAGCCACAAGGGGTCACTGTAGCCAAGCCCTTGTCAAATGCATTAACTGTGGTTTAGAGGTGATTTTAAGTACCGTTTAGTCCTGTTTTAGTCTTGGTTTAGTCCTGGTCTGGTCCTTATTTACTTTCAGATGTAGCATTGATGTGGTGCATGTGTGAACGCAGTGGTTAATACAGAACTATTTATTTTTGTCTTGAAATAAATAAAAAAATACTGTGTGAATATGAGTTTATATTGTTACCTTGTGCTGGACACTTAAATTGTTCAAAGGTGGTTCAGCTATTTATACAGATGTAAATGCAAATGCACTCTCTCTCCCCTCAATCATCCTGTTGTTTGAGCTACAACGTCACATAATTATTTTTTATTTTCCGGGGCGATCTCTGCCCACCTGACTGAGCGACAGGGGCGAAGGGGGAAAGAGACATTGCTGAAGATTTTGCCAGAAAACTCCTGAACACTGTTTCGTGCTTCATTTACTTTATCATTTACATTAGCATATTACAAACATTAGGGGAAAAACATGGACTGTGGAACATTCCAGACCAAGAAATAACATCTTTACAGGGACAAGCAGGTGGCGTAGCCAATTACACAATGCTCATTCAAATCTCATCATGTACTCCAAGGGCAATTAAACTTAAGGCCCGGGGGCCAAACCAGGCCCTCAATGGGATATGATCCGGCCCTCAACCCACCTTCAAAAAATATAAACAATATTTTATCTCTTGTTATTGGCTTAATCCTGGTTTAGACCCGATTTAGCGCTGGTTTAGTCCTGATTTAGTCTTGGTTTAGTCCTGGTTTAGTTCCTGTTTAGACCTGGTTTAGACCTAGTTTATAAATTCTGGTTCCGTTCTGGATTGGCACTTTTGCAGATGTTTTTTAAGCCTTTTGTTTCTTTCTTTATTTATTTGTATTTTGAAAAACCTGGCCCTCAGTAAAATAAAGTTGAATGGCCCTGATGTACAGGTTAAATTCATGCTTGGAGGCAGCATCAGGGTATCTTCAACCCCTGGATAACTTGCAATTTAACATGCAGGCTATTAATCATCACTTAATTTTACGACTACGGTTGAACGGTGGCTGTGGCTGGTGGCTTCCAGCACAGGCCATCAATATGTTGCTGGACTAAAGTGCATTCTAATAAATAACACCATAACACAATAGATATGATTATCTCACCTCAGCATCTCTTATCTCACTCCAGGACGACTATAAAAGCTTTGAACTCTAAGACAAAGCAGGACAGTTCTCTGCCAAAATGAGATCCCGTACGAGTCTACAAGTGCGTCTCCCAATGCTCATTTTTGTGTTGGAGATTGTCATGCTCGTTCTTTACTCTTTATTTGTCACCTACGACGACAATGCCAACGCCAAGATGCAAAACAACGAGACAAATCCTATGGAGAACTCGATGTATCGCGATTACCCATACTTTGCCGACGTCCAAGTAATGATTTTTGTCGGGTTTGGGTGCTTGCTTGCCTTTTGCAGATTTTACGGATTTAGTGGTATGGTTTTCAACTTCCTCACTGCCGCCTTTTCAATCCAGTGGGCGATTTTAATCCAAGGTTTTTTCCAGTTTTACTACGACGGAAAGATTCACATTGGCGTCGTCAATTTGCTGAATGCCGAGTTTGCGTGTGCGGTCGTGCTAATTTCTTACGGAGCAGTTCTCGGCAAAACAAGTCCGGTGCAACTTATTGTGATGGCTTTGCTTGAAATCCCGGTTTTTGCTGTGACCGAATGGGCCGTTTTGAAGTATATTCGAATCAACGATGCCGGCGGAACCATTCTCATCCATCTATTTGCTTGCTACTTCGGACTTGGCGCCACGTTTGTCTTGTACCGACCGAGTTTGAACTCTGGACACGCCAAAGAGACGACCAGCTACAATTCAGACATTCTTTCCGTGATGGGAACGTTATTTCTGTGGGTGTTTTGGCCGTCATTCAACTCCGCTTTGACGTTCAAAGGCGACGACCAGCACCGCGCGGTTCTGCACACTTTCATCGGACTGAGCTCGTCGACCATCACCGCTTTCGCCCTGTCCGCCATGTTCAACAAGCGCGGCAAGCTAACCATGGCGGACATCCAAAACGTGACTCTTGCCGGCGGAGTGACCGTTGGTGCCTCCGTGGATATGATGATTTCTCCGGCCGCGGCGTACGCTTTGGGAGTGATGGGCTGCACCGCTTGCTTCTTCGGCTACAAATACTTGACTCCTTTCATGGCGAAACGGTTGAGAATCCAAGACCAATGCGGCATCCACAATCTCCACGGGCTAACGGGGATCATTTCGTCGACGGCCGGGATTTGCGCCATTTTGCTAGCGACGGAAGACACATACGGACCTAGCTTGTATCAGATCTTTTCTCATCGTGCGCCGCCAGAAGGAGATCCAAAACTACTCGAACTTCAGCAGCTAATCCCAGGACTAAAGCCAGGATTGGGTCGCACGGCCAAAGAGCAAGCGCTATTCCAGCTAGCTGCCATATTCGCGACAATAGCAGCTTCCACGGTGGGAGGGTTGCTGACAGGTTTCGTGATGAATTTGAAGTTCATGGCGTCGCCGTCGGATGAAGATTGTTTTGATGATGAGTTGTTTTTTGACGTGCCTTCAGACTTTGACACCGGGATTCTGCTCAAGATGGAAAAAAATCTGGATGAGAGGGATCAAAATATCCCCATGAACATTACAAAAGATCAATAATGTTTCCTGTTGTTGAAATTGCTCATTCAACATCATGTCTGTGATCTAAAAATACCTGCCATACTTTCTCATGTGTATTTTAAATAGCTTTTTGTAGCAATTTGATGTTTGCGTAGAACTGTGTTATAATGAAAAGTATTATTGTTTTGTAATATATTTTTTACAATAGTGATAGATCTAGGGTTAGGCAAAAAGCAAAAAATATCATGATCATCAATCTGATTTTAATTTGTCCAATTAAAAACTAATTCAGTGTATTTCAACATAAATTTCCTGAACATAAACAAGACATACTTTTAATCATTGGAATTTAACACACAAAAAAAGTCAAATTTCTTAATCAAAGGCTGAATTTTTCCAAACCACATGCTTTTATGACAGAGGACTGTTTAGACCTGATCATTGATGATAAGAAATAAAATGACTGAATCTTGATCTCAATTTAAATTTGATTAATTGCACAGCCCTAGATTGACCTACATTAAATGTCTCAGATGTGTTTTCATTAGAAAAATGTCTGAACATTTTACAACTTGTGAAGGCTAAGTTGAAACATAGCTTGTTTTTTTTTTCTACCAATCTTGCAGATTCAAATTTTAAATAAAGTGTACCACCTGCAAAACAAATCTTTTTGCCCAAGTGAAATAAATGTAAAGATATAACCTTTTATGATCTGATTTATTTATTAAATGATAATTTGCACATTGTTGAACTTCATTATAATTTACAGTGCTGTCATATTAAACACATTAGTACGGTTTATCTTTCATGCTCTCTTACTCCATCTTGATTATGCCTCACGTTTGCTCCTTTTTCATAGAGGTCATTTAACCTTTTAGCTGACGTTATCTAAGGTTATCTGTCTTAGTTTAACCTCAACCTGTGCAGAGGTCACAGGATCATTGAGGTAAGGGACTTCTACTGTAGTGTCCGTAGATTGCCTCATAACATAAACCATCTCGAACACAAACTTGCACTGTTATATTTTAAAAAGGGGATAAAGTGATGTTTCAGAAGTTCTATCGGCAAATCTTTTCACAATTTTTTCATATACTTAAAAATCAAACAATACATTTAAAGACACATATATTTGTTGACTGGCCAAAATATCTTTTGAAAATGTTACCGAGCTACTCCAAAAATATATTTAGATATTCATATACACCCCCTTAATATTGTGTAATAATATGGTTACTCAAGTCACTGCAAGGTACATTACGTTTTCTGACAGCAAATAATTGAGAGTTGTTAGATCGTGTTTCAAATAACAGAGGTTTAATTAGTGTCTGTATGTTTCATCCGACAGAGTTTGTATTCTGAGATTACAGGACAATAAAAGAGTCTTTTAATTGTCATATGTGAGCATTATCTTTGATGTTATCTCTTTTATTGTAATGGACAATACAAAGTACAGAGATCTAAAAAAAAAAACATCATAACATCGTTACATTTATGATAAGCATTTGACAATTGCCTTTATAGGTCAGAGTATTTAAATATATAGATATCCTTTACAGGAAATTACATAACATAAACATAAATTCATCTACAGTGATTAAAATGTGATGTTAACGTAAACAGTCTAATTGCAGCAAGAACAAAAGTCTTTCTGAAGATTTGCACTTCTGACTGAATGTCCAAATCCAATTCCAAATCCATTTTATAAACAGAACTGTTTCCAAAGTGCTGTCAGAACATAAAAGTGCTGTGCAAACTGTGCTGCTATTAATCACCTCCAGAGCAGAGGGTGGGAGAGGGCGGCCATGGTGAGCTTAAGCATCCTTCCCTCTGTCTTGTTGGGATGTTTAGTTTAGTTTAGACTGCACCACATTGAATAATGCTCACAATCTGGTCAAGTCAAAGAACTGACCACAAAAATGAGAATCTGAAGGAGCGGTGCAATATATTTTTTGGGCAAAATATAATCATATTCATCATATTTTTACCTGTATTTAGTAAAAATGTATTTTAAAACTCTAAATATAGGCTACAATAGAAATAAGTTACTTGCTGTTTCATTAGTTGACAGGTTAGTTACACAGGAGTATAAAGCATATAATGACAGTTAATGGAAGAGTGTTGTTTTTTGCACCCCTTTGGAACTCAGACGCACCCTCAATCAGTTTGGTCTGAGGAGACATAATATGTTTTTAAAGGTATTGAACAGTAAACATAAGTATATAATCATTTTAGATTTAGTTCATTGTAAACTGCAATATTAATCAAAATGACTTAGTGATAAAAAGAGATTCATTGACTTCCTGTTCAAAACTGCAGAACTGAACTTCACAGTGACTTTTCACTGAAAAAGCAGCGGATTACCATTTACATGTTTTTATGTGACATTTTAGAACCTTCAGAATTCAAAGTCTTCATATTTCCAATTAATATATCTAGGTATAGGGAGGTGGACAGGGATAGGGGGTAGGTGAAAACAGGAATTTTCTGAGCACTTGAGCCTCAGTTGCAGGACAATGCAGGAGTAACTCAAACATGCAGGGATCAATCTAAATACAACTCTGAGTAAAATAATGATGAAGCTCATTAAAGTTAATTTTGCATAATATGTTCCGTTTAAGTATGACTAAAAATATCACGAAAACTAATCTGAAACTGAAAATTAATCCAAGTACAATTTTATGGGAACAGTTACTCAAGTAAAAACTCAAGTAATCTCCACCTGCATGTCTATTTTACATATAAGTCTTTTACCTGTGTATATTTTAGCCATAGGTGTTTTTATTTCACAGGCTGCAGCCTCTGGAGCGGATCCAGACTCCCATGATGCATCGCAGTGCCAACGTATACAAACCAAACAGGAACATGGCTACCGGTGTTTAAAACCATCTCTTCATTTAAAAAAACAGGGCTTAAACACTCGGACACGGCGTGTCACGGGATAGCATCAGCTTTGTCCTTCAAATCGGAGGGAATCTGCCGTAAAAATCCACGCCCGGAGCCAGAAAAGTGATTAAAATCTGCGACTGCGTGACAAATCATCCGTAGACAGGTAACAGAAGAGTTAGCAGTGCGGCTAGCACACAAGCTAATCACCGTTAGCATCAGCCTTAAATCAACGCTAAAATTACAATCGAAATAAATTTAAATTGCATCGTGGGTATTATGGAAAGGTTTGTTATTGTTTGAAGATAAAAGCTGTTCAAAATGTCATATTTAAATTAGTACTAGAATTGATTGTTAGCATTAGCATCCTCCCCACTGTTAAAATCGAGCCTCTGAGACACGACTGCAATTTTCCTCGAAAAAGCAATAATGATTTGAGTATTTCATGAGCTAATTGTCTTTATTATTTGGTGATCAACATCTTAAATTGTTGCTTATTAATTTATTGTCAATTTTCTTTGTTTTCAAGCATCACACTGCCACGTTGATAGGGATTTTGTACGTAATAGCCTCCCATCAATATAAAAATCTGTAATGTGCAGGTTAAAATTAAAGTGAATAATTTTCAACACTGCTTCGGATTTATTTCAAGTATTATATACAAAATAAAATATGTAGATAAGTGACTGAACCATTTGAAGGCTTATCAGAATCAGATTTATCCCTGAGGGGGCATTATATTTGTTACAAACATGAAAGTTCCTGTCACAGAAAATATGTTCAAAAATTAATATTAGAGAGATGGCTCGAAAAATTGATAAATTAGCAATAATTGTTTTTCCAAATTAGAATATGGAGTATATAGTTTATAATTAAAACTATAAAAATTATATCTAAAAGTGACAGAAACATCTAGTATAATCTTTCACAGTGTACAAAGTGACGTTTCTGGCCAAAATCTCCAGCAAACTCACTTAACATTTTCTTGTTTTTGTCATATAAATTATTTTAGAATAATTTAATATAAGTAAAACGGTTTGTCGACTAATAAATATCTTGGTCGACTAAGATACCATCGACCGACTAATCGACTTAACGACTAAAGGACTACAGCCCTAATTGGTGGAATAGTTTTGTCCTTCATTAAGATGTAACTAAAGTCATCTGCTGCTTGTGAGAGTTCACACTTCACTGTTGGTTAAATCCACCTTTCACTCACTCAGAGCAAGACAGAGGAAAAGGAGGAGGCAAAAGTTTCTGTGTTTGAGCAAAAAGCTGCATTGAACAGAGAAACACTGAACTACATGACGACCTCATCACAGTAGTAGATTGTCATAGGATTGGATCACAATTTGATTATTAAGTCAGCCGCTTTGACGTAGAATTGTAGTTTATATATGTGTATTTTTTGTAATGTTGCTTTTAATTCACAGCCCTATTGTGATGCAGTGTGTTGTTATTTTCAGTCAAAATGGCAAGTCCCAGGACCAGGAGAGTTTTGAAGGAAGTGAGAACTGATGATGAAAACAATGTAAGTGGACATGCAAGCGCAGTGTCCATCACATTCTCTCTGTGTATGAATTGTGCTCTACAAATAAATCTGCCCTGACTCCATTATTGGTCATATTTTCTGATTGTTTGGCGCCTCTGGTGGTGGTGTTTTTTATTGTCTCGTCTTCCAGCTGTGTTTTGAGTGTGGAGCCTTCAACCCTCAGTGGGTCAGTGTCTCGTACGGGATCTGGATTTGCCTCGAGTGCTCCGGGAAACACAGAGGTCTGGGAGTGCACCTCAGGTAAAGATTCACAACTTCTGATTATCGGCTATCAGGTTTATGAGAGTTTATTTAAGTGCTTGCCAAAATTGGTACAATAAACAGACCTTAATTATTAATTTTGACATTGACATCTTTTAAAGGATTGTATGAATCACAATGGTATATGTATTTGCAAATACAGAGGCTGGTATGAAAACATGATGTGTGTGCTCAGTATTCTGGAAATTGATACTAGCCAAAAACTGAAACTCATGCTCTTTTGACTAGTAGAATTTAACTTATAAAAGTTGTTCTGTTCTTTTGTATTTAACCCTAAAATTGACAAGAAAACTGAAAGAATACATGACATTTATAATGATCACCACATGCAACACATTCAAAAAGAATTAATCCTGGTTATAATTCTGGAGCATAGTTTGTGGTTTGTGAGCAATGAGTATTTAATGTGAAGTCTTGTTTTCAATAGTTTTAAGTAGGGATATGCATTCATTCATTCATTCATTTTCTACCGCTTATTCCCGTTAGGGGTCGCGGGTGACTGGAGCCTATCCCAGTGACTTTGGGCCTTAGGCGGGGTACACCCTGGACAGTGGCCAACTCGTCGCAGGGCTGACACAGAGAGACAGAGACAAGGACAGACAACCATTCACTCTCACATTCATTCACTCGGGGCAATTTAGAGTTCTCAATTAACCTACACAGTCATGTCTTTGGACGGTGGGAGGAAGCCGGAGAACCCGGAGAGAACCCACGGTAACACGGGGAGGACATGCAGACTCCACCCAGAGAGATCGTGTGATGTTAGGGTGGTTCGGAATTCGAACCCACGATGTTGGGGTGGTCTGGGATTCGAACCCACGATCTCCTTATTGAGAGGCAGAAGCTCTAGCCGCTCTGCCACCGTGCACCCCAAGGATATGCAGTTAATCAAATCATTTGCAGCTTGCAACAATTAGCTTTGGGGCTTTTTAATCAACAGATCTATCAGCCAACCATGTGTCAGTAAAACATTTGGTTTGGAGAGGCGTTCAGTTTTAATTAAATGGCACTGACTAAAATGATGTGCTGTCTTTGATTGGGAACCTTAAAATTACAATGAGTTTTTAATGAGGAAAAAAAAATAATAAATGAAATGAATCGTAATAATCGTAATAATAAATGAAATGAATTGTGCAGTACAAGGGAAAACAAAACTGTTATGATGAATTTTATTTGTTACTTAAAAAAGCTAAATTGCAATTCAATCTGGGTGTTATTTAAGTAAGTGACTATAAATGTAGAAAAATAACACCTGCTTTGTCTGTTTTAGCTTTGTGCGATCGGTCACCATGGACAAGTGGAAGGACCTCGAGCTGGAGAAGATGAAAGCTGGAGGAAACAGGAAGTTCCGGATGTTTCTGGAGCTTCAGGACGATTACGACCCGAACTGGACTCTGCAGGAAAAGTACAACAGCCGCGCCGCCGCTCTGTTCAGGGACAAGGTACATGGGTCACCTCTGGGATCGGTCTGCAGCTCTTTTCCGTCTGTGTGCAATATAAACCTGTCAATAAAGTCTGTGGTGCATCATTATTTAACATCTAAATGCAGGAGGTAATGAAGACGATACAACTCAAATCTTTCGCACTTGCAGCAATATAAATGTTTATTTTCATCAAAGGTTGTTACAGAATTCAAGTTACTCAGACTACACATTGATTCAAGTTAGAAATAAGATTCAATTCAGTCTATCAAATTTCTAATACATCAGATCTGAGACTCTTAATCAACTGAAGCTTCAAATTCCTACTCCTTTGCCATGATCTTCTCTCATATCACAGATTGTATTATCAGCTTTTCCAATACATCATCCATAACAATAAAACCTATAAAATCACTCTATAAAAAAGCTCTTAAACACGGAACAAAAACACTACAGATATCGCCACTGCCATAATCTGCAGGAATACAAGTTACTGAGCTGAGTTTACTGAGTTTAGTGTTTAAGATCAAACATGGCTCTGCTCGTGCTTCACTGAATGACTTTGTGAACTTTAGATCCAGCGAGGGCAGAGTGTCCAGAGGCAGCGAGGGAAGACTACATCATTCCTCTCAAAGAACTGTATTTATTTGGTCAGATTGTCTTCTCTGTCAGAGCTTCCCAACTGTGAAACACGGCCTGAAGCTATTATTTTTTTAAATGTTTATTTATTTATTCATATTACAGAGTTTTCATGCAGCATTAACAAGCATTAAAAGTCATTAAAGTAAGGTCTTAAAATGCAATAAAAAGCATTAAGTTCAGAGCCTTTGTTTTTACTTTGAAATATAATATTCAAAATGTTTTTTATATATATATATATATATATATTGAATCTGAAACATACATACATTTGCATGGTTTAAATGTTTAATTATCTTTTTGATTATTAGAAAATAGTTTATTATATTCTGGTCATTTTGCTGCCCAGTGGAATGGTTATAAGTCAATAGTTTTGACATGATAAAAGCGTAAATGTCTTTTGTCTTGTTTTGACTTTGAATGTGGCATTAAAAAGCATCAAATTTGAGTTGCTAAAACCTGCATAAGCCATGTTTTATGACATGAAAGAAGACATAATCAGTGACATAGAGTTAAACATAATAAAAAAAAATTATGAAAAGTAGCAGAAAGAAGCGCCAACTTTTTCAGCTTGTCCTTAATACTGATGGTTTAAAATAGGGCTGCACAATATAGCGAAAGAATATCGTTATCGCACTTGTTATGGCGATATGAGTATCTCAAAGATGGGCAATAATTTCTAATGTTTAAATGCATTCATCTTGCATTTCTTGTTCGCCCGAGCTTGTTTTTACTTTACTTTTTTTACACTACTTTACTTTTTTACTAATCAGATGCAAATGTTCAGCCCCAAAAGCACTGTTTTGCTGAGTACAGAAGTGAATGTTTAAGTGTTTTTAGTTAAACCTCAAAAATCCTCATTACTTTTCCCCACTATTTCATACACACATAAACGAAGGTGAATAAATGTTCAAAATGCCTCAGTATTTTTATGGTTTGCAGAGTAATGAACAAAGTAACTCCAAAGGTCTCCTATGTGTGTATTACTATATTTTAAAGTGTAAAGTGTTGAGTTATCCTTCATACCTTGAAAAGAACAATATATGCAAATGAGGAACAAATATTGCAATAATATCATTATCGCAATACTTGACACCCATATCGCACTAAGTTACCATATTGTTCAACCCTGGTTTAAAAACACATTACACACTATTCATTTGCATTTAATAACACGCACAAATACACCACAAATACTGCCTCCGCGACCCGGCCCCGGATAAATGTATACACCATTGTCAACTGATATCCACCCTTTTTAACCGCAGCAGAATGCAAAAAAGTGTCTCATGGAAGCACAAATTTGTTAGAACAGATTGTATATAACTGTATTTGTCTGTAATTTTAGTGATTTTTCATGTATTCAATTTAAAATGCCTTTTTCACATCTGGAAATGGCTGATGCAAATTAGCTAAAATCAACAAACTCAGGCACATTTACACAGTTTATTAATTAATGTACGTTGAATAATTCAAATGAATAACTATCCTCTGGAGCTCCACAGTTGATCAGGTTTGTGTGTGTGTGTGTGTGTAAAGGACCGACCTGTTTACCTTTTAAACTTTCTGCTCATTTTATTTCTGCTCTTGTAGGTTGCGACTTTAGCCGAAGGAAAGGAGTGGTCCATCGAGACTTCCTCTGCCAAAAACTGGACTTCTCCTCAACCCAAGACCAGCCTCTCCTCTTCACATCGGTGAGACTGAAAACACATCTGTCTCTTGAGTCCAACTGCAAAGCTGATAGATATGATATGATAGAGTTCCTTAATAATTCAGTCATTTGTCCCTGATTAGTTGAGATTAGAGCTGCATGATATCGATATTATTGCGATATTTAAATACACTTTTTGCCTAAGCCAGAAACTAACGATTATTTTAGTAGTTGCCAAGTCTGCGATTATTTCTACTGTAGATTGAGACTTAGAATCAACAAACATTAATCCAATAAATGTTAAAATCATCATCAAAATAAGACTTCACCATTATTCTACTGATTGCTTCAGCTCTATTTTTGATGCAATAATGTCTGTCATATTAATAAAAACCAACAAATACAAAACAGTGGCTAATTTAAATTGAAAAAGTGAGATTTTATTCATGATTTTCCCTTTTCAGTGTTTTCATTTTAAAAACATTTCTATCAGATGGAAGATTTCGGTGTTACTGCAATATATATGTATATTTTGTTTGTTGCGATGTCGTTATTGCGTTGGCCAATTGTATCGATACATCGATACTTTTGCGATAGTTTGTGCAGCCCTAGATGAGATTGTCTTATGTTTTTTTTTTTTTCGTGGTGCTGATAGTGATTGTTTCAAAGCCAGATAAAACAATGGCTGATTCATTGTTTACAATGTCAAAGGCCTGTGAATATGATATTTTTACAAAATGTTCCCAGGTAAAGCTGAGATGAAGCTGTTTAAGGGCGTCCTGCTGAAGAATATTTACAGACAGAAGGGTGTTTTTATCAAACCCACAAAAATGATACGGGACATGTGTTGATTAAAGGACACACATTCTGCTACAGTGATTTTTTTTTTTTTTTTTTTTCTTTTTAGCTTTAAACCATGTTCTAACAATAGTCTGTCTTCACCTGAAGTAGCATTCAGTTGCATTCACGCTGTTTTGGGGAATGTTTATTTGAAACCCCCCCCCCCTCAGAAAGTCAAACACACGTCCTGCAGAACTTCTATTCGAGACATATTTTCAGATTATCTACGTCACTTAATTTCAAATAATTTATTAGCTGGCAATTATTTCTATAATCGATTAACTTCATGCAGCACTAACTTCAGTTACGGCAAACTCATTCAGAAACATTTTTTACTTCAAACTGGAGAGAGACAGCAGTGCAATTCCTCTTTGCACCAAAGTGTTCAAATAAAGCGTTGTGTGTGTTCTTTAGGCACCTGATTGCTTTTGATGGAGATTTAAGACTGAAAGTTGATTAAAAAGATTAGAAAGGCCAACTAATATATTAGAAATAGTCTCTCTACCTGTTTATACTGGTTTAGTACATTGATAACTTTATGGCTATGGCTTATGTCAGTGTAACTCAATTAAAACCACAGGAATGGACATGGAATTGTACATTGTAAATACATTGTAAAGCGCAGATTTTACCAGTAAAAACTACCTCAGTTAAAGAAATGTTAAAGTGTTTTGCATAAGGCGAAGAGACAGATTGGTCGGAGAGTTTCGTTGAAAGAGTTTAGTTGTATAGATCTATAGTTTTGGACCATATTCACTTCAAACATTGAAACAAAACCTTATTATTTGTTTTGAAGGTCAAGTGGAACCACGCAGGACTCTGGTAAATCTGGAGACAAAGCTTTTGAGGACTGGCTCAGCGACGACGTTAACTCTTACCAAAGGTCTGTCTCACAATATGTCTGTTCTCAGATGAATCCATGGATTTCAGAGTGATAACAAATTAACACAGATGCCAGAGAAAATAACAATTAATAACAAAATATTATCTTTGAAATCTGTGAAATGTTCAAAAAGATCAAACGCTTAAGTTGGGATGGAGGAAATCTATCGGATTTTTTTTGAGTTAAGACTATTGAGACTATTGAGTTAAAATGGAAAAAGAGCAACAAAACAATTATCATAAAAAGTACAACAAATGAAAAAATACTATTGAAGTCCATTTCCACAAGTAAATAAAAAATAAAAGCTTCACAGGAAACAAAAGTCAAAGTTTAATTATTAAACTTGACATTTTGACTTTTAAATTTGAAATTATTTAGACTTACACTCATCATTATGACTTTTACACTCATCATTATGACTTTTACACTCATCATTATGACTTTTACACTCATCATTATGACTTTTACACTCATCATTGTGACTTTTACACTCATAATAATGAGTTTTACACTCATAATTATGACTTTTACAGTTATAATTGTGACTTTTACACTTATAATTATGACTTCTACACTCACTCACACGTACTTCTTATGAGGCTTTTATTTTTTTTCTGGCAGAAATTGGCTTCCATAATATTCCAGATAAATAAAAGTAATTGTTTTTGAAAAAGTGAAATGGCAAATATCTGTATTGGCCGTAATTATTAACTTTAACTGATATGTTTTTCCTGTTTTCAGTGGAGGAGGCTACAGCGGGAACCAGGAAAACCGTTACGTGGGTTTTGGAAACACAGTGACTCCAGAGAAAAAAGACGAGGACTTTCTGAACAACGCCATGTCGTCTATTTATTCAGTCAGTCAGACTTCACTTATGTAGTTTATAACAATCTTGATATGAAAGCTTTATTCTCAACAATATTCTTTTATTTGTGACAGGGATGGAGCAGTTTTACAGTTGGTGCAAGCAAGTTTGCCTCCTACGCTAAAGATAATGTAAGTGAGACTTTATTACTGTATTTTGTATTTCAAAATCAATCAGATGGTGTTTGTAAAAATGCACATACGACTTAAAAAAATCTAGAATATTCTGATTTGCTATCATGTGCAAAGTTTGGTTTACATTTTTATTGTTTGTATTATTTCATTTAACCAGAGAAGTAAATTTAAAGAACAAGCTATGATTTATAACAGGGCTGTTCAACTTTATTTTACTGAGGGCCAGAGTTTTTGGATGGTTTTGTCCTCGAGGCCAGAAACGTGTCCAATGCTTTTGAAATAAGAAAAACTGGGACTAAACCGTGACTTAACTGGGGCTAAACAAAGAAACAAAACCGAGACTAAACCGGGACTACACAAGGTCTAAACCAGGACTAAACCGGGACTACACAAGGTCTAAACCAGGACTAAACCGGGACTAAACAATAACGACAGATAAAATACTTTCTATATTTGTGGACGGTGGGTTGAGGCCCGGATCATGTCCCTTTTGAGGGCCTGGTTTGGCCTTAAATTGAATAACCCATATCATAATAACAGGGAAAGAGGACAAAATGATGAATAATTTATTTTGTAATTTTTTAAAATTTCTTTTCACTCAAAGTCTGTTACTTTTCTGTCGCAAATTCCTCAATGATGATGACAATAAAACTTTTTCTGATTGTGATTTCGCAGACCACAAAACTGGCCAGCCAAGCCCAGCTGAAGGTAAGCTTGATTCTTTATGATAGACTTTAAGATTTGAAGTGTTTAAAATAGTTATCCTTTGACATTTTGCATATTAAACTGTTTTGAAATAATTAAAAAATATTTGAAATCTCTTTGGCCTCGATGGATGTAGTTAAAGGGTTATAAAGCTCCTCCTGAACCGGTAACGCATCTCGTTCATAGGTGCATGGCCATTATTCATATCATGTTCAAATTGTTTTTTAGTTTTGACATCACTTTGTCGTCTATTAAATTGCATTATTGTTTATGTGTAGCATCTGGTTTTATATTGCAAAATGGTCATTGTTGCATGAACCTGCATGTGTTAACTTTTTTATTATTAAGAAGGAAAACATTGCAGAGGATTATTGAGGCATTTCTCCAGCACATTATGGATTATTGAGCTGCAAGATTAATCGAAATCGCAATCAGCAAATGGCAAAAGCTGCAATTTTTAAAGTGCCATAATTTCCCCCACAATCAACAAAATGTCATGTCTTCTTCTGCATAAAAACTGCTCACCCTGTAGTTAACATTAAGGTTGCAGGAAGTTAATCGATTAATGGTAACTAATCGATTATAGAAACTGTTGTCAACGAATTAAGTAATTGAGTTATCGTTAACTGGTCGATACACAGACTTCAAACAAAACATTTTATGAGCTGAAAGAAGAGGTTTTATTACTCAGACAGAGCAGGAATGACACAAAAAACACACAGGAAACATGTCAATTGTGCGTTTTTAATTAAAACATCCACCAGGATGTCGTGAAACGCCCTCACGTCAGCTTTGTCTGGGTAAAATTTTGTACAATTTTCATATTCAAGGGTCTTTCGCGTTCTAAATAACTAATCAATTAATCGAAGGAAGAATCGCTAGACTAAATGATTACTAAAATAATTGTTAGTTGCTAAATCAAAGCCTGAAAATAATAGATTATTGCTGATTTTAATCAAAAATACACTTTGTTCATACATATTCTCTATCAAGAAGTTTTAAGTCACCATATTGCAACCTTTTATTATCTGATAATGTATTAAAAAAGTTAAAATATACAATAGAAATAATCGTTTGACTGGTCAACTAATTGCAAAAAATTATCGCTGACTTGTTGACCTCTAAAATAATTGTTAGTGACAGCCCTACTGGAAGCAAAAATAACAGATTGCAACAGGCCAATGTAAATGAAATATATGTTTTGTAACAATTTTTAGAGAACAAATTCTTGATTGTCTGAATGGTTGTCGATGCTATGACTGATCTGTGCTGCTATTTTGGCCAGATCTCAAGGGTTATTTCCTGTTTCAATGTTCCATAAATAAATAAAACATGTTAATGTTGCTTGACATGCTTAAAATATGCACCGTGTGAACGTCATCTTAATTAAAAAATAAACCGCAACCCTCCTGTCAAACGTCCAATTGGTCTGAGGAACGAGAACTGCTCCGGTCTAAATGTAGAATCAACTAAATAATGCATAATGCGCTGTGGAGATAATGCCCTTATTTCCTGCTCAAAATGTTTGTTCTGTGAAGCAGGCGTCCATTCATGCATGTGTAAACAGATGGCACTGGAGCTGGAACGCAATATCCTCTACAGATAAACAAGAATTTATTAAGCTACAATAACAATAAAGCTGCAATAAAAATAATGTGACTCAATTAAATAACAGTAATCACTTTGTTTGTAGTTTGAATTGAGAACTGATAGCAAATTAAATCCAACATCTTTTAATAAATTTACTGTTCAATATGAAAGCTACTGAAATAGTACTACTTTCAAACGTATATACTTAATAGCTTTAATCTGCACTACATTTAAAAGAATATGAAAGAGATATTTGAGATTAAATCATGGCGGCTTTCTTTTCATTTTAGTTCAGAAAATGTTCCAACCAAATAAAAATTGAATGTAAATTTAGTCACATTTGTTTATTTTTGTATTAGACTGCCCCAATCTAAACTGAAACATACACTAAAGTGACAATTGCGCCCTCTAGTGCCTGTTTGTTGCTGTTGAATGGATTGAGTTTATTTTGCACTTCTGTGAATGCTGAACTCTTTTATTGAATTTCCTTTCTGACCTCTGACTGTAGGCCACTGAATTAGGACAGACTTTAAATGAGAGTGTAATCAAACCCACTCAGGAAAAGGTAACTGAACGGTCACTGCTGCAGCGGAGGAATAATCAGCTGTTAGTGTCTCGTCTGCGCTTCTGGCTTTTGCTTTATGCTCGGCTCTTCTGTGCGTTGTGCCTTTGCTCTGGAGCTCAACGCTGGACGAGGACTTCTAGATCTGGAAGTAAAAAGTGGTTTATGTTAACAACGTATAAATTAAAAGGTGAAAAGCTAATCAGTCAGGGCTGGGAATCACAGGGTCTCTCAAGTTTTTATACAATACACGATGCACGGCTCGCGACACAATATCAATAAACAATTTTGCGATGAATGCAATAATTGATATTTTGCGCATGATATTCTGCGTATGTATGTATCACTCATTTTTGAGAGCCAAATACATTTTTTAACGACTTTATTTCTTTGTTAAACTACTACCTTGATAAACTTGATATGAAATACACCAATTTTAATCATCAAAACAGTGAAAATGTCATGTTTTGTTTTTTTAAGCTACAAAATGTTTGTGTAAAATACCAAAAATACTCATAGCAATTCATTAATTCAACGGTAGCCCACAATTTCAATACTGTAGCAGAATAAATTTATATTTTTGCACACCTCTACTAAAGTCACTATATTCAATCCAAAATTGGAAAACTTAAAAGAAAAAATTGTAACTTGTTTAATTCAGAGTGTCAGAAATAGATTTTAGATTGGGCTGGATGGTATTTATTCCTTGATTGAGGGCAATATTTTATGCAATCTTCTATTCTCTACTATCGCTATTAATATTCATAAACATAGACGATAAATGTTTAGTCAGTGCCATCTAAAGCACACACACGAAAATGTGGCTCTACTGCAATCCACACAGTTTTACTTCCACAGATTTCCTTGTCCATTGTTGATCTGCATTTACGCTGTACTTTTGCTACTAAATCACCTGCTCTGTTTGTCCAAATGGGGTCAAATCAAATAATAATATATAATTGTGAATATTGGTTATAAATTCTACAGACAAAATTACATTTTTTCAACAGTGCACAAAATGGACCTGTTCATTCGACAGTTTTGACTTTGATATTAGTCTTTTTCTGTGTATTAATGGTGTGGCCAACAACACATACTGTCACTAATAACAGTACTTTTTTATACAATTACCAACTACAAAGCAATTATCTCACCTTGATCAATGAAACCTTAACACTGCATTTAGTCAAAGAAAGCTTCAAAATGTAGACTGCGGTTAAAAAGTGTATAATCCAATGGAAAATGTATAAAACTGTTAAGTCTTGAGCAGCTCCAAGGTGTGCACCAATGGAAGTATCTGTATTTATGCTAATGTAGTGGTAAACCTGGCTTCGGTGTAGTTTGTCGGCGCGGGAACGTTAAAATCTTCATTGTTGCTTCTCCATGTCTGTATGTCCTGATAACAATGCAATAATCTTCCCATCTTTATCAGTGTGGCAGCTCGTCCAATCACAGAGGGTTTGATGGGCTCTGTGCACGGCAGCAGTGGGCTAAGCTAACAGTTTCTCACAGCTAATGCTAACTTTTATTCAGCTTATTCCGTCCCGCCCACTTTTGCCTCTTTATTCTATATAAGACTTGGTGGATTTATAATAATACTTATTGAGTCTATTTCTATTATTATAGCTCATATTTCTAGCTCAGAAAACAGCCGTTACCATGGAAACCTGCCATATTTGCTGTTGGTGTGCTAAACTTACATAGAACAACATTAGCCAGAACAATGTAAAAAAGTGAACAAAAAAAATCTTGCAGGGTCATTTCTGGTAAATACATTTATCAATATATAGTGTTAGAATACTTTTGAATTAACGCTAAGTTGAGTCTTTAGCATCTAAATCTCCATGGATTTAACATTGGCTCAATTAAAAATTCTGTTATTTGTGATGTCACAATCCCAAGCTCAATAAAAACATAAAATATAACGAAGCAACCAATTAAACTTTAAAGTAATCAATCTATCTAATTGTGTTTTTATGTATGGATTACTCCAGTTACTCAAAATTTGCCTTAGAGTTAGCACTGACCCACAAACACCTCCATTTATCAGCAGAGAAGTGGCATCGGGAGTATAATTCATCTCATTTGTGAAGTTTTCAGTGACATCCACCTACAGCTCGCTCACTGCCTGTAAAGTCAGTATTTATTTATCTTAGAGTGGCTTTGTAAAAATTCCATAAAGATGGATTTGGACAGGAAGTACTGTGGCTCACCCTGAGCTAGCCGGGGCTATTGTGCACAGAGCCCATTGTATTGTCTCGCTTTAAAGAGTCTAAATTGCCTTTACAAAACTGAATCACTTATTTAAAATGGTTAGGAGGGGCCTGCAACATGGTACAAACTACAAAATCATATGTTTATCAAAGTTTTCTCTGTAAAAATTGTCCAAAACCATAAAGGCCCCTCCAGCCCTCGTGCACTGCTTTAACGCTACATCACTGAAATGTATGCTTTCAAATGACACAAATGCGATATTTAAATCGTTTTATTTATTGTATGACTCGTTTAGGTCAAAGATGGAAAATTGTTAGATGAAATGGCCGTCGGCTTTTCTGGGCTGGCGAACAAGGTATGTTTGTGAAAAGCTGTGAAATCGGTCTCCACAACCAGGGTTTATAAGGACAGGTGTTTAAGGTTACATTTTAAAATACTAGTATCCCATATTGGTGATGGAGACTGGTTTTGCAGTGATTTTAATATTTCAACTATATTTAATGCATTTTGTCTGTTGTTTTTTTCTTGCTGCCTTTGTGTGATGGTAAGTATTTCGTAGATTGATTAGTACATTTAGATATTGGGAGTGTTTCTGTCAGTAGTGGTGGACTTTATTTACAAAAATAGATATTCAGTATCATTTGGCAGTCCATCAGAAATGTGCTAAAACAGGCCTGTAAATGTCCTAAATGTGATTGAACTGTAAAATGAATGAACCATAAAAGTGCAGAAATATCCCCTTATGTCCTTGTTTAAAAGCATTACACTGCAAGTTTGTTTTATTTTGAATGTGCTCCTTTTGAAGCCTTTTTCCTATTCTAGGATATAGATATGCAAAATAAGATTATTAAGTATCTTTCCAAAAGAATGGTAATATCATTTTTTCAAGATATTTTTCCCATCTGGCCAGTCTAATAACACAATTTGATTACAAAGCATCTCCTACTCGCACTAATAAAACATGTAAAATAGACTTGACGTAATCTTAATAATACAGTGTTATTTATATGTTTTTGACAGTACTTCATGTTTAGAGCGTTTATGACTAACAGCACATTTCCTTCAGGTGCAGGGAGCTGGCTCCAAACTGACAAACCTCTTCACTGGAAAACCTGAGGATGGGTGAGTTAAAACTATAAAGAACAATATTTCAGTTTCAAACAGGGAGCACAGTGTTGCTAATCTTGCACATCACAATTTTATGTCTTTGTGTACAAAGTCGTAAACGTATAGAAAAAACACTGAATGAGAAAGTGTGTCGACCGGTAGTGTATAGACCAGGCCTGTTCAACTTGCGACTATGCAACAGTTTTCTCTTGTTCCCTTGTTAAATTCTGGGTTAGTAGTAGTTTAAACTCCCTGTTTAGTCCTTGTGTAATTCCACTTTTGGCCTAGTTTGATTCTGGGTTATTCCTGGTTCTGAGCTGGTTAGGATCTAGTCAGTTTAATTCTGGTTCACTAAAGATTGGCAATTTTGTATAGTGAAGCTGATAAAGGATTTTATATTTTATTTTTCTAAAAAACTCAAATATCAAAGTAGTTATTCCATCATCATTGGAACAAATCTAGTGTTGTGGATATTATGTGCAACTCAAAATTTTGTGTTTGTAAAAGGGCACCTATCCAAAGAAGAAAAAGAATCTGGCCCTCGGGAAAATTAAGTTGAGCAGCGCTGGTATATACTGAGACTTGGTCAGGACCTTGGCTGAATGTGCCTGTTGTGCATGTTTTGTTTGTTTATTTTAAGGATATGTTTCGTAGATTTACATGTTAGAGCTATTATCATAAACCTTCCCCCTGTTCAGATCTACCAGTGACAGCTACCAGAACATGGACAACACGGAGGGCGGGTACCAGGGCGGCTCGGGCCAGGGCGTGGGCAAAGACTTCTGGGAAACCTTCGGCAGCAACAACTCCTTAAAGGCCAAGAAATCACCCAGCTCCGACAGCTGGACCAACGTGGAGAACTCTGCGTCAAACAACAAGAACAGTGAGGATAGCTGGGAGGCCTGGGATAGCAACTGGGAGAATTCCGATGGTAAGAGCAAAAAGAGCCCCTCGAAACCAGTGGAGGAAAGCTGGGATAACGCGGACTGGTGAAAAAACGTAGGAAAATCAAGTAAAATTAGTGTATTTAAATGTCAAATTGTCATCTTTGGTACGCACAGGGAAAAGTCCGGAGGAGCTGAGATATTTAAAGTTGCCCGAAAGGTTTTAAGATGGATTAAGCCAGATTTTAGGCAAAGAATTGATTAAATTAAGGGATGTGACACAAGGCTAGTCAATTAAACTTTTTGTTTTTGGTTATTGATGACTGCTATTTGAATGTCGAAAGCGCTACAAACCAATTTTCTTGGACCAACCATCCACTTTAAACAAAACTGTATATTTTTCTTTATTAACTTTCCTTTATACATGATTTAAAAGCAAAAGTATTATTTAAAGCTCTGATTAGTCAACTTAAAGGACACATATTATACAAAATTGACTTTGATGAGCCTTTAACACCATTATTCCCTCATCAAAAACATACCTGGAGTTGTATTTAGCGTCATTCTCGCTTGTTTGATGAATGCAGTTTAGTAAGTCCTTTTTGAGCCTCAGAAAACACCCAGTTCTAAATTTCCCAGTTTTGTGATGTCAGAAGTCGAGCTCCGACATCTTCTGTGCTGTTTTTAGTCTATAAATCATCACCAGATTTGCATTTCTGCCATCAAATTACGTTCATTACAACTGGCATGCCATGGAAAGCTAGCTCTGTTTGTTTATCCCATGGTAATTCCCTCTGCCGCCACTTCTAACACAAATCCTAACGATACCAAACATGTTTATCCATGTTCATCAAGTTTAACTGCCTTTTCTGTCACATATTTTGATTAATATGTGTTCTTTAAACTAATATTTTACTTTTGGCACCTTGTTGTGGTGTGTTTATGGTGCAGCCCTGACTTTAATGATCAGATTTTACCTCCTAAACTCCTCTATTTAATATTGTAAATGTTGGATGTCTATACTGTAAAATGGGTTCTCAGACTGGAACGGCGTACATTTAATGCATGATTTTAACGTCTGAAATCTTAAAATAACATGCCTGTACATACAAATTAGATTATTGTAAATATAAAAGTCACATCCCATCGTTTTGTAGCCCGTTTATCAGGACCCGTTCGTTTTAATTAATGAACTGGGTCTGAATACTTTTCCTATTCAGATATCCTGCCTGACCAATCATAACTGTTTATCTAAACCTTTCTCGGTTTTTATGTTTCTAATTGGTTGTACAATATTTTTATAAGTTGAACTGCCTGTTCCATCACATATTTTTGATTGGCACAGTTTTATATACACAATTACATAAGTACATAATTAGGATAGTTATCAAGATTCTTTGTGAAAAAAATCACACCAAACACGACCAAAACGTATTCTTTAGTTTTATTATTTACTCAAAATAATCAAGGGATTATATTGTGTACTAAAGTGTAACAAATTGGCAAATACTGGTGGAAAACAGTTATTATTTTGTTAAAACCTGCATTGTTTGGGTTAAAGAGTTTTTTTAGGACGATCTTGCTGCCCCAAAACAATTTGAACTTTAGGTTGTCTGTGATTAAAAATGTGTGAGTCATTCATTGAGTGCCTGAAATAACCAAACCAGTTTATCAAGAACCGCTTCGTAAAAACAAAAGTGCAACTTGGTTAACCTTTTTACATGGATTATATCTTTTAAGCAGAGGTGGAAGAAGGACATTTCCTAAATGAATCTGAGTGAAATAAAGTAATCAAGAAAAACTGATAAGTGCCATTAAAAAAACAAAAACAAAACAGTAGCATACAGTTCACCTTTTCAATAGACGAACGTTTTAGTGCAATTAATTGTTCCATCCCTCCACGATCAAATACACTGTCATTGATGATATTTGTAGATGATGATAACAAAAAGAAGACTTTACTTTTGCTGAGTTATCTCCATCTCTAAATTTTGAATGTAAAGTTTGTTTGAGTGAGTGCTATGATGGATTATTACGACTAATACTCATACCAGGTTTTTGAATTCCAGAACATTTTCAAATAAATGTATTTCCAAACTTGCAACCTTCTCATTTGAGCAAGAGTTGATCCCAAAAATTGCATAAACAGGACAAAACTGGACCTTTTGTGAACAGTTTTAGAATGTTGTTGAGCTTTATTCTTTATTCTCTATTATCACTGTGGTATTGAAAACACTATCGAGATTTTATGTATATTCCTTAGTATCAAAAGTTTAGCATCATGACAACACTAACTAGTGATAAAATTAATTTTGTTTAGCCCAAACTCACTGCATCATAGGGCTTCAAAAAATGTTGATCCATTTCATAATTAATCATTAGCAATACCTTCTAAAATTACAAGTAAATTCATCATTAAACCTTTCAGTTAATTAACCAATAATCATGACTAGTCGACTATATAATCGAAAATAAAAAATGTATAATTGACTAATCGCTAGCTGAACTACAGACTCCAAAACACAATTCAAAGGATCTTTTATAACAAAAGACTGACAAAAAGACACCAAAATGTAAAAAATAAACTAGATTAATGCTGATTTTTAGCAATAATACACTTAATTTATTTATTTATAAGCCTTCAGTCATCATATTTGGACCTTTATTTGGCTGATAATGTTTTTAAAAGGTTTAAATATAGACCCTTTAAAATGTGATGTCATCAAAATTCCTGAATTGAGGCGACTGGAGGCAAAATGAAGTTGACTGTAAATTTTTTAACGATTCTCTACACAATTTTCTAGCCTTAAAATTGTATTTTAGCTTCAGAATAATCTAATTTATGGTATAGTATATATAGTATATATCTCTAGACAAAATGAAAAATTATTGCGGGCTCAACATTTCTGTGATTATTTTTCCAGTAAAACCCATAAATCTAGATTGTCCCTTCATCAGAGTTTATCATAATTTCCTAAAACATAATGTAAAATACAATAATAAATGTGTTTAAAGCAGCTCTGGTGTCACTCACATGTGTCTGAGGCTTTTCATTTTTCTAAATCATCTACATTTGAGGTTAATCCCTGTTTCTCCAGTGAAATCACATTATGTTGCACTTCACTTTTGCCTCCATTCTGAATTTAGAAGGTTTTTGTTTACAAACTTTTAATTTACCTACAATAGAAGTAATAACTTGTCCACCACTAAAATATTTGCTAATGACAGCGCTAAAAACAGTTACAAAATCAACCAAAGAAACAGTCATCAGTTAATTTCCACCTCTGCTTTTAAGATTATATTTCTTGTGTACCTTTTTTTTATGCAAGCCATTTCACGCTCACTGTAATTCACTGCCAGTCTTCTGAGTTTGCATATATCTTTACTCTTAACGCTGTTCTTTTTGCCTTAAACACATCTGTCCGTTTTCTAATGCGTGCAAACCAAACCTGATCCTGAGCTAGTTTAGGTAACTTCTTTTCATTTGTCAAAACTTTGCCCTAATTCTCCGATCCACTAGTTGCGAGTCGGAGTGTTTAGACCTGTTCTAGTTCCACGTCGGCTCAAACACTTTACGCTGTACGACGACACTTGCGAGGCCTTGAAGTTGGATAACGTTGACAGGTGACATACATGTTTTATGGACCATTTCCTACCTCTTACACCACAGTTTACGTATCTGAAGTCTGTACTGAGTTTGTTTTTTCTCTCTCTCTGTTTCGATGTTGTGACACAAACCGAAAACGTGTGCTAGAACAAAGTACGTGTAGATTTTGTGTGCAATGAGTCACTCCTGGAGTAAACACTAATCAGCCTTTGCATTATTACCATAAATATGACTTAATGACTGAATGTGTTTGTGGGTGGGACAAAGAAAGCAGAAAATACAACTCGATTCTCAAAGTTAATGCATTAGAAGCAGAAAAAACATTTATTTTTAGAATTAAGAGGTCTAAAGATTTGTATTTCCATTACCTTCCTTTATAACATGTATCTTATTTTTTGAGTTACTTTGACTACTTTAGATTTTAGTATTTATGTTTCCACAATTTCTAGGTATTTGACTTCCTTCATGCAGTTTATTTTTTCTTGTCAAGATCTGTCAGTGAAGTAAGAAAATTCCAAGAAAAGTCTGACTCATGTCTTTAAATTACTTGAATTTTGCTGGATAGAATGATTTAAATAGCAAAATATATGTTGAAACAAGTTTGAAAACCTATTGTAGTCAATAAATCTAAACTAGTCTGACTCAAATTAAGATGAAATGTCAAGACAATTTGAAGACAACAAACTGTAAGCCTTAAGATTGGTTTGGGATTATGATAAAAAGGTGTCAGCATGCATAAATACATCAGTTTAAAAGTCATAATGTTATGGCTGATTTGTGTAGCTGTCTCTGTAATGTGTTGTTTTTATTTTTGTTTTTATCATTATTATTGATGCAGTGAGTTGTTCTGTATGTGTCACTCAAACCAGGTCATTTGTAATGTTTTAGTGATTAACAGTCGTCACAGTCAAACGGATCAATTTCCCATAAATATTTTTTTAGTTCCCACAGAATTACTCAATGCATCAGCCAAATCATCATTTTCACTTCCATGATTTGAGACGGGGCGTGTCTGTATTTGTACATAAAGATTTACTGTCAGAAATACTATTTTTGATGTCGAGCATGATGTGACGTGGAGCTACATTCAGAAACCCCTGTGATTACGGTGTGTGCGCCCCAAAAGCCCCGACTGAGGCTGCGGGATCTACATTGACTTGTGTGTAAAATAAAATTACTGTGCTGTGACTGTAAAATGATGTTTTGGTCATATTTGCTGATGTTTTGTGTGGAGTCTCTGTATCTTTGAGCACAGAGTACCTTTGAGCTTGAGGCTGCTAAAATCATAAGTGAATTAAAGCTTTCAAATGAAGTAGAGCTATGATGCCAGCGATAATGCAGCTCATCAAAAAAAAAAAAAAGGATTTTTTGGCCTGTAGACTTTGTAAGACAGGATAGTGTAGTATGAAATGTGGGATGAGACTGGGGAAAGACAGATTCGGAGCCGGATTCAAACTCGCGATGTTGTGGCTTCCTTACATGGAGTGCATGTGTGCTATCCACTCTGCCACCGGCACTACTCATAATTTAGTTTGAGTGATCCACCAGGAACATGCATAAAATCAGACTCAACCCAAATATATAAGGTAAGGCAAGGCAAATTTAAAGGGCTTTACCAATAAGTTACAGGTGTACAAAGGAACTTTTCTGGTGGTAGTTGTGCCGCCTTCTTGTTCCCATGGAGATTATATTGCTTCCCCTGGAATGCTCCACAGTGCACATCATTAACGTTATCAACCTGGCTCCGTGAAGATGAGCTGGTGATGCCACCAGGCCAAATTACAGGTAAGATCTGTGAAGAGGCGACCCTGCTCACAGTAGATTATAACACTTAATGGGAAACTAAATGGGTTTAGAACCACCCATCTCATGCCCCTTTTTTTTGGGCTCCAGCAGCCACCTGTAGCCCGAACTGGAATAAACTGGCAAATACCATTTAGAATAAATAAAAAATGTTCCTTATTCTGACGATAAGCACACCTTGTGTCCCATCTGCATAATGATGTTACACGGTCTCATTGAGAGTTGTGGACTGACGCCGGGGCCCAGCGGTGGGTCTGACATTTGCAGTCCCGCCTACAAGGCGTGGATTTGGGTCTCTTTTTCCAAAACTACTCTGTCCTCATCGGAGAGAAGGATCCATCCGAGAGCATCATCGATGGCCCAGCTCCAGAGTAAGTAACATTTTCAGGTTGTTATTGCAGCTTTACTAGTCTTCTTTTCCTCCGCACACGGCTCTGAGCGCAGGCTGTGCTCCGTGTCCCGAGGACAGACGCCCAGAGACGGCTGCGCTCCTCTGCAATGGTGGAGACGCTGGATCTGGATGAATAACAATAGCCGCCTTTCGAGAAATGTGTCTGGTGATAAGAGTCAGAGCTAAAGCATGTCCGCTGTACGTCTGTGTGAAAGCTGAACGCTGCTGTGGACGGGGCTGTTTATGATCGCTGTCATTACGGACATGGTGGCAGTGATTCATCCGAGCACAAGGCTCACATTGAGCCGATGCTGCAGCAGCCCGAGCCCCTTCTGAGCTCCAGAGACCGAACCGGAGCCTGCAGCGAGGCCTGGAGGAGCCGGCTGTGGCACAAACTTCACCGTCAATCTGTCATCAGAAAAAATGTCAACATTTTAATTTGACAAGAAAATGGAGATGACAGAGATAATGCAAAGTTATGCGAGCGGCTGGCTCCTGGAAGGCTCGAGGAAACGAGTGAAATTAATATTTATTGGAACACACTGTCAGGAATCAAAAAAGTACCAAGAGCCAAATAAATGTCATTGTGCACAAAAAACACCAATTATATATTTTAAGAGGAATTGTCTTAAAATGTGACCAAATGGCGCCGCGCTGTGTTCAACTGATGCTAACAGCGAGTATCGCGTGCAGCCCTTTGGAAAAGTTTGGCAGCACTAGTCAGGCATTTTTACAACACTATGTAAAATGCAGACTTTAAAATAACTTGTAGTGTAACATAGCTGATTAAAAGTACAATTTGATAGAAAAGTCGTGTTAATTTGGCGCCACGGCTCCCTATAAAGTTAATACTTGTGGTTTTCTTGAGGCTGTAGTTCCTTAGCAGCTGTTGCTACGCTACGAGCCGAGCCAGCGCCATCAGCGGAAAAGAGAAAAACTCTCCGACAATTCCGACAAAAAGGACTTCGTCTCGGCTCAAAGGGCACAAAACCGGGCTCAGCGGACCAGCACACATTTAAATAAACCAACACGCATCTTTCCAATGCCCTGCACATTTTACTGCAGGCTTACACAACACTGACAGCATGTAAAGCAGATACAATGAACAAACATGAGCTTTCTGTGATGTGAGTGCTGAAAACACTTTGACACATTTAACTTTTAAGGATTCCCAAATAAAACATATTATATAAAAATGGGTGTAGTATAATAAGTAATTTACTACATGTCACCACATCTGCTGCAGACTAATTCTGTTTTTGTATTTTAAGCTTGAGGTAAGCTATTCAGCAAATCATCACTGAAAATGCACACTGAAAGCTGTATTGCAAATATTATGAAAGGCTATTTGTTGTAGTGTTTGTTTATTTTGGATCCCCCATTGTTATTCTTACTTGGGTCCAGACATCATAAACATGTTATATACAGTTAGAACATTGCACAGATTTAAAATAGACCCATAATTAAAAAAAAATAAACAACACGCAATATAGAATATATTAAATATAAAAATACATCCTTATATATTTGTATTTCATTGCTTCAACAAAATCCTTTAATCATCAGAATAATCTGCAGTGTTAATTAAGTCGTTGTCAAGCGTCTGAACATAGCAGTTTTCAGCCTAGTCATTGTCAACTAAAACAGCTTTTCATACAAAAGCTTAGGTAACATTTATTAAACTAAAAAGCAAAAACTCACTTCACCACTGTCCGGTGAAAATGCACCAGTGAAGGAGGGATTAGAAAGTGGTTGCACTTTGTGCATAATACTGTGGTACATGTGGAGGTGGTGTACTGTAACAGATGGTGGGTGAATTAAATGCATTTCTTTACTTGCTTTTCCAATGCTCACAAACATGCAGCTTACATTAAGGTTTATAATCACTGTTTATATATATATAGTCTCATTTTCTATGTTATCTGTTTTAATCTTACCCTATCATCTGCATTCTCTTTTAACAAGTACCATGTCCTCTTATTTCCTGCAGCTCTAACTTCAGCCTCTTCTTCTCTTCTCTCTCTTCTGACATTTTTCCACTGTTAAAAATTATTTTTCCTAAAGCTGTGACTGCGCTCTCCAGGTTTTTGTTCTTATTTGAATGTATCTTGTCCTTTTTTTGTGTCGTAAGTTAATAAAGTCGGCGATCTGTTTAACTCCTTGCCATATCTGTGCTATTGTTGCCGTCTACATATCCATATTAGTAAGATTCCTCATGTAAACAGGTATATGATTATCCTGGTTTCTCTGAGAGCACATGAACGTCATATTCAGACTTCTGTCATAATGATGATGGGTCTTTGTTTGCAAAACAAAGGCCCACAATTTTATTCTCTTTTGCACTGCGTGAGTTGTGTGGTCCTCTGTGTTTTTATTGTTTTATTCATTTCATTTGTATTTAGCTCTAACTTCAGCCTCTTCTCTCAAATATTCATTCTCTTCTCTACATGCCCAAACCATCACAATTTAATCCTAATAGAAGCAAACTGCTATACATCTGGTCTTGTACACTTTTGATGCGGACATTTACACTTGATTTTCAGTAAATAATCCACTGTAAAACCATCATTATTTGGCCGAGCGTTGCACAAATGTTCAAGGCCAGCAGCAGCAGAAGGGTGTGGGTGGTTCTGATCCATGGAGGTAGTGTGATACAGTGCACCATGCTAAAGATTGGACTAAAGTGAAGCTTCTGTGTCGACAGGGGAGCGGACATACTGGTTTGTGCAGAGGAGAGGAGCAGCGTGACTGACCCGTTCGTGCACAATAACTGAGGTAAATCATCTTTCTCGCTGCCATAAATGATGCCATGTGTGGACTCACTCTGACCTCCTCTCAGGGCTGCAGCGAGAGCCATGCCGCCTCCAGCAGACATCGTGAAGGTGGCTATTGAGTGGCCCGGTGCGAACGCTCAGCTCATCGAGATGGATCAGGTCAGATAAAAATATATACAATACAATCTTATACAATGCACTTTAAAGCTCTGTTATCCTTTTATTCATTTTCAAGCAGTGGAAAGCCTTTTACAGGTCAACAAAGACTAGTACTTGTAAAAACATTTAGCCTCAACGTCAAATCCAGCGTCTTAAGATAATGGATAATTGGAGTGGAACAAGATCTCATGAGATAAAATTGTGTACACATGTGGAAAAGGATCTTGTGATTTTTTCCCCCCATGTTTTTACACAAAGAAAAGCATTAAGCGCTGTTAAGTTACCTCTTCATGGTACACCGTAATAAAACAGACAAACAATGTAAACATAGAAGAAGCCATAGCTGAAGATAAACAGTGCTACAGCGACAGACAAAACATGTGAGGCCAAAATTGTCAATTGAGCTGTTAAATACACCAAAAATACAGAGAATATTGATAATTTTGTGTTTAAATGTACTTATTTATCTACAAACTGGTAAATCTTCAACAACTTCTACACATCAGACCCATACCATTCTAATTCACTCAAACATTACAAAAATAAAGAAACTCAAAAGAAATAAACAAGGAAAAATGAACAAAACAGAACAAATAAAAACAACAACAACAACTAGACTTGAATGAACCACAATTAAAACCAAGCAGAAAAGCAAATATTCCACTTCTTGTTATTCTTTGTTCCATTTTTTTCCCCTAGAGTTTATTTCAATGAGTGCGTTTACATGTACTCCAGTTTCCTGATCGGGTTTTTAAAGTTTCCTGGTTTTATCTGTGTCCATCGAAACACAAATCCTGATTTCCGTCTCCCAGTTATGACAGTATTCAGGTTATGAGACACCGGGATAATCTCACTGGGATATTAATAATGAGCATGAAAACATAGTATCCTGATTTCTCAAAACAAGTGCAAACAAAATAAATAAATCTGGCAGGAGCAGGGTTCCAGGGTTTTTGAAATTTGTGTTATTTTAACATCATAAAACATAAAAGCCGTCTTGAACTTTTAGCAGTAAATACGTTTCTGTGATGGTGTGTTTTGCGCTCAAAACTATACTGCAGCTCTGTGGGACATTTTTCCACTGTTATAAATGACTTTTCCTAAAGCTATGACTGCGCTCTCCAGTTTTTCGTTCTTGTTTGAATGTGTCTTGTCCTTTTTCTGTGTCGTAAGTTAGCAAAGTTGGCGATCTGTTTAACTCCTTGCCACATCTGTGCTATTGTTGCCGTAGTTACCAGACTACATATCCATATAATTAATTATTATTATGCACTGCGTGAGTTGTGTGGTCCTCTGTGTTTTAATTGTTGTATTTATTTCAGTTGTATTTATCTTTTACAATTTTATTCGATTTATTGCTTTTATTTATTTATTGTTTTAGCCACTATTTTTTTTAGATGATTTATTCACTCTTTTATAATTTTTTAAAACTTTATTTCCTGTTTTATATTTTATTATTATGATTGGGAGCCATGAGCAAGTGTATTTGATGTTTTGTGTGCAGCACATTTCAGTTTGTAAAATGAGCTATAAAGTGGATTGGATTGGACAATCAAAAACACTTCATGATCTTAAACCATATGATCAGGAGGAAAACAAAAGCTAACAGCTGCTTTAATCTAAACTCAGTTTTGTCTCATTTTATCAGTGGGTTATTTCAGACTCACATGAACACACACGTGGACTGATGACCGTAATAATGCTGTTACACTTCAGTATTTGTATTGTTTTTGTAACCAGTATCGTTTTCTCTTTGCAGAAAAGAGCACTGTCTTCAATAATTCGGGAGGTGTGTGACGGGTAAGTTCTTCTGTGCAGTTTAAGTCTTACCTCAGATCCAGCTATCATTATCCTGAAGTGGTTTATGCAAATGATCCCCCAGTGACATTTGAAACGGATTCAAACCAAGACAAGTGTGGTAGAAGGAGAAGCGCAGCCAGACTAGAGCAAAACAGGATTTATTTTAAGTAGGGCTGCAAGATTTTTTGTGTTCAAATTGAAATTGCGTTTTGATAAATAAATCCCACACACGGTATATATTTCATAACATGCAAACATTGCAGGATGTATAAAACTCGCTAACTGTATAGTTTAGACCTCTACAAACATTCTCTCTGAAATGTATGAGAATCTTCAGGGCAGAGAGAGATATACATCTATCTACAAGTCTGCAGCTCCTCTCTAACCCCTCATTTATGGTGCGCTCAGACTGCGGCGTCAAACTCACGCCCAACGCCTCCAGTTGGACGCTGATTCTTTTGAGAGCAGACGCTGGAGACATGCAGCTTTGATGCCCTGGACACACGTTTGAACTAGACACAAATCCGCCTTTCGCTTCCTTGTGCAATGACTGCTGCTCTGGGGAAGCTCCTGAAAGTTCAGATTATTCAATGGCGTCTGTTGCACGGTGTCCTGGAGACGCCGCAGGAGACGCCTGAAAGCTCAAGATGCAACGTAGAAACGCAGAACGAGCTGGACGTCCACATAGTCTTTGCAATTAAACTTGCGCCGGTCGGTGGCGGGGCGTAACAGAGTTGGAATAAATGAGGCGAAAACTTGGCTTGTCTTAAAAGATAAGAGAAAAGAAAATGAGTTATACTGTTTTGTGTTGCCTATTAAAATAGGTATGAGTTAAAATCATACATTTTGGAAGAATAGACCATAAAAAGGAATAAAACAGTTATACAGAAGGAAACACAATAGTTTGAATCACTTAATATCATCAACACACTTTTCTCATATGTTGGAATACTACAAAAAGCCTGAAAATGTCTCTTTACAATTTCATTAAAAAGTTACTTGAGCAACTTTACTGATGTTATATTTTCCCATCTCCATTTTTACTGCGTTTGTGTCCCGCGGTGAAAATGTCTGTGCACTTAACAGATCACCCACTGAATTACTCTCCTCCACAATCTCTGACTGTGAACACAACTTCATTTCAGAGGAGCACAACAATCCCAACTATTTCCATTCTTTAGATCTTGTTTTAAACGGCTGGTAAATAATCTAATGGTTTCAAAAATCAGATACCAGGGTTTAGTTGATAAAGCAGATGTATTTCATTTTGTCCTTTATTCTACTGAGATATTGCTTTTTAATTAAGTTTAGTATTTAAGTTTAGTCTTATTTTTTATCTTATTTTGGACTTCTGTTTTCTTCTGCTGGTCTGTTGCATGTCTGTAACAAAATAAATTCCCCCTTTGGAAGGAACAGGAGTAATTTTGTTTCTGATTGATTCTGATACTGGATGCTTAATCTAGTATTGAAACTAGATATTCATTTGAGCAAGTATTGACACTAAGATCACATAAATAGGACAAACATTGGTTTTAGTTTGATCTTGGTGTCGGGATTTTACAAATAAAGCACAATAATGTGTTGAAAATGTCAATCTAAATTAAGTTTGGACTCAATTTGTAAAAGGAACAATTTGATAGACTTTGGACTAAATGAGACTGTTTTGTGTGTTTTTAAAATTAAAAGTTTAGAAAGAAAAAAAGATAAAATATCAATCCATCGTCTAAAGACTCGACTTATCGGTATTGAGAGTTCCAGTATGTTCCTTAGTGTCGTGACACTTGTCTGAACTACAGGTCTTTCAGGTTTTGTACAAGATCTGCTCCTTTTCCTACTTCTGTAACAGCACAAACCATATCAATAAAAAGACCTGTTGTTTTTGTGTCCAGTTGGTCTCTGTCGGGTTCGGAGCAGTTTGCCTTGCGTTACGCCGACGGTCCTCAGCTCTACATCACTGAACAGGTGAGGAGCCAGTTGTTCTCAGCGTGTTTTTATTGTAAAGTGCTTTTGCCATTGACTCAACACTTTGTTCTTATGTTTATGTTTAGACTCGAGGAGAAATCAAGAATGGTACTATTCTACGATTAGCTATTTCACCTGTAAGTTGCAATAACCATTTCTGCCGTAAAGTTTGCATATTTGGTCTTAATAAATGAACGTCTAGTTTATCTAGCCCCTTTATTACTAATTGTTTGCTAACACTTCATGATAACTGCACCTTAATAAGGCACGAACAAAGACTCAAAGGGTCAAATATTATACAAAATTTACTTTTTTTGTCATCAAACAAACACCTGGAGTTGCATTTAGCTTCATTCATGGTAGTTTGACGAATTCTGGTTGGAAAATCCTCTCCCTAGGACCGTCAAAAACACTTCATTCTGAATTTACTCGATTAGTGACGTTTTCTTGATGTGTTTTCTGCTCTGTTTTTACGTCCATAAATCATATCAAGACTCACTCTGAGCATCTCTGCCGTCTAAACACTGCAACTGTTTCAACAAGGAGGAATAGGGCTAGTGTAAGAAGCAATATGTTTTTCAAGCTTCTATAATTATCCTTGCAGTAGATGGAGCCAAAGCTCTGGCGTCTCCCAAGGTTGTGACATTTATATAGTTTTTTGTAAAAACATTTTATTTTTAGTTCTAAAACATAATACGTCTAATGAAGAGTCTCAATAGCAGGTTTAAAGGTCCCATAACATGCAAAATCGACTTTTCAGAGGTTTTAACCTTCCTACAGTGCTATTTGGGCCTCGTATGTGTGCCCAAAGTGGTTTTTTGATTGATTCCCGCATGCTTTCACTAGAGAACTGTCTTTTCCGTCCCCCTCGGCTGAGCAGCAGACGGGGGCTCATCCCATGGATGACGCGCTTCACAAGGATGACACGGTGCTCAAGCCACGCCTCCGGGAAGCGTGCAGCCGCAGAATAAAAACAGCTAATGCTAATGCTACACAGTAATTACACGATGGATACGACAGATCGAAGAGTTAGCTTGTTATTTACCAAACGGCAACGTCCGTCGTCGAGGTACTGGAGCACGTCAAACTCCAGGTCAGATCCAGGACGTAGGACTCAGCACGACGCACCGTCAGGACGGATAAAAGGTTTATTCCCGTGTTTGTGTATCGCTGTTTACCGGAGCACACGGCGCATGCGCACCATCTCCACTCTAGGCTTCGGCACGAGTTGGGCGGGGGGGGGGGCGCGTGAGTTGGGCGGGGGAGGCAGCCTGCTCTCTGTTCGGGGGGGTCAGATCTCAGAGTGAGCCGTTTGCTTTTGCAAGGAGGGGGGCCAGTCCAAGAAATGAGTGTTTTTTGGAAACTGTTATGTTATGGATATCGCACAACGCAACATTTTATCAACAAAGGCCTTAGAATAGACAGTGTGAAGGGGAAAATAGCAGAATATGGGACCTTTAAAGGCCAATAACAATACAAATGCATAATATTTATCCATTAATTCATAATGAGCAAGTTTATTATTAATTCAGGCTCCTCTTAATTAAGTAGTCACTAATCCTGAATCATTCTTAATAAAGTATTTGTTCATTATGGATTAAGCCTTTGTTCATGTTTTATTGAGGCTACATAAAGTGTAGTTATTATAAAGTGGTGCACAATATATTGTTGTGGTTAGAAATATCCTGTATTTTAATTGTAAGTAATCGGTACTTTATATATTAACATGAATATTGAATAATGAAATAACAAAAAATATTTGGTAGAATTTTAGAATCCATAAATATTTTTTTTATTATAGTTTAGTTTACTAATACTTTTCAACCAGTCTTGGTTTAGTCTTGGTTTAGTTCTGGTTTAGTCCTGCATAATCATGGATAATCATGGTTTAGACCTGGTTTAGTCTTGGTTTAGTCTTGGTTTAGTCTTGGTTTAGTCCTGGTGTAGTCTTGGTTTAGTCCTGGTTTAGTCCTGGGTTTTTCCTGGTTTATTCCTTGTTTAGTCTTGGTTTAGTCCTGGTTTAGTCTTGGTTTAGTCCTGGTTTAGTCTTGGTTTAGTCCTGGTTTAGTCTTGGTTTAGTCCTGGTTTAGTCTTGGTTTAGTTTTGGACTTTGGAAAGCCCCTGGTCTGTGACACAAATGGCTGCATTCACACGGTTCTTGGTTTGATCCTGGTTTGTTCTTGATGTAGACTTGGTTTAGTCCTGGTTTAGTTCCGTTTTGATGTGGTATGTGTGAATGTAGCCCATGAATGCAATACAAGTCCTTTATTTTTGTGCCATTTCAATTATCAGAGTGGTTTGATGGCGTATATATCTCATTGATTATGGTTTTTCTGTCATGCGTTGCCCAAATTCTGCAGTAAATGTCGGTGCGCGCGGTGGAGACAGCAGTGAATTTAGGGCAGAGCGAGTCCTTGTAGTTTGCCTTGAAACAAACAGTGAATCCTCTGCAGAGATGTTTGCATGTTGAGCAGCTCAGGGAGGAGAACTACACAAAAGTATCCCACTAAACAACATCACCAGCGCTGGAATGTGTTATGATGATAGAATAAAATAAAAAATACTGGGTTAAGTCACTTCTGCAAAATTTTAATAAGCACAAACTTCAAAAGTGTCTTCATCCAGTGTCCTGAAGTAAACTTAAAGGGGATGTATCACGTTGAATCTTTAATGAGCTTTTATTCCATAGTCCATTAGTTTCATACTTTTATTACATACATTTATTAAGCAAAAAATGCCAAATGAAAATATAGAATTGACTTTTTGTTGTTGTTGTTACTATTGATATGATCAAATTTATTTTTACTTTTACTCTTGTAGTCCAAGAATGAGCATGCATGAACTCCATAACCACAGCGATGTCATTTTTAAGTCGTATGAGTGTGGAGGGCCATTAAATTGTCACGAAATAGCAAAATAATATACAAACAAAATGTACCCACATGATACTTAAATATTATTTCTACTTGTACTAGCATGTTAACATTATAATCGCTTTCATCATCCAATTCTTAAACCAGACATTTGCTAATAAACTTAGAATTATTTATAAATTATAGAATTTTATTATTGGGATTTGACTCCTAGGTTAACTAAAATGCTGTAAAAATAAATATATTTTAAATTCTGCTAAATGTATATATTAAATTTAAAAAAAAAAAAAAAGAAAAAAAGTAATTTTACTTCCTGATTGTATATACATGTGAACACCTTTATTTTGTTGAATTAATGATTAAAGAGCAATAAAAAGTTTTTTGTTTGTTTGTTTTTTTTCTGGTAAATTATGCATAACCTTTGTTTTCCAAGTTTGATGTCATCAATTTGTTAACTTGAAAAATGTCAGAATATTTTTTCTCCACAAACACCTACCTGATTGCTGTAAAACTCAAATTTATATTTACAACAGGTATTAATACACCAAATAAAAATGAGAAAATCATGAAAATGTGTCACATGCACTTTAAACCGCCTCCTTTGAACACAAGAATAATACAATCTTAAATAAAACATAAGCAGTAAAACCTTTCTCTGCTCAGGGTCGTGCTGCGCGTCAGCTCCTGGAGAGGATTCAGTCCCATGGGATCGACGCCCGTCTGGAGGCGCTGAAGGAACTGGCCAAACTGTCGGCGGACCCAACCTTCGCCGCAGAGTTCATCACCATGGAGGGCATCGGGACCCTGGCGCGGCTGGTCGAGAGCGGCACGCAGTAAGGACTGGGATACTGTGCTGCTTTTTGATTTTCTGACTGTCTTAAAAAAAGATTTGTCAATGGAACAAGCATAGAATGGCTTGCTTTACTTTAACAGAAGAATTGAGTAAAAGAAAAAAAAAGCTACTGCACTTGAAATTAGAAAGGAAAAAAAACAGCTTCTACCACTGGCAAATCTTATTTTAAGATGGTAAAAATATAGTAAATTAAGATAAATATTGCTTATCTCAAGCCCTTATTAGCACATTATATTATCTGATTGACTGAAGATTGTTGAACGGTGAAAACAGAATCAATGACACGATGTGAGTGAGTTTGCTGAAGATTTTAGCGTGAATCATGAGTTTAATCAAACGTATAACATCTAACATATACATTGTTTATTACTATTTATCTGCATAAATAGTAGTTTTAGCATGAATTCCAGTGCAGTTGTGTTGTTTTGGTCGGAAAAATAGACAGATTTCATAGTGTAGATATATTTTTGCCTCATCGTCTTTGTGGTTGATTATTCGGCCGATAAGACAGGTCTTTAGTCGACCAACAATTTCTTTAGTCGACAACAGCTCTATTGGACAAGTTTATTTCCCTAGTTTTATTATGGTAGATTTCAAAAACAGTGAAGAATGAAGACACGTTTGTAAGTTCAGCTACAATAAAGTCTAAACTATGTGGCAATCTGTCTTTATTAGTAGTTTTGGTGAGATGCTGGCCTTCACCCTCACTGCGTTTCTGGAGCTGATGGACCACGGCATCGTCTCTTGGGACCTCATCTCTCTGTCCTTCATCAAACAGGTAAACATTACCGTAGCTTTTATGACTTTACCCTTTATAGTTTGTATTTTCTCCACCCAACGATGATGTGGACATTGTTTCTGTCAGACCTTGAAAATATCCGGTTACATCTCCTTTAAGACCAAATCAAATCACATTCGTTTGGAAGCGCTGCTCTCTGGTCAATATCTCTGAGATACTGTTGCCTAGTAACGCGTCTCATATTCTGTTTTTCATTCATTTTCTTTTTAAATGCAGTGCCACCTCAACAAGGTTACACTGCAGCGCTTAGAAACCTCTTCTTTTTAATGTCGCTAAAGCCTCTTTTACTACTATTCCTTCTGACCTGGATTAATTTTTGCTTTTCAGACCAGTAGATTGAAAACGATTGTCAAAATGTCTCGATTTCCAAAACAATGTCTTAATGATTAAAACCTTTTCTACTACAAACCACTCCTGGAATTAAAGATTTACACAGACTCTACACTATAGTACACTATATTACTCTATATTAAAAATATAGAGTAATATTTGAAATCTCTGTTATACATGTACTATGCTGTGTGTGTTTGCGGTGTGGTGCATAAGGAGCACGGAGTGCAATGGGACATTTGGAGGCGCTCTCCGTTTAATCTAGTTCACAATAATAGAAATCAAATCAATCAAATCTATTTATTTTTGTAGCACTCAAAATCACAACAACAGTTGCCTTGATGGGCCACAGGTAGAAAGCAGTTTAAATAAACAGTGTTCATAAGAATTTAGCAATTGACCCTCCTTCTTGGCAAGGAAAAACTTGAAGAACTTGAAGAACAAGAAAAAAAAAGAAGTAAAAAGTAAAGTAAAGTAAAAAGTAAGTTCATCCAGTGCAGAGAGAGTTCCTCCTGGCAAATGGGAACTTCCAGGTCACAGGTCAGGGTCATGAGATGGGGGGTCATCACCGGAGCAGCCGCCGCAGTGTCTGAAACGGAAAGAAAAGGAGAAAAAACATGTGAACAGCAATGAACAAATATGATTAACATGTGCTTTGTGTCGATCCAGCCCAAACGCTTTCCAACACGGGAGTTGTAAAAGGGAAACTAAAAGCCCAAACTACAGAAAAAGACAGACTTAGCATTCCCCGCATACCTTCTTCCAATCAATTACAACAACGGAACGACATCAGTGCTCAATGAAAACTTATACAACAGTATAACAGTGTAACAATGATAAACTAGGACAAAATAATAACAGAAAGATAAAGGATTACAAATGATGGCTTACCTCTTCCCAACACAGGATTTATAAAAGGGAAAAGGAAGTTGCGATTCTCAAATGTATACAGGTGCACACGGGGGACACAAGAAGAAGAAATAAAATAAAAATACAGAAGTGTCTGGAGGTTCAAGGCAGCACAGCAAATCAAAAGCCAGGTATGAACAAAACAGTAACAATTGTGTTTAATGAATGAACCTGTTACATTTATATGCTTAATTGCACAGCCGTAATTACAGAATCAAACCAAAGTCAAAACTACAACTAAACCAGGTCTAACTTCAGTCTGAACCAGGACTATACAATAAATAAACGAGGACTAAACCAAAGAAACACAAAAAAGCTAACATAGTACTATTTTAGTTGCCGTTTCTGACCTCTTTACCTCTGTGTCCCGCAGATCGCTGGATACGTGAACCAGCCCATGGTCGACGTGTCCATCCTGCAGCGCTCTCTGGCCATTCTGGAGAGCATGGTCCTGAACAGCCACAGCCTCTACCACCGGGTGGCGCAGGAGATCACCGTGGGACAGCTCATCGGGCACCTGCAAGTGTGAGCTCACCCACGCACCCACGGGGCCCTGTGCTCTGAACGGGACGCCCTGTGACGAGGGGAGAGAGAGGGGGTTTATCTAATCTAGGTGTTTTTTAAACTGTGGATCTGGCTCTCAGCGCACTGGAAAGTCTTGATGTTTTATTGTTGTTTTATTGTTGTTTTGCCTTTGTTTTAGTTTAGTTTTGATTTATGCATTGTCTCGTCCTGCTTTAACCTGCTTTTAGACCTAGTTTAGTCTTAGTTTGGCCTTGGCTTTGTTTCTAGTTTAGTTCTAGTTTAGGTCTGTGGTTTGTGGTTTTGTGTTTGTCAAGTGTGTGTTCATAATTGTCTTTATTTGGTCCTATTTGGTTCTTCTTGTTTAGTCCCAGTTTTGCTGTGGTGACTGTGAACCCAAGTCCTACGAGGTCTAGTTTTGCTAATCAAGTCCTAGTTCTAATGCTGGCCGTGGAAATTATCCTACTGTAGAACTGGTTTAGCCCCATTTTAGACCTGGTTTAGTCTTAGTTTGGTCTTGGCTTTGTCTTAGTAGATCCAGTTTAGATCCTTGATTTGTGGATTTGACTTGGTCAAGTGTGCGTTTATAATTTTCGTAATTTGGTCCTAAATCGTACCAATTTTATTCCTGTTGATGTTAACTTGGTTTGTGCCTGTTCTAGTCCTTAGTTAGTCCGGATTTAATACAGGTTTAGTTAGATTTAACTGCTGGTTCATCCCCATTTTAGACCTGGTTTAGTTTTAGTTTTGACTTGGTTTGGCCTTGACTTTGGCCTAGTTAAGTTCTAGGTTCGATCTGTGTTTTGTGGATTTGTATTAAGTTTGGATTTAGTTTGGATTAAGTTCTACGTGGTTTTGGTTTCCTAGTAAAGTCCTGGCTTCAGTGGTAATACCCCATTTTAGACCTTGTTTAGTCTTAGTTTAAGCTTTAGTTCTTGCTTAGATCTATGTTTGTGGATTTGTCCTGGTTAAGTTCTACGTGGTTTAGTTTTCCTTTTGTTTTAGTCCTTGACAATAAGCCTAAATTTAGTCCACTGTGTTAGTTTACAGCTGTGTTAGTTCTAGTTTGTTGATAATTTAAAGTCTATACGACAGGTTAGACAACACATTTCACTAAAACGTAGTGAATATGATTATATTTTAAGATTTTACTTAATATTTTGCCTATTTGTCCCCAGTTTCGTAATGTTTTAAATATTACTTCCTGGTTGGACATTAGCAGCAAATATGACACAGTTAGAGTTAATTCCACAACCGTTACCTAGCAACCAAATTGAAAACAAGGGCTGAAATCCACATAAATTACACAATATTTAGGATTTCACAAATAATAATACCATATAACAACTTTAGTTGGTTGAAGTACAGTTTAACATAATAAAGTGATGTAGTGTAAATTTGTGTCAGTTGTAAATTTTCTCTTTATTTTCAACTGGTCGTCGCTTTTTGATGACATCACAGAGGGATTCCGTTTTCGAACTCAGCACTACTTCCTGTATTTTTAAACTTCTATTTTTCAAAATTTCTTCACAAACTGCAACTTCACAAATGTAAAACTATAGTAAATAATTGCCACAGGTGCCCCCTGCCAAACTAAGTCAGGATTAAAAATAAAAAAAATTGAGAACCTGTTATATAGACTTTAAACTTCACATGAGCCCTGTTTTAGCTCTGGTTTGGTCCTAAAATAACTACGGTCATTCTGTTTTGTTTCTCATATCGAGTAGTTACAGTTTTGCCTTGGTTTGCCCGGTTTTAGTTTGAGAAGCAGCTGACGATCTAATGTAGTAGTTAGGAGTAAGTAGTAGTTGGTAGTAGTAGACGGCGTTGATGAATGTTGTTTCTTAGAGCAAGGTGCTTCTAACGGTGTGCTCTGGTGTTGTATATTTCAGGTCGAACCAGGAGATCCAGACTTACGCCATCGCTCTGATTAACGCACTGTTCCTGAAGGCACCAGAGGACAGGAGACAGGTCAGAGTCGCAAACTAAACCACTCATTTAACGTAGACATGCAGTGGGACCTAGTTTAAACTGATAATCTTCTCATTAGGTGTCTGTCTGCCTGCAAATCTGTGTGCAGTGTTACTATTCAACTCTCACAGACACATTTTTCCATGGCTTTCTGTGAATCTAATGCTCATTTGTGATCTGGTCCATTCTGTCATAAATCTTGGTCATTTTTCTTCTGCACAGTCTGTCCATAATCCTCTGTCCTCACCTCCCTGAGTCACTGCGCCTAAACTAATCCATACCCAGCCTCTTCCCACATGAGTCCAATTATTTCTACAGTTTGAGTTTCGTCTAGAGTTTCTTCCATCCCGTCGTCATGAGGTCTTATTCTGTCTAAAAGCTGCCAACTCTGTAGTTTAGACCGCCTCGAAAATGTTCGGAAATGTATTGGATTCCTGGTGTTAATTAACTGTTAATGTTTCCTTTTAGAGCTTCTCCAAAGTGCTTTTTCTCCTGGGTGTAAAATTGATTAAAATGATAAAGTGCAATGGAGGAATGAATGCAACTGATTTTAGTCTTTTCCAAGGTAGAAATGTCACTTAGTTTGTGTTTCTATTAAAAAGGATGGACAAAACTTGAAATTGAATTTGAGCTTCACAAAAAGAAAGAAAGAAAAAAAAAGATAGAATGAAAAGAAAAAAAAACTCTATATTTCTATATATCTATATAAACTATATTGTGGACTCAACATTTCAAAACTCATGATAAAAATGTATCTTAAAATGTTCATTATAACATAAAATATACTTATACATGTCTGTAAACCGACTCGGATGTCACTCACATCTGTATTTGTGTGGGTTTCATTTGCCAAAACCATCTATATTTTTCATATTTTATGAAATTCTCAGGTTAATCCCAGTTTCTCCATTGAAATCCTCTTCACTTTTTAGTTAAGTTACACTTTGTCGTTCCCGTAGAGATATTTTTTTAACCAACTTTTGCCTACTCTTACTTCATTTTGGAATTTAGAATGTTTTTATTATATATATATACACATTTTAAAGGCTTTAAGATAATAAGATACTGTGTTATGCCCAAATGATATATGCTGTAGATTATATCACTAAATGTAATCTTTAGTAATAATTTTACCGCACCTAGAGCCAAAACGTGCAACTAGACGCCATGGTGTGTGGGATTCTTATTATTACTGAAGAATGTGACATTTTAAAATAATTCAGTTTTCTCATCATTACTTGTGTAAATGTACTTTGATTCTTTGTTGTTGTTGATGTGTTTTGTGCACGCATGCTTTATGTCTCACGTTCTATATATTTGCATGTCCTTCACTGTCACCACAAACCCTCCTTTTGCAGAATCAGGACTATTCTAATGCACTGGAGTGTTACCTCACTGTGAGTACGGCCCCTGTAGCTTTGCCTGTCAACTTCACTCAATTTTCTGTTTAGTCATTGCAGTTTTCATCGTTTGAATTGTTTTCCGAGCACAGCAATGTTGCTACAGCACAGACAGACAGACAGCCTTAAGTTAGACCACGCAATTATCTTTCCCACATAAATAAAAGCGCTGAAAGGATACAGCTATAGTTAGTTCATGTAATTAATCATCTTTTTGCACTGCTTGCTGTACAGTAAATCCTTGTCTCTTGCCCCGTAGGAAATGGCGAGCACTTTGGCCCAGAAGCACCTGCGATCCATCATCCTCAATGTAAGTCTTTAATGCACCACTTTTAGCTCGTGCATCATCTCCCAAGTTTATTGTACAAGAGTTGGAAATGAGTGAATTGTTCCATAAGGAAATAAAAGCTTTTGCCAGCATGTATTGACTGCTCACACTGTTTTTTCTGCAAGTATTTTTACTTTTTTTCACTCATGGATCAATAATCAATACGGTTAGTCTTAAATGTCTTCTGTGAGGCTGTATTTGATTACATTCATTTGAAATTTAGCTGAATTATTTAAAGGAGGAGGTAATGCACCTATTTAAGTTTGACAACCGCCGTTAAACAAGAAGAAGAAGAAGAATTTAAAGGAGCAGTTAGTTACTCAGTTCTACTTATTTAGTTTCACTTCAGTTTACTTTAGTTTACTTTACCTTAGTTCAGTTTACTTTGCTTTAGTTCAGTTTACTTTACTTTACTTTACTTTACCTTAGTTCAGTTTACTTTGCTTTAGTTCAGTTTACTTAAGTTTAGTTCAGTTTACTTTACTTTACTTTACTTTACCTTAGTTCAGTTTACTTTAGTTTAGTACAGTTTACTTTAGTTCAGTTTACTTTAGTTTACTTTACTTTACCATAGTTCAGTTTACTTTGGTTTAGTTTACTTTAGGTCAGTTTACTTCAGGTCAGTTTACTTTAGTGTATTAGTTTAGTTTACTTTACTAGTTTACTTTACTTTACTTCACATTGCTTTAGTCTATTTTACTTTACTTTAGTTGCCATTTGTAGTTTTAAAACCACATTGGAAAACGTGCAAAAAGCTCATAATGCTCAGTAAAACATTAAAAACAAGCACAAAAGTACCAAGAAACATTTTAACACTGTGAAATAAACAAGTTAAGACGAAGCCATGTAGGTGGCCAAACTGATCAAAAATGTAATTAGTTTATTGCAATAGGTGGCCCTGGTTTCATAATACAAATATTTATATATAAGTACTTAAAAAACAGTAAAAGGTCATCAATTGGAGCTGTAGATCTTCAGTTGTTTAGTTTAATCGGTCGATGCGGGCCTTAGTTCACCAAAATTTCACTCAAAATTAGCCCACTGATTAATTTATTGGAACAAACAAAAATGACTTACTGTATATAGACCACAACGAAAAGAAGGAAGCATGGAGTGAGTTAGATCAGACAAATATGCAATTGCTACTTTCCTGCATAAATTGTTGTTTTTGTTACTTTTAGCGTGTGGTGTTGAATTCAGTTTGAGTCAAATTGTAGAAATATTGGGGCAGTGATTCTCAAACTCCCCCCAAGTACCACCAAAGAAAAGGTTTGGCTTTCTGAGTAGCACCAAATGTAAACTGGGTCTTTAACAGGACTATTTCAGGTCTAAATTAGGGATAAATCAGGTCTTAAGTAGGAATACATCGCCACAGTAGTTTTAACTAGAAATTTACTAAAGGAAGTGCAAAAAATGTGAATCAAATGTACTCTAAATGAAGTAAACACCACAATTGAGGTATCCACGCACCACCAGAAGAAGTTTGCTGTTTTATAGTTTTGGGAGCATAGATTGATTTTTTAAACTTTATCCTGCACAAAGATTCATTTTTGTGTTGTGTGTCTCACTGTAAATATAACTTGTGAGTTAGTGGACTCGTTTTCTTTCTCTGGAGCCCAAACTATATATCTGTGTTTTGAAGTGGAACAAAGTGTGCTTGTGCTGCTGGTTTTGTCTCTGAATGCCTGACTGAGCCACATCTAAATGTCACAGAAGAGAAAAGAAAAAAGAGAGAAGGCCCTTTTCTCCTGTTGACCTGTTTTTATTTTCGAAGTGATTCTCCATTTGTGCGTCCACCTTCTGACCTCGTAACCCGCTGTTCTGCTTTTCCAGCACGTTATCAGAGGAAACCGTCCAATCAAAGCAGAGATGGCTCACCAGCTCTATGTGCTTCAAGTGCTGACCTTTAACCTTCTGGAGGAGAGGATGATGACCAAGATGGACCCAAATGACCAGGTTAGATGATACCAAGAGAAGCGAGCTGTGTGCTTCTCTTTATTTTCTTTCATTCTCTTGTCATCATTATTATTAGTTTTAGATTTTTGCTTCCTATTCTTACTTCCATATTCACTGTGACTTTCAGTGACTATTTAAAATCACAAAACACACAACAATACTAAAATAAGGGAAGTTAAGTTCCAGTTTTAAGGGATGGTTTTTGCGCATTGCTTGGTTCTTGACAATTTTCAGTTAAAAATTTAAAACACGGCTTTCTGGACGCACCACTGTGAACCTTGTAACAATAGCAGTATTATTGATCCTGTCTAGTTATGATTAAATAAAAATGTAATTATGATCAAGGTCAAGTTTATTCATAAAGCACATGTACAAAACAACCATCAAGTGCTTTACACTTTGTAAAATCTATATATGGTAGACATGATATGTGATGTTAAAAAATAGATCTAAAAATGGGCATAAAATGTTGAGCAAAAGTGGGTCTTTAAAAGAGATTTGAAGTTCTCAGTGGAAGTGTCTTTTCTGATGTTGAGAGGTGGAGCGCTCCACACTGGGACCTGCTCTGGAGAACGCTCTGTGGTCTCTGCTCCTGAGCTCGTGGGCTGTTCAGCTGACATCAGAGGACCTTTATGCTCTGACTGGGGAGTGCAAAGACAGTATTTCAGATAAATAATGTGGTGCCAAACCATGAGTAGATTTCAAAACAAGCAACACAAGGTTCAAATCTAAATTCTAAAAAGTGCAGTGAAGACAGCACAGGGGTGATGTGATCATGTTTACTCGCTCCTGTGACCCGCCGTTCTGCCTCATTTTGGACCATCTGTAAACGGTGGATTGAGGATTGGCTTAAACCAAAATATAAAGAGTTACAGTTGTCCAAATGAGTGGTGATCAGTGCAAGCACAACCTTTTCAACCTGATTTGAGGGAAGGCAGAGTTTTACTTTCCCAGAAGCCGTAGCTTCTTGATTATTTGATGATTATATTTTGTTTCCTAGACTCAGAGAGACGTCATATTCGAGCTACGCAGAATTGCCTTCGATGGAGAGAACGACCCGACAGGAACCGAGAAGAGGAAGGCCATGTACAGCAAGGACTACAAGATGCTGGGCTTCACAGTCAGTGCTTGTCTCTTTAAATGACTACTACATTTTTCCACTGCTACAGGAATATATTACAGCACATCTCCAAATAAAAACAGAACATTGCCTGGTTTATTTCTGAAATACTTAAATACTTTAATATTGACATGCGTGAGTTTTTGGGCATGTGCACGGCATTAGAGAGACCTTTTTTCCCAGACGGCAAAGTGAAACTAACCTGGCCTTCCAGATGAATTCTTGCGATATTTGTGAGTTCATAAACTCTTGACAATTGCGTAGAACTCACTTCTGAAACTAGCACAGACTGCCAAAGCAGAGATAAAATACTTAATTATATTATTATATTATTTATGTATTTGTTATATTATTATCATTTTGTCACAAATTGCAGCTTTTAGAACATACTCTTTGGGGGAAAACACAGAATGTACAAAAAAGTCAGGTAGCCCAGCTTTAATCCGACATAAATTATAAAATTATTATGTTACTCTTTTTGTTTCAGAACCATGTGAACCCAGCGCTGGACTTCACTCAGACACCTCCAGGAATGTTAGCTCTGGACAACATGCTGTACCTCGCCAAAGTGCACCAAGACACTTACATCAGGGTACAAGCGTGGACTTAATACTGCTTCTACCTGCACTACTGCTATAACTACAACTGTTCTTACTACTGCTTTTACTACAGTAAAAGTATTAACAGGTCCTTTTTAAACCCTGTTACAGATAGTTTTGGAGAACAGCAGTCGTGAAGACAAACATGAATGTCCGTTCGGTCGCTGTGCCATTGAACTGACCCGGATGCTCTGTGAGATCCTTCAGGTCGGAGAGTTACGTGAGTATAACGCAGACACTTAATACTTTAGGCTCCTGTGTGCTATCGTTAAAATGTTACAGATTTGTTGATGTTTTTTTTTCTTCTTCAGCTAACGAAGGCTGTAACGATTACCACCCGATGTTCTTCACTCACGATCGTGCCTGGGAGGAGTTTTTCTGCGTCTGTATCCAACTGCTCAACAAAACATGGAAAGAGATGAGAGCCACGGCTGAAGACTTTAACAAGGTTTACGTTCAGGATTATTCTCTACATGTGCACAGAACAGTAGCTTGACAAGACATGATATTTCTGAACCTTGAGGTAAATTCTGTACATTCCTTTTGGAGGTTAAAATATCAAAAACAGCAGCTCTCATACTTACTTTTTACACATAATTAAATAATTGTATATAATGAAGTATGACCAGGACTAATTTATGCCTAAACTGGGTATAAACAAAATCTAAATTTGCAAAAGAAAGATACATTACTAAAACATAAATGGGGTTTATCTAATAACAGAGGACCCTGAATACCACCCAAAGAAGTCCAAGGCACAATTTTAGAAACACTGGTCTAAAAGATGCTTTTCATAAATGTGCAAATTCATAAAAAACAACTGGTTTTGAGCTAATGTTTTTCCAGGTGATAGAGCTTCTATCGACGGCATTGAGCACAAACAAACATATTAATTCATTAAAAAATATACACTTGAAAACTTTATAAAAACGTATCATTCATCATTATAAAGCAAGAACCCCTTTCAATAGGTGTCAAGTTTATTTAATATTTATACTTTAAATATCCCAATCCATTTGTAATTAGGGCTGGGCGATATGTATTTTGTCTTTTAAAAAACAAGTATAAACAATACAGACTTTTAATGATTGCCATTTATCACGTAAAACAGACACATTTCTTCACAAACCACATGTTTTCACAGACCTGACTGGGAATAGACCTCTCGATTAAAATACTTGGCTCATACTTGACGGTCAGATATGGCTGCATCTCGACTGGGTTCTCTTGTTTAAATCTCCCTGCCCTTCGCTGACCCTCTCTGGTGCGTTGCAGGTGATGCAGGTGGTGCGGGAGCAGATCACTCGAGCTCTGGCCATGAAGCCGTCGTCTCTGGACCAACTCAAAAACAAACTCCGAGGTTTGAACTATTCAGAAATCCTGCGTCTGCGTCAGTCCGAGCGCATGAGCCAGGACGACTTCCAGTCCCCTCCAATTATGTAAGGAAGATTTAACGCTTCTGCAAAGTTTAAAATCCCCAGTGCCTTTGTTGATAATTGTGAAATGTGTTTTTGCAGTGAGTTGCGTGAGAGGATTCAGCCTGAGATCCTTGAACTGATCAAACAGCAGCGACTGAACCGTCTGTGTGAAGGAAGCTGCTTCAGGAAACTGGGCAACAGGAGAAGACAAGGTACACATGCAGTACAGACAAAATATATAGACTCTTTAAAGGTTTATAAACAAAAACATTCCTTATTCTGTAATGAAGGCAAAAGTGATGTGGAATTTAATGTAATTTCAATGGAGAAACTGGGATTAACCTCAGAACAAAACCACAAAATATGAAAAATCAAGATAATTTTGCCAAATAAATAACACTCAGACACATGTAAATAATGTCAGAGCCTGGTTTGAAGACATTTTTTGTGTATTATACATTATTTCTTTATTTAATAGAGGATTATGATAGATATTTAACATTTGTTGCATGTTCAGATTTTACTCGACTCACAAACTCACAAAAATGTTGACCTACCAGAAGATTTTATGGTAAAATTTTACAATAACTACACTTATTCCTGTCTTAAAAACAAAGCATTAACAAACACTTAATTCATAGTAAACAATTAGTTTATTAAGAATCATTCAGGCTAACTATTAGCCTAACTATCAGTAACTATTTAACTAATACTCTAACCCTAATTGCTAACCCCAACCCTGACCCTAACCGTAATTAAGTATTTACTAAGCCTGAATCAGGCATAATAAACTATTCGTTCACTATGAATTAAATATTTTTCATGCTTTATTAAGTCAAATTAAGGTGTAGTTATAATAAGGTGGTACCGATTTTAATTTTACCCACACATATAATACAGCTTTACCACAAATTATACATTTTATGAAGCTTAAATATAATTTTAAGGCTAGAAAATAGTCTTTTTTCCATCCACTGTATTAGAAAGATAAACTAACCAACATTGCCAGTCAAAAACTTTTAAATTGTTGCTTATTTTTGTTGTTAAGACTTAAAACCATTCACATTTAGATCTGATGTGGGTTAAAGTTTTGAAAATGAAGTAAGTTTTCTTCAGTTTCGCCTCCATTCTGAGGGTCTATAGTCCAAATGATTGTTAAATGCACCTTTCACTCAGGCCTATCTTAACTCAGATAATTAAGACAAAGCGAGATAGTTGCTGTTGGCCAGGAAACTAAAACATTTTTCTTTTCAAGTATTAATTGTGTTTTTTACATTTACAGAGAAGTTCTGGTTCTGTCGTCTCTCCCTGAATCACAAAATGCTGCACTACGGAGACCTGGACGAGTCTCCTCAGGGCGAAGTGCCTTTTGAGCTGCTCAGCGAGAAGAGTAAGAAACACAAACATCACAAACAACAACAAACAGCCACACTCTACCACACAGCATTGGACATCAGAAGGTTGGTGCTCGATAGAACGCTCCTGACAGAAGTTGTGGGAAGTAACAAAGTATAAAAGTAAAAGAACTGTACATTTTTAGATAGCTCCTCTTCATTTAAGATAATTTTACAGCAGATGCTTTTTACTTTTACTTCATTACATTTGAGTGCAGCGAGTACTTTCTACTCCGCTACGTTTTTTCCTAAACTAAAACTGAAAAAAATACTTCTATCTTTGGAGTTAGAGACGTTGTGAAATGACTGAAGAGTTATTTTCAGTACGTTCAGAGTTTAGTCAAACATCCTGACTTTGAGCAAATGAAAGTATTGTTATAAAACCAACTAGAGAAGTTAAGCTTTTTTCAGGTTTACAGCATTTGATTTGAGGATTTGAAAATCTCTGTGAAATACTCTAAAAGGGCATTTTAAACATGTATTTTTTTCTATAGTAGACTTTTACTTCCACTTAAATATTATTTTTTACTCCTCTGTGTTTTGAGAAGAAGAATGCTACAGTTACTTTTTTAAGCTTTAAACCATGTTCTAACAATGTTCCATCATCAAAAACATACCTTAAGTAGTGTTTAGCTTCATTCACAATGTTTTGAGGAATGTTTATTAGAAAATCCTGCCCCTTTGAGCGTCAAACACACTTCCTGCTGAACTTCCTGGATTTTTGGATTTATTTCCGGATCATCTTTGTCACTTACCCGAGAATCTTTTGCTGTTTTAAGTCCTTAAATCACTACCAGACTCGTTCTGAGTGTTTCTTACGTCTAAACACAATCATTACTACTACTATCTTGGTAACTGCATGTAGCATTCTCTTGAAAAGCTAATATAGCTAAACGCATGGCACCATGGGCTGGATGCACCAATTAAGTGTCTTTCCAGACTGATGAGTAAAGCTTTAATTATTCTGTAACACTTTTTTTTTCTTTTTTTTTTCAAAATATGAGATGCTAAATAACATGTTTAAATGCTAATAACCAGACAAAAAATGCATAATATTTTTCCTTTAAGTAACAAAAGTACTTCTTCCATGTGATTTGTAATTGAAAGTGATGAAGTTTTAGAAGTTTAGGGTTAAGATTAGGGTTAGGACAATAGTTTGGGTTTGTTAAAGCAGAATTAAGTAACATTTTTACCTAAATAAACATCTTTGTAATTCCGTGTGGCAGTTGCAAATGTGTTTTTGCGTTTGTAGTGCTCGTCGCCGCCCCCTGCTTTCTCTGGGCAGAAAACCAGCTGTAGAAACAATAAAATAAGCTTTGGTCTCTTTTCACTAGCAGTGTAATTTCACACGAGAGCTGCAGGGGGAGCTCTGTCACTGAAGTTACTTAGTTCTGCTTTAACGTTTTAGAAGTAACTTTAAATAAGAAACAAATTTGTCACCTACTAGCCTTACTTTAACCTACTCTATTGAAAAAAAAAACTTCACTTCCATTCATCCAGAGCCGACTATCTGGCACTAACCGTTGCAGAAACACGCTAAACTACACAAACCAATCTCTGAAAAAGACTGTAAATAATGCTGTTTAGGATGTCTCTCTCATCTTCTCTCTCTGTCCTTTACGTCTGTCCCCAGCCTCATCTTTTCAATCACTTTTTATAGTATATGCATCTTTTTTCTCTCTTCTTTCAGTCCCAGTGTCCGATATAAAGTCTGTGGTCACTGGAAAAGACTGTCCCCACATGAAGGAGAAGAGCGCTCTCAAACAGAACAAGGTGTGGACTTTTTCACATTGTTCTTTCTTCATTAAGAGCTCGCATGTTGCTATTTTCACTGCTCACCTTTCTGTTGTTCTGTGTTGTTCCTGTAGGAGGTGCTGGAGTTGGCCTTCTCCGTTCTTTACGACCCTGATGAGACGCTCAACTTTGTGGCACCAAATAAATATGAGGTATAATGACTTTTATTTGTATTAAATAAATATTGTAATAAATGTCCCATAAACACAAAGAAGCTGAAATAAGCAAATATGCGAGATAGGATTTGAAAATGTGTTACTTTTCTTTCAAATCTCAGATTTTCTTGTTTAAACTCAAACATATGCTTCTTCTTTCTTTTCCCTTCATTTATAAGTAAACAATAATAACAGCAATAATAATATGCTTTCGTAGAATTTAAACTCCTAAAGATGTTACAAAAATAAATAAAACCGCTCTGTGCTTTGGTCCTTCGGAGACTGCGATTGGTCAGATCTGTGGGGGGGTGGGTCTTACCAAAAGGAGTCGTCTCATTGGCCATTTTTAGAAGCTGGCAACAGACGCATGTTTTTGCAACTATTAATTAAATCTGTAAACCGGACTTGGAGCTGGAGTACCTGATATTCACCCTGCAAAACCGGAATCATGTATTTAAATCAGTGGTTCCCAACCTTTCTTGTCTCGCGTACCCCCTAAACTTTGTCTCACACTCAGAGTACCCCTTAACTTGAGTTTCAGGAAAATAAATGGGTTTACTGATCAAATATAGTCAATTATTACTATTATATTCTTCGGTTTTAATTATATTTATGGTCCAAGATACTCCAAAAAGATGCAACATTTACAACCAATGACATTTCTTCTTTGTTTAAAACCTGAAACCATTCCAAGTACCCCCTGGTAATCCCTCATGTACCCCTTGGGGTCCCTGTACCCCTGTTTGGGAAACACTGATTTAAATCATACTTGTACCTCGCTCGCACAAACCCTTTGGCACTTAATATTCACAAGCATTCATTTTCAGGCTTGTGCAAAAAAAAAAAAGGGCTTAATTAATTGCAACGTGAACGGTCCTAATTTCTCATCACTTTGAAACTCATGTATAAACAGGAAGTTGAAACCCATAAAAACATTGTGTAGTTGCCAAAAAGTCAGACACCTGTTGAGTTTTTGTGAAGCCTGACGTCAGTAACCACGTGTTTAACCCTTTGCTCTCCAGTACTGCATCTGGACCGACGGCCTGTGTGCGCTGCTGGGGAGGGAGATGGGCAGCGACCTCACGCGCTCAGACCTGGACACTCTGATCAGCATGGAGATGAAGCTCCGCCTCCTGGACCTCGAGAACATCACCATCCCAGAAGCCCCGCCCCCCGTGCCCAAAGAACCCAGCTCCTACAACTTCAACTACAACTACAGCTGAAAAACGTCTGCGACAACGGAAAAATACAAGTTCAACTACAGCTTCAACTACAACAACAGCTGAAAAACATGAGTTACAACTGAAAAAACATCTACGACAACTGAAAGTACAAGTTAAACTACCACTACAGCTGAAAAAACATCTGCGACAACTGAAAATACAAGTTAAACTACAACTACAGCTGAAAAAAACGTCTGCAACAAATCGAAAAACACAAGTTAAACTACAACTTCAACCACAACTACACCTGAAAAATGTCTGCTACAACTGAGAAACATGACTTCAACTACAACTACAGCTGAAAAAACATCTGTTACAACTGAAAAATAAAAGTACAACTTCAAGTGTAATTCAAGATTAACTGCAGCTAAAACTTTTACTGAAAAATGAAAAATACAAGTACAACTTCAAGTACAACTTCACCAGCAGGGTCAAATGCAAAGGACACATTTTCCTACAGGGACAATAAAGTGTACCTTAACCTTAACAACAACTACAGCTGAAAAACATCTGTCACAACAGAAAACACAAGTACAATGTCACCCACAACAACCACAGCTGAAATACGCAGACGACAACTGAAAAAGACAAGTTAAACTACAACTACAGCTGAAAAAAACATCATCTACAACTGAAACATAAAAGTACAACTTCAAGTAAAACTACAGCTGAAAAAAATGTAATATTCCTGAAAAATACAAGTACAACTTCAGGTAGAACTTCAAATACAACTACAGCTAAAAAAAAAAACATCTGGTACACAGAAAATACAAGTACAACTTCAGCAAGTGACACCAATTCAACAATGAAGTGTCTCTTAACTACACGTCTGTTACACCTGAAAAACACAACCACGGCTGCTGTTAAAAGTAAAAAATACAACTCCACCTGCAACCACAACTGAAAAAACACATCTTTACAACTGAAACGTCAGATACAACTGCAGCTAAAAGCACCTGCTACACCTAAAAAATAAAAGTGATATTTTTCAGGTTTATTAGAACTTTAAGAACAACTTCAATTACAACTACAGCTAAAAACATCTGCTGTGCCTGAACAATACAAGTACAACGTCATGTACAACTGCAAGTACAACTTCAAGTACAACTTCAGCTAAAAAACATCTGTTGTTCCTGAAAAATACAAGTTCAACTTCAACAACTGGGTCAAATGCAAAGGACAAATTTTCCTACAGGGACAATAAAGTGTACCTTAACCTTAACTACAACTACAGCTGAAAAACATCTGTCACAACAAGAAAACACAACTTCACAGCTACGTCTGAACAAATACGAATCCCGTTTGAAACACACCGTTCCAGTTGAGTGGACGCCCTCAAACACCTCGTCCTCAGACCTCAGTGAAAGTGCTGTTCGTCTCCTGCTGTTCAAAAACAACGAGGACAAACACAAACATGGCATTTTTATTTTACCCAATACAGAAACTGAGACGTGGAATAGAATAATGTAGTACAACCTCACGAATCTTGACGCCGCAGACCATCTCGCTGCCGACATTTACAATTACAGATGAAAATACATACACGACTCCGTCCAAACAGCTGAAACAAATCTGTTACAACTTAAACTACTACGACAGATGAGCGAAATATTCAACTTCGCCTAATACTTAAGTTAAAAATACCACTTTGAATGAAAAATGTCACAATTTACACATCAAGACACATTTAACTTAAATGAAAATGACGTAAACAAACACCTATTCTGCAAAAGGGATTAACGAGTTATGACTTGAATTTAGATAATTAACACTGATTAGAGTAATTTTGTTAAGTTTAGATGCGTTTGAATTCAGAATATTAACATTATTAGAGGAGTTTTATATCTTTAAATGCATTTTAGTTTAGTTTATTTGCCATTTGTTGTTTGAAATCCCCACTGGAAAACCAAACATTACACAACAACCAGATAAAGAACAACGAAACTCAAAAAGTACCAAGAGCTGGTCTAGTTTTTATGACTTCAGTCAAAATATTTCTGATTAATTTTCATATATTTTATCCTGACTTTAAAATCTTATAATAGTCGACTATTTAAGAAGTACTTTTTTGACCCAGAGCCACTTATTTATTTCGATATTTTGCGAGAAACTTGAAGTAAAGTCCTTTTTCTTCACTTACTGGCAATGAAATGTGACTTTTTTTGAAATGTATTCTTTTTTTTTTCACAAGTAAAATTAGTTTGATAATCTAGAACATGTAAAAAAATAAATCTAACCTAAATAAAGTTTGAAAAAGTTCTGAATTCAAGTAATTTTCAACCTATTCTTGATCATATGTTATACTTTTGAGGATAAAACTATGTCTGTGAACAACAATTCAAGTGTGATTTTAGACGGAGAGAGTGTATAATTTTAATTATTGTCAATATTATGTCACAAATCTGTTTAGGAAAGTATTACATTGGCTGCAACGAACAAAAAATAAGCCTAAACAAGTATTTCAGTCTATTTAAGGGTCGTTTTTTACAATATCTGTTTAATATCTGGCTCTAAAACGTCTTTACTTTCTACGCTTGAGGTAAAATGTTACATAATGTTGCTTTCAAACTGCTAAACTCCGCTTTTTCTTGTTTGTATCATTAAAATAGTCGACTAATTATGAACATTCACCAAAAAACAAACAATTTTAAGATAATTACGTTGAGTTTGAAGGTTTTTGTCTCAGCTTTTGCGAAAGAATAGACTAATCATTGACCAATAGGGCTGGATTTTTACTTTTTAATTACGTTTGTGATGACTGGAAAGTACTTAAACATTATATTCATCAATTAAACATAAACGTTGACTAATTCAATAAAAGTCAAGTCTAACTGTAAGTATTTGTTCTATTTTCCCGTATAAATACAGCAAAAGTACCCAGCCCTTTTGTCTTTGAATGTTTTATCTAATATCTACTTTTTATCATTTTAATCTGAATTTAATGTTTTTGCTTTATTCGTCAAATTATGGTACGTTTTTTTTGTTTTTTACATTTTTTTTTTTTACAAATACTGTGGGAGTAAAAGAAAGAGCTGCGGTTAGTAAAGAGCTTAGATGAGAGAAAAAGAGCTAAATCTACATTTGACAACATTTATGACCATTTTATGTATTGTTTGTTGTTTTCTACTGTCTATATTAGGGTCAATTAATGATTTCAGCACTATTTATTATTAATCATTGTGTTATTAACAGGGTTTATTCAGAAAAAAATAGGCATGATGAAAAATGTGTGACGTTTTTGTCAAATTTTGCACTGAAAACTTTCCCCCACAAACAAAAATCCAATATATTACTCAAAAGTGTTGGTAATACTAAAATATAAACGGGAACTATTATAATACAGACTGTTTTGCTGATGCTAATGTTAAATGAATGCAAATTAAATGTATTAAAGACTCAGAAAAGCAACAAAAAATGAAAAACCCTTTAAAAGTTTGTAAACAAAAACATTCTAAATTACAAAATGGAGGAAAAAGTAAAGAACATAATGTGATTTCACTGAAAAAAACTGGGATCAACCTGGGAATATCATAAAATATGAAAATCAACATTTTTGTTTTGTCAAAGTAAAATCACTCAGAGCCTGGTTTAAAGACATTTACAGTTGTATTGTACGTATTTGTTTGTTTAAGAGGAGATTATGATTTTCTGTGAGGGTGAAATCCAATTTTTTTGTTTTTTGTCGACAAATATTCACAGAAATAATGAGGCGACAACAGTTTGTTTTTTTTTACCTACAGTTACAGTACATACTTTACCGCTACATACTTTACTTTTTGTGAGAGTTTTGCAGTTTTTATCCTAGAAAAAGTATTTTTTATCCATTTTAATCCTGGAAATTCAAAGTTTTTGTGTATTTTTTGTTGTAAGGACTTAGGATTTTGATCTGATGTCAGTTATTCTTTGGAAAAACGTTATGGTCTACTTCATTTTTCCTCCAATCGGCAATTTAGAGCATTCTGTTGACAGCATTTTAAAGGGTTTATACAAAATTATGAATGAAACACATACAATTGCAACTGGTTTGACAAATCTCTCTGATCTTTATTAAGAAATAGATTTATATTTTTGTAATTCACCATCTTGTGAAGTGTTTTAACATGCATTTCCATCTATTATCATTATTATTGTTGAAAAAAGTACACATTTATTACCATTTCATTAAAAAAACGGGACATTTTAACCGACTTTTGCCAGCAGCTAATGATGATGTCAGTGTAATTGTTATTTCGAGTTGATGGTGGTTCGTGCAAAGATAAATTCCAAGCGTTTTCTAATGTTTTCGATGTCGACGGATCGTTTTCTACTCCGTCAGATCCTGTACAACTGCAGTAACGGCTGCTTTCTCTGATATTATGTGGGATGTACTAACCATAACTTGAATTTATCGCTCTTTTTCATGAGATATTTATTTAGTGGAGGCGCCAACAGAGGAGAAGTAACATAGAAGTGAATAGTATTTTATGTATATACTGTCTTGTGATGCCTTATTGGAAAAATGTAAAATGTTTTGTGTGAATAAATGCAGAGTCTAACAAAATATGTGGCTTTTTTGTAATTATTTATGATTATTTATCGACTTAAACAGTTTTGGAAGTCTATACATTTTGCTTTTATATGAAATATTATTTATTACTTTAAATATGTTCTATTATTTCATTGAATCCACTTCATCCATAGATTTCTCTGGAACATTGTAACTTCAAAGGCTTTTTTCTTAAAATGCCTTTTTCTCCCACAGAGACATAAAGATCAGCCTTAATGTAGCTCCTACACACAACAAACTTCTGTATTTTAAAAAGATTTTGACAGATTGTACTGAATAATTTGTTGATTTCTAACTCCAAGCCTGATTTAGTCTAGATTTAAGTCTGAAAAATGAGGTCAAAAACTGTTTAGGCCAATTTTCAGTCAGCTCTAGTTTATTCAATAACTAAATAAGAAATCAAAACTTCCTTCTGTAATTTTTTGTAACTAAGATGTGTCCAAAATGAACCAAAACATGTAAACCTGGTTCTGTTCATTTGGTAGATATAAATGTTTCAAACTACAGGAGAAGTTTCAAATGGATATGTTTTCCTCATTCAGCTTCAGAGTCTCACCTTAAGATAAATTAAAGCATATTGTGGAACATTTCAGGCAAAAGCGATGACCTAATTAATATCAACATGATTTATTACTAAAACACATAATTTGAAGCTGGTTTGTGGCTTATATGGTATTATCTTCCCTAGAAAAATCCAGACTCACCACTGTAGGCAAGGTATTATCATTTCTAAATTGTAAAATATACCAAATATACCTTAAAAATGTAAACTTCTGTCAACTAATAACTCCTATGTATAATTTTTGTGGGTGAGAAAAATGTCTTTAGTGTGTTTCAAGTCTCTGATGCGGCCCCCGACCAGCTCTGATTTTCTAAATTCGGCCCCCTCTCTAAATGAGTTTGACCCCTGTATTAGATTATTTTGCCTTTACTCTTTCATTTGTGGATATGAAGTTAACGTCTCAGTTTCCAAGCCACTTTACTCCTAATTGAGTAACAAATTGGCCTTTTCCACCCTGTTGATTGATGACAAAAGTCTAAAACCTGATTTGAGTTTGTATAACGTCGTCAGTGTCAGGTCTTGGCCAGCAGGGGGCGCACTTAACTATTCCATTGTCACGCGGTGAGTACAGCACAGTAATTATCTCTGAAATGAGTCACTTTTGAATCTAAGAAAATAACGAAATGGTTCCAAGAGAGTTGGATAAATCTTTTTATTAGATAATGTTTCAAAATAGACTCGAGCACAATTACTTTGAAATTAAGCTGCTGCGATGACTACAGTACTGTGCAAAAGTCTGAGAAATACACCTGGAATGTACAAAAATATACAGTTTTCTTTAAAGGACAGTAAACAAAAATATACTCAGACTTCTGCTGAGTTTCAGGTGAAGACTCACAATTTTAAGAATAATACATAACGTAAATGAGACAAAATTCAATATTTGACGAGAAACAAACATTATAGAATAAGCGCTGAATAAGTTTAGTCAATGCTCTTTCCAATGACAAAAAATTCACACTATTTTAACTTAATTTTAACAACTTCTTAAACTAATAATCTGTTCATAAAAAGGAGCACTGTGTCACTTTTCTGGTGAAGGGTTGCCACCTGCTTGTCCAAACTAAAATGATCAGGGCTCCCACACGTTGCTGGGTATAACTTTCCAGGACTTTTCCGGGACATCTTTAGTTTTGTATCAAAGCGTCTACAAACACGTTACCACTTTTATCAAAACTGTTTATAATAAAGACGTGAATTAAAGATAAACCTGGAGCTCACAATGATTGGAAATGACGTACACAACGAGCAAAAACACTATATTTAGATTTAGAGATCACCAATGATATTTAGCTGAAATTAGATGGAGCACACATGAAAAATATGAACGTGTTTAGTGTTGAATTATAATAAATAAATTAAAAATGCTCTTTTCTCTGTGATGATGGCAGGTGCAGTCTCTTTTTTTTTTTTGATATTCAATAATCCACAAAAGCCATTTCTGGACTTCTACTTTTTTCCCCTCGTTTGCCATGGGTTTTACATGTCATTTTCCAGGTTTTACAGAATTTCCAGGAAACGTGGGGGAACCCTGCTTTTTTATCTCCATGGAAACAAGCAGAAGATGTCACCGGACCATTTGCAGGTCAGACACTTACAGTAAGAATGCATATTTTCCCGAGGTATTCACCGCGATGTAATAAATGCGTTGCGTTTAGTGCCGCTTCGGAATATTCCAGGCCTCCGACAGAAAAGTTCCACAGTGCACCTTTAAATCACATTCAGGTATTTAGGTACTTTTCCACAGTACTGCTCAGTTTCGAAATGTCCCGTGTTACTGACTGGAAGCAAAGCAAAAAGTTCACACCAATCACCGACGTACGATGCAAAAATAAGCTGCAGTTTTTTCAAATATCGTCCGACGTCTGGAATCCCTTTGCGCTTTATCAAACAATGACGTCCATAGACATGAGACGAGATGACGACCCTGGAGTCCGAAACACTCTCAAATAAATGTCTTTTGATTAAACCCTTAACTTTTGCGATTGTCCGTTTTCGCCTTAATTCTGTACAACACACTTAACACAAAACGATGGCAATATATATTTACTTTATATGGTATAGAAAATAAATACAAATCTATATATCCACACACCACGGCTTGGATTTACAATCTTTCTTCCCGTTTTCGTACAACGTTGTCGTCTTGTGTGCGTGAGTGAATGCAGTGTCTGTAATTCTGTTTGAAACACAATCATTTTCATCAGAGTTGGACAACATTACATGGCTTTATTTTGGAGGATTTGGTCAGAAAACAGTTTAATATGTGAAATAGTCAACCCCGTGGTGCCTCATCAGGGGTGTCAGACTGGGGGGGTAAAGGGGGCTGGTTTCCATGGGGCCCACGGCAGGGAGGGGTCCTCGAAAGTGTGTGATTTTTTTTTTTTTTTTTTTCAATTGCCTTTTTCTAAGCTTTAATCTATTTTTGTGGTAATAAAATACATTGTGGTTGAGTAAAGTCTTAATACAATTCAAGGATCCAAGGGGCCCATCACCCTTTAAAAACGAGGAAAGTCATTGCTCACAAAGTAGTCAAGTTGTTTACAAATAAAACAAGTGATTATAATTTGCAGTTATTGTATTTACTTATTGAAATAGTGCGTTTCAAGATCTTTGTTGACATTGGTCTGGTAATTATTGCGAAAACAAACGGTATTGTATCATAAAACTGGCCGGCAGCTGCTCAGGATGTCCGTACATTTGTGAATTATTGATACGTTTACGTGGAAACCATAGGGTGTATATTCTAGTAATAAAGAATAAAAAATATGACTGAATTTGCTGGGAGAAATAAATCATATATAAAATTATGTATTAGGGGGGTTTGTACCTAGGACCCAGAATTTGTTGCTACGACCCTGTGTCTCATCACTTCAAATCTTGGACGAATTGTAAGAATTGTAGGAGTAGGCAATATACCAAAATGTTCATATCACGATTTTCACAGAGCCTTAAAATATGGATTCAATCATTATTCATTTGCACGCGGCTTTACGTTTTAAAGGCGATATAATAATAATAGTGTTTGCTGCTTCTGAGAGTTCACATTTCACTCACAACATGACGGAGGATGATCAATGGGACGAGTGGGCGCTACAAGTGTTGGAGCTGCATCAAACAGCGACAAGGATCAGATCACAATTCTATTTCCATTGTTATAAACCCAGTCATAGTTTAATTGATGATTTCTCACTTGGATGTCGCGATTTCAAATGTTAGTGGTACAATTATTGTGAGAAGAAATATCACGATTTAATGATTATTTGTGATTTTACATCGAGACCAAACAACTTGACTGCAAATTTGTTTTTTGGAGCATCCTGATAATGATATTCAGACAATATGACGTCAATCCAATAGAAATTTGTGAAACATTGAATGCATTAGCCGAGGTTTAATTTCAGACAAATGTGAAATGACTGTAAAATGTCACAAAATAGAAAAAAAAAGAAAAAAAATTTCCCCCAATTTTATCTTGTTATTTTTGCAGTGCTTTTCACCATAAACAATATTGTTGATATTCAAATTTTGCATATAAATCACGATTTTATCTAAATTTTGATATATTGCCTACCTCCATCCAGCTTTACAAAATCAAAAGGAGCTTTATTTAGAGTATACAACTAGTTTTTGCTCTCTGGGACATTGTAATTTCAAAGACCGTTTTCTCCAAATGCCTTTTACTCCCTCGAGACACAAAGATCCAGCCTTAAAGTAGCTCCTACACTAAACTGTACAGTCTGGGACTGAACAAGATTTTGACAAAACATACAGAAGGATTTTCTAATTCTAAAACTGATTTATTTAAGTTTTAAGTGAAACAAAACAAAACAAAAAAAAAGGCGAAATTTGAATTTTAGTACAATTTTCAGTCCAAAAACTTGTAATAAATTTTTTGTTACATGATTAAATTTAAGATTTTTTCCTTTTTACCCGCAGTGTCTCACCTTAAGGCCAATAGAATCAGCAAACACCGTTTATCAATAGGGTTATTTTATGTCAATTTAAATTTTTCTTTCATGAACAAAAATAAGACAGATGTTTAATCACTGCCATTTGACACAAAATATGGCCGACCAAATTCTCCTCCATAGAGTCATGTTTTGCCGTTTAACCCATCACAACGGCACTTTCTCGCTCTTCTCTCCTCCTTTATCCTCTTTGACCTGAACCACATGACCTTTCACCTCCTGCAGCAGCATCACATGATCTCCCTTCGGACTCTCCGTCTCAAAGCTCTGCCCGGCCAGAGCTAGCAGGATCAGCGCTAGCAGCAGCAGCGTTACTGCCGTGGACGTCAGCTCCGGCTTCAGCTCGAGAATGGCCTCTGGTTCTTCGACTTCCTTCGTCCTAAACGTGACGCACTGAGGTTTTCTGACGCTCCTCGCTCTTCTGCTAGCGTGTTTAGCATCTTCTGCGACCCCTACGTGGAGACACACCCTGTAAAACGTCTCCGGTTGCAAATGCGTTAGGTTAAAACTCTGCGTTCCGGCCAGGATTCTTGTCGTGTAGGTTGGCGTGTGCAAATTGGCGTATATGGCTTGCCACGATAGGCGCGTCGAAGGTAAGTTGCGTACATTTCGCCACGAAAGGATAGCGTAGCGTTCTCCTACTTCCCTTAACTCCAATCTGGTGACCTCGGCTCTCAGAAACGCTTTCAAATTCGCCTTCTTCCGCCGACTTTCTCGAGCATGTACGCCGACGGTCACGCTCCTTGTGTCGGCGCCCAGCACGTTTTCGGCGATGCAGGTGTACAATCCGGCTTCGTGGGATGTCACTTTGCTTAATTCCAAAGTACCCTCAGGAAGAAGTTTGTAGTGCTTATTACGATTGCATAACGACCTATTTTGGATGTCTAGATGTTTGCTAGAAGTGAAGCTAGAATTCGATCTGGTAAAATTGCGACACAAATTTGGTTTATTTGGTCCAATTTTCATCCCCGAAGGAGTTACCCAGTAGATTTCAGGTTGAGGATCCCCTAGCGCGCGGCAATGCAAGACAAGTTTACTGCTTTCTCTCACGCTGACGTACGATGGAAGCGAATTGGACGGGATTAACGGAAGGCAAGACGCAGACATCTCTAGAGTCGATACCTCCCTAACTTTACGTGATTTCAATTCTGGAGGTTCGGAGCAAAGTGTAGCTTGCGGTTGGATGAATCGCACGACTCGAAGCGATTGCGAATCAGTTGCGTCTTTGTCGATATAAAGATGGGGAGATTCTTCGGCTGCCCAGCGGAAAAGGCAGTCGCAACGCAAGGGATTGGAGTGCAAGCTAACTTCCTGCAAATTGGGCAAAGAAAGCATGATATTGTGGTGGAGAGCGCTGAGAGAGTTTGAGTTTAGCATCAAGCTTTCAAGTCGGGTTAGCTTGAGGAAGGCGTGAGGATGTATGTAGGATAAACGTGGGTTATTTGTAATTTCAAGTTTGGTCAATTCTGGTAGATTTTCCAGTGCACCTTTCTCAATCGAAACCAAATCATCCATGTTGTTCAGACCTAGCTCTTTAAGATGGACCATGTCGCGGAAATCACCACTTTGAATCAATTTTATGCGATTTTTGTTGAGATCGAGGAATTTGAGACCGGGGACTCGTCGCAAGGCTTGAGTAGGGACTTTTGTCAGTTGGTTGTCAAAGAAGGACAGGCTTTCTAGTTGATCCAAACCGTCTAGCGCTTTCTCTGCTAGATTTTGTAGCCCCATTCCGCCAAGAACGAGACTTCGCAAGGATTTCAATGCAATAAACGCCTGCTCTGGTAACGCCACTACCGGATTTCCACCCAGCATTAGCACCTCCAACTTCGGCAATGCTTTGAACCATCTCGGATCTATTGTGGTCAGTCTGTTATTGTTGATATGCAAGCGGAGCAGGTTGTCCAAGCCGGCAAATGCTCCGGGCGAAATCGTGTGCAAATTGTTGTGGCTCAGAAACAATTCTTGCAAGACTGGCAGTGACGGGAAAGAAGCATCCGGCAGGTGGCCTAGATGGTTTTCTTCCAAATGCAACGCAAGCAAATAGCGCAACGGAGGTCCTGAAGTTATCGATCGAATGTGGTTGAAACGGTTTTGCGACAGGTCAAGGTCGGTCAGATTGGGTAGTTTCTGCAATGTCGAAGTGTCCAAGTCCGAAAGAAGATTACTTTGCAAGCGTAAAGTGTGTGTGTTTTTGGGGATGGGCGACGGAAGATTGGTCAGCAAAAGATCGTTGCAGTCCACGGTTGGGGCCTCGTGGTATAAGGAGTCAAAGGAGAACCATGGCTTGATTTGGCAAATGCAGCGGATTGGGCAAGAGACGTGCCATGGTAGGGAATGTGGCAGATTACTCACCACAAGAGGCACGCAAATGACCAAAAATATACAAACAGTGCAGTGCAAATGCAAGGGTAATGGTTTGGGCCTCATAATCCCTGTAATTCAGTGGAGGCTGCAATTGAAAGAAATGTTTAATTAGTTCAGAAAAGATTTAGTTGTTTGGGTGTCATTTCCTTGGTTTTGCATCGTTTGTAGGTCATTTGAGATTCCTTTTGAGTAAAACTAGTGGAGTTCAGAATTGTGTCCAGGGGTTAAATGGTTATTGTTTGAAGATGACAGCGCTGGTGAACACACTGGCACCTTCACATCCTGGCAGGAGGTGGCGCTCTAATGGTGTGGCTTCACAATATCCTGCAAACACAAGAAAGACAAGAGAAACGCAAAGTTAGTTGGAGCAAGAGTGTGTGAAGAGTTTGCTATGTTATGCATTTTACACATTTGTACTAAAGGTTACTTTTGTGACTTCAGAGACCAGTAATTCCCAACCTTTTTTGTCTGGAGTGCCCCCTAAGCTTTGCCTCACACTCAGAGTACTCCTTAACTAGAGTTTCAGGCAAATAAATGGGTTTTGCATTATATATATATGTTATATTATCAACTATTACTATTATCTATATATTTATACAAAAAGATACTCAAATTACAACTAATAACAATTTTAAAATTAGAAGTAAGTACATTTCTTTTAAAACCTGAAACCATTTCAAGTACCCCATGGCAATTGCTAATGTAACACTTAAGGTCCCCGTTCCCCTGGTTGGGAATCACTGCCATAGAGGTGTTGCTTTGTTCCTTGCTTTGCCAAAAACAGGGGTTGTTCAAACTACTTTTCATGTGAAACAGACCGAACAAAGGTGTGGTGAGTCAGTCAAACCCACGCCAAATGCAGCATTTTGAACAATTCACTTAATTTTCGTCTAGTTTGTGGCCCTCCGCTCCATATGTAAAATATCACCAAACGTTTGGACAGCCTTTTTTCTGTTTTCGTCCAAACGTTTTTCAGCTGCACAGTGAAACATAGTATGACATTAAAATATCTATATCTATCTCTATATGATGAATATGACAATATGTTTTGGCCCTCACTGTTTTATCGTGTATACAATTTTTACCATTGTGGGGAAATCATTGTTATATTTCTGTAATACAATAATATTTGAGCCGTAGAGTGTGGAATAGGTGGCATTTATGACCCTTTAAAAACACCAACTTAGTATTAAAGTATTAATTCTGCTATTTCTTTGCTGCAATTCATGTTTTTTGACAATATTATATGCTTAGAAAAAGGCTGACTGGTATAATCCTGCTTTAAGGTTACTGTGTCAGCGGCATTAAGTATTTTCTGTATTATTGTTTATCGTGATATTTTTCAGTGGCAACAAAATGTGTTATTGTGACAACAGGTCAGATCGAAGAGGCGACCCATGAGTAATGGAATAAATACAAACAGATATGTTTAGAACACTCCAGGAAAAGCAATAACATCTTCAAGAAAAAGGTATTTTAAAATTGTACTCTTTGTTTTTAAAGCTCTTAATGGCGTTGCCCCTTTGTATTTGACCGAGCTCTTGTCAGTTCAGAGCCCAAGCCGGGCTTTCAGGTCAACAAATCAGCTTCTACTGGAAGTGCCCAGAGCCAGACTCAAACACTGGGGTGATGGAGCTTTCTGTCACTGGCCCCAGACTCTGGAACAAACTGCCCCTGATATGCACCACCACATACTTTGGCCTTTTTAAATCAAGGCTCAAAACCATTTTTTCAAATAGGCTTTTAAAGGACAAATTATGCAAAACTGACCTTTTTGAGCTTTTAGCCATGTTCTAACATTGTCATCAAAAACATCCCAGGAGTTGCATTTAGTTTCATTCACATTTGTTTGTTTGATGATGCTGATTTGTAAATCCTCTCACTGTGTCCTGAACTCCTTCAATGTGTCACGTAGATGAAGCTGACATCATTTATCCCAGAATCTTTTGCTGTTTTAAGTCCTTAAATCATGGCCAGACTCGCTCTGAACATTTCTTCCGTCTAATCACGATAACTACAACTTCGTCTGATCCACTGCTTACTGCAAAGCATATGTATATATTTACATGTGTGCAATTGCCTCTGCAGCCAGTAGATGGAGCCACAATTAAGACAAAATGGCATCTCCAAACGCAGTGATAAAGTTATGTTTTGTCTTTGTAAAAGCATTTTATTTTTAGTTCTAAAACATGACAAACGGAAGACACTCAAGAGCAGGTTTAAAGGCAAATAACAATAAAAACAATGCATAATATTTGTCCTTTAACACTTAGTAATGTAGAAATGTTTTAGTGAACATATTGTATTATGGTTTTATGCATTTTTATTTGTATTTTTTGTATTTTATTGGAAAGTGCTTCGGCCACCTTGAGTGTTGTAAAGGGTTCTATAAATAGACGATTGATGGATTGATTGATAGATAAGTGCACTTTTAAGGCCGTGCAAGGAGCTAGCAATGGATCTCTGAAATTCTACAGACTTTTTACAACAAATGCAACAGAAGACATCCAGAGGAAACATTCACGTTCATAAACAGAAAGGGATTTGGGTGAGGTTTAGAAGAGGATTTTCCTGTTGTGTCTCCAGAGTTCACCTGCTCCCTCTGGACTCTGACTGTGATGCTCCTGGACACAGGTGAGTTTTATGTCCTGACACCTGTTACTCACCTCAAACTGCTCTGGCACACAGACTCTAACCTGACAAATCCTTCTGCTAAAGCTGCACTGAGACCTTTGACTGAGACACAAAGGCAACTGCAAAGTGCTGTGAAAATGTTTCTGCAGCTGCTTTTCCCTCTGGATCAAAACCTAGTAGTATCTATCTTAATCCTTTCATTTCATGCAATGTAAAGTTGAAGTAAAAGCACTCCTGTCATGATATTATTAAACGAAACAATGGCGCAGTGAAGAATGAAGCAGTTGGAAATGAGCTAAAAACAACATGTACTTAGATACATCTGTAAACTGCAGAGTGAAGCTAAATATACTACTGTTGCAAGCTTTGAAGAGAAGTAAAATCATTTCAAATCCTATGTTTGTGTCAGCATTTCACAGCCTCGGTTTAGATCAGCACTTTTTATGTAACGGCTAAAAAGGCCTCGGAGATCTCAGCTTCTAACGGCCCCTTCTGAGCGAGAGAAGTCACATGTTTGTGTCATGGTTATGTGGGCATCGTTTAATCTTTTATTCGCTGTCATTGTTGTATGGCTCAAAAGCTCCTTCACAAAGGTTGAAAGAGATACATACAAAGTTACATGCACACTTTTTCTGTTATCGAAGACATTCATGCATAGATTTATAAAGAAAAAAGTAACCTTGAAAAGCTTTTATCTCAATATATGTTTTTCTCTCTACAGACTTCCACCAAGATTTGTTTAATAGAAAAGTTTCAGACTGAAGTTAAACTTTTGCTCCTGACTTGCCTTAAATAAAAATGCCTGATCTTTAAGTGCAACATTTTCTTTTTTGCTGCTTGAACAAGTGGTTTACGTAACTCAACGAATACTTTTGAATAATGGATTACATTTTAAAAATATACAGTGCGCTCATGCTTCTGGATGCTTCTTGGTTGTACCTGATGATTTAAAGTGAACTGACTTGAGCAGACATTTACGTTGACCCGGTTTGATCCTGGTTTAGTCCTGACTTGGTTTGGTCCAGTTTTGGTCCTGGTTCAGTCGTAGTCTAATTAAGATTTAATTTCTGGTTTATTCCCAGTTTAATCTCAGTTTTGGTGTGTTGTTTATACAAATGTGAACGCAGCCAGCCATTGAAAGTACTTGACTTGTTTCTGCGTTAAACAGACCTTCGACTGTTTCAGTAATTATCCACTCTCCTGAATAGAGCAGGGTGCTGCTTTTTAAAGAGGCCAAACGATTAGCAAAAGTGAAGGGTAAAGCTAAATCAATGGACATTTTTAACGAAAGCCGAGTTCAGTTTGAGAAAACATGTAGTAACTCCAGGATGGATCAAGAACAAACTATTTCAGTGTCCAGTCTGAAAGCAGCTCCTCTGTTTCCATTTGGAAACCAATTCCCTCAGCGACAGGACCAGGGCTGGGTGACTGTGACATGAGTATATCCTGAACAACATGTGGAGGAAATGTCACTGTGTCCTTGGGCAAGACACTTCATCCACATTGCCTAGTATGAAGGTCGTGAGTGTGTCAATGGCTGGTGGTGGTCAGAGGGGTCGATGGCGCAGATTGACAGCCTCGCTTCCGTCAGTCTGCCCCAGGGCAGCTGTGGCTACAATAGTAGCTTAACACCAAGTGTGGACTGAATGAATAATGCAATGTGAAGCGTCTTTGAGTGTCTAGAAAAGCACTATCTAAGTATAATGCATTATCATTATTAATATGGTCAATATTTATCTCAGTTCAACAGAAATGTGTTAAAACGTACCTTTAAATGTCTTAGTTGAGGCTTAATTATCAGACAGATGTGAAATGTCACAAATTAAGTGCAGAAAATGTGGAACATAACTTATTTTCCCTCCTTTAAAATCACCTCTTTTTGTAGTATATTTTAACCCTTTAAACCATTATTATTTTGCATATCTTCAAAACAAGATTTACGTATTATATAACTTTCATTACATTGTCCATCTCTTATTTGTCATCTTACTCCAATGAGGTTCTGCCAAGATAATCTAAAGATAAATGGACAGACTTTATTGATCCCCTTCAAGAGAGATCCAGGTGTCCGATGACCAGCACTATCATGTCAAGACTCACGGAATAATTAAAAGTAAATAGTCTTAATAGTTAAAAAAAAAACAACAATGGCCACTTCGCCGAGGTTTAAGAGCACCAGTAGCCCAAAGGATGCGGGGTCCTCGACCAAAACTGGGAAAAAATACAACACTTTTTTCCTGTTTTCTGATCAATTTTAATAGTGCAAATTGCAATACAATGTTATGCCTCTTGACCAGTGTTGTGAGTCCCATCACTACTGTTTGCATCAAACACTGAAAACCTTTATTTTTGTAGCTCGTTGATTTGAGCTCATTATTCATATTTTAAATCTATGTAAATATTGTCTGTCCTGCAGAATACTGAGTGAGATTACGTCCATTTTGACTGTGAATTCTTCGCACTTTCCTTCAAATACAACCCATTAGGGAGCAAATCTCAACAAATACTTTCCATTATGAACAGTGTGACATTAACACGTAGCCTGTGGAAATATGCCCTCTTTGTAAGTTAATTAGCTGAAGAATGGTCTTAACGAGGAGTCTTACTGGCCTTACACTTTACCTTTAGAATCATGCTCCGTTTATAAATGAATGATATTGTATGAGCTGGTTTTACAGTCAACAGGAGCAAAGCTAGACCCTGACGTTTGCTTGTCAAAGTTCACTTTTATCAACATCATATTAGAGGTTTTCAGATTCATATTGCAAACTGACATTTTTACAAGCCCTTTTAAACTATGTCAGTATGCTCTTTTGTTGTACATTTGTGAAACTTTAACACGAAAAGAGGGGAGACATAACTCGATATACAGTACATGCAACCGTCGGATTACAGCTGGACTATTTTATGAAGTAGGGCAGTGTTTTTCAACCTTTTTTGCGTCGTGGCACACATTTTGGGTTTAGAAGTTACCACGGCATGCCACCTACCACTAAAACATTACCAAATCTTACCATTTAGTTAAAAATATTGTATATAATGAGGTAAATAATGTCTGTGGCACTGTCTTGTTCTTTAAATTTGGTAATAGTGATGGTTTTGCGTTCTTTCTTTGGTGCAAATGTTGCTCAGGACAGTCTAAAAAGGTAAATTAGTTCATTAAATCCGCATTTGTGAATCTGTTAACTCAAACTGGACAATTTTTCAAGGCACACGTGGCAAAACCTCAAGGTGCACTAGTGTTACCCGGCGCACTGGTTGAAAATCAAGGAAGTAGGGCATCCAAACTGCAATCATTTTATCCAATGCAAAATGTCACAGTATGAAATGTTTGTGTTGCGTTTACTGCAAGAAGAAACGTCACAATTCAACGATTATTGACGCCATGACCAGCAGTTGAGTGAAATCCTTTGTTTTCTTTAATTTTATTGTAAAAAAAAAAAGACTATTCCTCGAGTATGTGACCTGCTTTTTGACATCAAACTTCCTAAATGAAAAGTAAAAAGTTAACGTGACAGAAATAGCCTTGTAAAAAGTCTATTTGCATGTAGAATATTGACTGGAGATGATGTAATTTTGCTTCTCATTACGATTATTTGTTTGTCTTGTTGTTATTACGATTGCATTTTCACCTAATTACAATTCTCGATGAGCCGAAAAACCTCCACGTTTGCACAAGATCAACAATAATCCTTAACTTCACACATTCCCTTTTGAATGGCTCCTTCAAACAATCTAATCTGTTGCATATTTTCAGTAAAACTCAAATTGTCATGTTCCACTGCCTTCGTTTAGCCCGTCTCCGCTCAGATCCGAGTTGCCATGGAAACTCCTCTGCGCTTCTCATTTTGTGTTTACTATTTTTTCCAGTTTACTTTGGAGTCTTTTATAGCCCAGCTTGTATTTTTGTTGATAAGAAGCACAGATTAGGCTCACGACAAAATGACAAAACGTTCCTTGTTTCGCTCACGTCTTTCAGCGGCTGTCAGTCATCTGTCGGTGTAATAAAGTCGATATTAAATCTGTGCAGACACGTCGACTCTGAGGCTCCGGCTGCACAAGAACATGCTCCTGCAGAAGACGAGCAGGTGAAGCTACAGGTCAGATCTGTGTAACGTAAACAGCCAGATGTCAAAGCTGTTACATTCAGGTTGAGTAGATTGAACGGAAATTACTTACATTTGTGTCTAAAATAGTCACAATTGTTATTTTGAGTACATACTTTTAGGGCTGGACGATACAGCAAAAAATTATTATCACGATTTCTTGGGGGCCAGATCACGATTTAGATTTTATCACGATTTGTGTTCACCTTCACATTTTCAATTGTCAACATCTTACACAATTTTGTTGCTTTAAGTCACGTCTTTGTCGTTTTTAGTCGCTTTTTTTTGGCGCTTCTAGTCGTGTTTTTGTCACTTTTAGTCACGTTTTGGTGCATTGAGTCGTGTTTGTTGTTTGCAAGTGCATTTTTGTTGCTTTTGAATACATTTTTATAACTTTTTTTCGCTGTTTCAGAACATGTTGGTACAAATCCAAACTACAGTGTTAGCAGTTTTTATTCAAATCAAAGCAAGACATTTTGTTGTTTGTGGAAGAAATTTTTGCACTTCAAAAATTGCAGCCTTTGTGATTTGCCAACTGAATCCATTAAAATTGTGATTTTGTGTGGATTAGGTTTAATTGCCCTGCGACGAGTCGGCCCCTGTCCAGGGTGTACCCCGTCTAAGGCCCAAAGTCACTGGGATAGGCTCCAGTCACCCGCAACCCCTAAAGGGAGAAAATGAATGAATGAATGGTTAGCTCTGGCCTTTAAGAGGTAAATAAAGTCACCTGCTCAGAGGCTTCAGAGGCTAAACAACAGGAGAAAAAGTGTGTTTGAACAGACAGCTGCATTAAAGAGAAACAGTGAATCACGATTTCAAAAAAACAGCAAATTGTCACAGGGACGAGCTCACCATTCGATTTTGATCACTATACTGCCCAGCCCTACATAACATTATATTGTGATCTGAATAATCACTGTTATTGATTAACCCAATCACCTTGACAACCCTGTGACCCCAAAGGTGTAAGTCAAATTATTGTTGATCAGTAAACAAACATTTAACATTATTTAATCAATTTCATAATTTTATGGAAACGCCCTTATTGTGAAATTTAGTTTTTTCAGCATTTGGAGCAGACAGTTTTGCAGCTCATGGTATCAAGCAGTTTACGTATGATTCAAGAGGACTTTATTTTTATTAGTGGTTCACTAACGTCAGCCTGTTGTAATTCTGGGTATAGTTTGACTCACAGCGAGAAGGTCCCGTTGGCCAGTAATGTGATTCAATATAAAACACCAAAAATATCACAATAAACAATAATGTTGAAACTATTTTATGCCCCTGACACAATAACAGGGATAACCCCCCTTTAAATGTACAGTAATGTGAAGATGTGTTAATGTCATCTCGTGATGTTAATGTTGCGATCGGGCTTCATTTGTGAATCAGCACTGACACTTTGCATCGGTGTCATGAGTTCGAGGAACAAAACAGTCTCAGATCCATCCCATTACTCTCCATTATAATCCCTCTGTTGTTGTCGAATAAACCAAAATATTTCCTGAACTCCTAACCTATAACCAAATATCAGGAGAAAAGGGAATGTGAGGGATGAAATTAAGAAAAAAGTTAAGAAAAAAGTTGAACATATTTCCTTTGTCAGTGAATTTACTTTGACGATCTGGTTCAGCATAAAACACTGAATAGTAAAATATATTGTTAAATAAAAGCACGCATAAAAGAAAGTGTTTGATCTTAAAGGAGCATACATTATTCCATCGTTACTGACAGGCCTGATGTTTAAGCTTGATTTCCAGACCACCAGACCTTAAATGCTGCTCTATAAAGGACTGAAAATGTATCTCACACTTCACCGTTTACTTTCATGTTCACTGGCTCAATATTTGATCGATGATTTCATTTGAATGTCTCAGTTTGTGCGTCTGAAGTGAGGGTTTCGAGGTGCTTCAATGGAGCTTAATTGTCTGTGTTTTTGTGCGAAGGCTGTAATTGAAACTTCAGAAGGAGCTCAGAGTGAAAGAGACTCATGACTGTCCCACACTTTCCTCTGATGAGTCGACCGTCTGTTTAAAGGTGCACTGTGCAACTTTTCTGCTGGAGCGGTCGCTGTTTGATTCTCTCATGAGGACGTTATCTTTTTGCTTTATACATTTGATACTTTCAGAATGTCAGTTGCAGTAAAGTTGTTATTATTATGAGTTTAAAGCTTTACAAACGTGTTCTGAAATGCACAGGATTCTTAGTTTGACTTTTTAAGACTTTTTAACACCGCATTTCAAGTTGTTTAAAGTCAAAATCATCAAAGACACGTTTATCATTTATCAAAACTACTGGCTTGTAACTGTAATATAACTATTTTATAATATTCAAAAAGCTAATTTACATGAAATTTTAACTATGCACATGTGTTTTGAACCCAGTCTTTTACTTTTTAGATGATCTAAGCTATAACATTATATTTGAATGTTAAATTTCAAAGTAGTTTCAAAGTATTTAGTCATATAATTTTATTACATTTATATTTATTATGTTTTAAATTTACTGATGGATACATTTTTTATTTTTTAGATTTAATGCTTGTAGGGATTGAATTTAATGCTTTTTAATGCATTTTAAGGCCTTATTTTTGCTTTTGCTTTTAATTCTCGTCATATTTTCTGCTTGTTTTTCCCTGTCTTTTTAATGCCCCGTGTTGTAACACAGTCTATATGACAGTCAGGCCACACATTTCACTAAAACGTAGTGAACATGATTTTATTTAAGATTTTACTAAATATTCTGTCTGTTTGTCCCATATTTGACAGTTTGTGTGATGTTTATAATGTCACTTCCTGGTGGGACATGAGCAGCAAATATGACAGAGGTATTTACACAACTGTTACCTAGCAACCATTCTTAAAACAATGGGCAAAATCCATATAAATTACACCACAATTATGATTTGACAAACAATAATCCCTGATAACACCTTCATTTTGCTGAATGATGGTCAGACAAATGTGTCAGTTGAGCGTTAATTTTTTTGATGACATCACAGAGGGAGTTCATTTTAGAACTACTACTTCCTGTGATTTATTGACAAACTGCAACTTCACGGATGTAAAACTATACAATTTACCACAGGTGCCCTCCCACCAAACATAGTCTTACATCACAAGGACATGTCATATAGACTTTGATCCTCAGTCTTCTCTCAAACAACAAGCCTATTTATATTTACACCACACTTTGATAACATTTTAGTTTAGTTTAACCACAAATAGGTAGTTATAGAACCTTTGTAATCTCTATTTGATGAATCTAAAATCCTAAAAGCCAAGATTAAGTCGTAACAAAGGCCTGCTCGATTGTGGCAAAATTTTAATCAAGATTATTTGCCTCATAATTGAAATCACGGTTATTTTGAACTTCAATATTGTCAAAAGTATTCTGTAGTATAGAGTATAGCAAATATATTTCATTAGTAATTAGGGTTGTATTGAAAAAGTATCAACAATCAGATACTAATCGATGCTAAAACTAATATCAAAGTAGATACTCGTTTGAGCAAGTATCGATCCTTAAAAAAATCACATAAACAGGACAAAATGTGACTTTTCCTGAACATTGTTTGGAGGATCTTGAGCTTTATCCATTTGACGTTAAATACTGTACCACATTTTAGGCCTGAACCAGGACTAACCCAGGACTAAACCAGGTCTAAACCAGGTCTAAACCAGGACTAAACCAGGACTAAACCAGGTCTAAACTAGGATTAACCAGGTCTTAACAGGACTAAATCAGGTCTAAACTAGGACTAAATCAGGTCTAAACCAGGACCAAACCAGGTCTAAACTAGGACTAAACCAGGTCTAAACTAGGACTAAACCAGCACTAAACCAGGTCTAAAACAGGTCTAAACCGGGTCTAAACCAGGACTAAACCAGGTCTAAACTGGGTCTAAACCAGGTCTAAATCAGGACGAAACCAGCACATTTTCACTTGTATATTTAAAGTTTTAAAATACATTATCAGCCAAATAATAGTGAAATATGGTGATCGCAGACTTTTATACAGAGAATATTCATGAATAAAGTGTATTATGGATGAAAATCAGCCATGATCTATTATTTTTGGACATTTTGATGTATTATTGTCACAGTCTTTGTTAGAAAAGGTCTCTTGACATGTTTTAGAGTGTGTATAGTTCAGTTAACAATTAGCAATTTTTATAGTCAATTATTTTTAGTCCATTTATCGTTGCAGTCCTACACTGCAAAAAAATGAATTTGTAGATTAGTTAAAATATCTTAATTTCTTCAATCTCATCAAGTCAAAACTACTCAAATCCAGATAAAAATGATTAATTCAATCCATTTTAAGCTTGGATAGATTTATATTTTTTGCTGTCGGTCAGTGACTTGTTTCCTTTTCTTTCAGGAGGTGCTAAAGCAAACCTAGAGTGCAGTGATTTGGCAGATTTTGTCTGGAGGGAAATACATGTGACATAATGACAGTAAACAGGATTCAGCAGCACCTTCTGACGACTAAACCAGAAAAAATAGCTCTCAATCAATAATAAACCACACAAACTTAAGACGAGATAAAGACTAAACCAGGTCTAACAGCAGAACTGAGCCATTTCTCATCACTCGTCCTTTAAGTTAAAATGTCTTGAATTCAGAATACTGATCTTAATTTGAGTGCTTTTGACCAAGTTAGATGTCATTTGTTTATGTGACGTAGAATATTTCACTGGTTTTAGGACATTTTTGACCAGTAACAAGTTAATTTAGTCTGAAATAAGAAAATAGATTTGCCCATGAGGTTAGTAAAATAATCTTACCCCACTGGCAAATAATTTGGCTTGAAATAAGAAGAAATGTATGTCAAAAACAACCGTTAAACAAGCAAATCATCTAGCCCCATTAAGTAAATACATTTGAACAAATAAAATGATTGAAATTAAGATTAAAATCCTGAATTCAAGTCATTTTAACTCAACCAAATCCTTGTTGAGCGAGTCTCAAGTCAGTATTTGGTCTGAAGTCCCAACTCAGTGGCCCATAAATCCAGGTCAAGTCCTGCTTTGAGTCTCAAGTCCTTTCAAGTGTTTATTTCAAATTTCCTAATGTATTTTTAGTGATTTTTGTAAATAGTCCTCAAAGTGTGTACGACAGGTTCTCATGTTTTCCTAATTCTGACTTAGTTTGGTGGGAGGGCACCTGTGGTAAATATATATCATAGTTTTACATTTGTGAAGCTGCCGTTTGTGAAGACATTTTGAAAAAGAAAAGTTTGAAATGACAGGCTAGTGTTGAATCTCTCTGTGATGTCATCAAAAAGCGACGTGCCATTGAAAATACAAAGACAACTGACACATTTTTCCGACAGTTTAAACCATCATTCAACAAAATAGAGGCGTTTTCAGGTATTATTATTTGTCAAATCCTAACAATCGTGTAATTTAAATGGATTTTGGCCCTTGTTTTCAAATTAGTTGCTAGGTAACAGTTGTAGAATTACCTCTAACTGTGTCATATTTGCTGCTCATGTCCAACCAGGAAGTGCAATTCAAAACATTATTAAAACTGTAAAACTGGGGACAATTAGGCAAAACGTTTAGTAAAATCTTAAATATGATAATGTTCATTACGTTTTAGTGAAATGTGTTGTCGAACTGTCGTACAGACTTTAAAGAGTCCTGGTAACAAGTAAAGAAGTCGGGATGCACATGTTCCAGTTTGTTCTTGTAAAATTAAACACTTAAAAAATTAAAACAAATTGAGCAGACGCCTCAAGTCACAGGCTCAAATCCGAGTTGAGTCCCAATTTTATCAAGTGCCCAGTCATCAAAATAGAGTCCAAGTCACGATTTGCAGTTCCACATCCTTGTCTTACACTAAAACCTACATTATTTTACCCTTTTTCTGTTATTTTAAAAACACAAAACGAAAAACGCACAAGGCCTAAACCTAAACCACGAGTCGACAATCATTATTACGTCCACAGTTGACATAAAGTCCACAATTCTACAAGTTCGGACCGTCAAACCACCTCCATTTTCCTTCATCTTCGCGGACAATCGCCGAAATACGTGCACCTCTCCGACACCGACGCTGCAACAGGGCGTCAGTGCCAAACATACGGATCGCCACAGACTCCACGGCGGCGCGTCCGTCCACGGCTCTGCGTGAATGCAAATTGGCTACATTTCCCTGCATAATTAAAACGACTGCATGCCTGGCCCCGTGCGTGCGTCCACCCCGTCAGACGTGCTCGTGTGTGCTGCTGCAATGTGCCTCGTCCTCGGAGCCACGCAGCGCGGCTTTTCCCGACGCTTACCGCAGGGAGACGGCGGCGCGCGGGCTACATCTCTGTCCGGCTCGCGGGTGCTCGGTTCCCGTCGCCTCGTTCCCGCTCGGCTCCGGCGGCGCTGGGTCCTGGGGTGATCCCGCGACGTGTGGAGCGGAGAGCGGCGTCGGACGGAGCGCTGCGCCGCTCGGATTCTCTCTCTCTCGCGCGCTTCTCTCTCTCTCTCTCTCTCACTCTGCCTCTCACTCTCACAATTTCTCACTCTCTCTCTCTGTTTCTCTCTTTCTTTCTCCATCCATCCATCCATCCATCTTCTTCCGCTTATCCGGGGCTGGGTCGCGGGGGCAGCAGTCTAAGCAGGGACTCCCAGACTTCCTTCACCCCAGACACTTCCTCCAGCTCCTCCAGGGGGATCCCGAGGCGTTCCCAGGCCAGCCGAGAGACATAGTCCCTCCACCATCTTTCTCCTCACTCTCTTTTATCTCTGTCTCTCACTGTCCTTTCTCTCTTTCTTTCTCCTCTCTCTCTCTTTTCTCTCTGTCTCTCACTCTCTTTTCTCTTTCTTTCTCCTTCTCTCTCTGTCTCTCCCCTCTCTTTACTCTCTTCTCTGTTTCTCATTCTTTCTCATCTCCCTGTTTTCTCCTCTCACTTCTCTCTCTCGGTTTCTCATTTCTCTCTTTCTTTCTCTCTCTCTCTTCTCTCACTCTCCCGCTATCTCTCACTCTTTTCTCTTTCTCTGTCTCTCCTCTCTCTTACACTCTCTGTTTCTCTTTCTTTCTCCTCTCTCTCTCTTCTCTCACTCTCGTGCTATCTCTCACTCTTTTGTCTTTCTCTGTTTCTTTCTTTCTCATCTCTCTCTTTTCTCTCTCTGTTTCTCCTCTCTCTTACACTCTCTGTTTCTCTTTCTTTCTCCTCTCTCTTTTTTCCTCTCTCTCAAGAAAAGACCTGTTAATCTTCATCATAACTTTGTGCAGAGATAGTAATAATAATAATAATAATAATAATAATACTTTGTTAAAAGACAAAACAACAGAAACAGTGAGGAGTACTTTACAAAATTAACACAACACTATTTAAAAAAAGTCTGCTATGAGCTTATTCCATGTTGCTTTTTCAGATTTGTTTGTTTGTTTGTTTTTATGGACACTGCCTGTTAGAAAACCATAAACATGACTTAGACCCAACTGGTATAAGTTTGTCTTGAAACAAGACAAATAATGCACAGTTATGAAGTTGTGAAGTTATACTTTTATTTTCCATTTGATTTAGTGGTTGAGGGTTTCACAAACACCAAACCCAGACTCAGTGTTTTGTTTTTTTTGCAATTAACTATTTTTATTCAGCTCTTTGTATCAAATCTTACATCTGTGACATTTTGATACTAGACAGACAAATGACAGAATACAAACAAACAAAAAATAATACAGATTACAACTTAACACTTGAAACATTTTTTGAAATCAATTTAAATTAAAATAACCATAAAATAAATAACTCAATTATAATAGCAAAAAAAAAAACAAAAAAACATAGTATGAAAAAATAATAAATAAAATCAAAATTGGACAAAACACTCGACAAGACAATATAAAATAAGACAAGACAAAATTGGACAATACGAACCAATTCAACAAAAAACAGACGAATTGACAAACAACACAAGACACACAAATAATACTATAATAACTATAACTATAATAACTACTACTAATAATAATACCCAGACTCAGTGTTGTGTCTGTTTGGTCAGACTTCTGGACTTGCTGCTGGTCTCTGCACATGTTATTGCTCTCCTGAAATGTATGGCCTGCATGTGCTGTGGGCCAGAAAGACAAACACTGCACAGATCTGACTGGGAACTTGACCTGGAAGCACATCAGCTGGTTACCATGGAGATCAGATAGATATGTTTAATACCATACTATGGGAAATTTCAAACAAAGCAAGGAGCCCAGCAGGTGATCACATGACCGTGCATCGTTATGTTGTCCCTATTTTACTGACGATAATAATGCATCCTGTTTTTTTTTGTCGGTCTTCCTTTCTTTCTTTCTTTCTTTCTCGCTGACTTTGTTTCTCTCATTTTCCTTTTCTGTCTGTTTTTTCTGTCTGTCTCTTTCTGTTTGTCTGTGTGTATTTTCTTTCTTTCTCTTCTGTCTTTCCTTCTTTTCGATCTATCTTTCTTTGTTTCTTTCTTTCCTTCTTTTGTAACTCTATCTCTATCTGTCTTTTCTATGCCTCTTTCTTTCTGTCTTCCATTTCTGCATTTCTTTTTCTGTCGTCGTTCCTTCTTTCTGTCTTTCCTGTCCTACAGGATTATCACTGGGGTCAAAAACAGTCTGTGAAGGAGGAAGGACATTTCCATTTGCCTGAAGAGAGCGAGAGGCTGTTGATGTACAATTTGCATTTTCCCTGTAACTATAGAAGCGATTAGTTCCAGTTCAGCGCCTTAAGCCGACTAAGTGTTTTATTTTTAATGAATCTCATCATCTAAAGAGCACACGTCCATGTGTGCAGACTTTAACACGTCGGGCTGCACATGGACAGAATTACTCAGCATCTCCTTCTTTTATTTTGTGAAGAAATATTATTTAAACCTTTCAAATGCAACTGTCCTTTGACCAACTTTGGAAAAACAGAAAACTATGACACATTATCCTTCAATTTAACTTTGTATAGTCCAATAAATGCAGGCAAAGAGTAGCCTGAAAATGTTTAAATGCTATATGTTTTAGATACTTCTTGAACCGTTTTCAGTCTGTTGATACTTTTTGAAGGTTAATGAAAACTTAAGGTGAGACACTGCAGAGGAAAAAATCTTAAATTTGAAGATATCAATTTGAAACTTCTCCTACATTTTTGTGTAAAAACTGTCAATACAACACATATATGGGACATATAAACCTGAAAAAAGGACAGAAGCAAGTTCATTTTGTGCACATATTAGTTACAAAGAAATGTACAGAGTGGATTTTTTGTATTTTGTTTTTGAGTTAACTAGATCTGACTGAAAATTGTACTAAAGATTCAAATTTAGCCTAATTTTTTGACTTAAACTTCAATAAATCAGTTTTAGAATTGAAGTTACAATGTCCCAGAGAAATCTATGGATGAAGTGGAGTCAACGGAAGAATAAAACTTTTTAAGAGCAGATTGGACAAGTTTGGTGTTTCCACATGAACAACAAATGATATGTTGAGAGAGCAAATGGACCAAAAAACAAAACACTGAAAAAAAAAAGAGTTTTGCCTGTAGTGTCTCTTAATAATCCTGTGTGTTGATGCAGATTCTCACGTTTATTCGTTGCTGTAAAGTCTTGTCTGATGCGTGGTGTCAGTGGCTCGACCTCTGCACTCTGCTTTTGTGTCCTTTGGCAAGACTTGCCTGATTTAAAATGACGTGAATTTATCATTTTTAATCTGGATTTGAGTAGTTTTGACTTGATGAGGTTTAATTATTATTATTATTGTGTTTTTATATAGAATATTTCACTGGTTTCAAGGTATTTCTGACTGATCGTCTGATAATTTAGTTCATAATAATAAAAGGTAGGTAAGTAAAATTATCTTAATCCACTGGCAGATAATTTGTCTTGAAGTAAGAAGTTATGTATTGAAATAAGTCAGAAACGGGTTGAAACAAGTAAATAATCTAGTTCCATAAAAAAATTTTAAAAAGTCTTAAGAGATCTTAACCAGTCAAAACCTCATCAAAACCACATACCCTGAAATCAAGACATTTCAAACAAACCTAGAAATTGCTTTTCTGCCGTGCATTCATTCATTTTCTGCCAATTGTTCCCGTCAGGGGTCGTGGGTGACCGGAGCATGTCCCAGTGACTTTGGGCCTTGGGCGGGGTACACCCTGGACACAAACTGGACGCAGCCAACACAGAGACTTGGACAGACAGCCGTTCACCCTCACATGGATTCACTCGGGGCAGTGTAGAGCTGCCAGTTGACACCTGCATGTGTTTGGACAGAGGGAGGCAGCTGGACCAGAGAGAACCCACGGTAACACGGGGAGAACCCACAGTAACACGGAGTGAACCCACAGTAACACGGAGTGAACCCACAGTAACACGGAGTGAACCCACGGTAACACGGGGAGAACCCACAGTAACACGGAGTGAACCCACGGTAACACGGGGAGAACCCACAGTAACACGGAGTGAACCCACGGTAACACGGGGAGAACCCACAGTAACACGGAGTGAACCCACAGTAACACGGGAGAACCCACGGTAACACGGTGAGAACCCACAGTAACACGGTGAGAACCCACAGTAACACGGAGTGAACCCACAGTAACACGGAGTGAACCCACAGTAACACGGGGAGAACCCACAGTAACACGGAGAGGACCCACAGTAACACGGAGTGAACCCACAGTAACACGGAGGAACCCACAGTAACACGGGGGAGAACCCACAGTAACACGGAGAGGACCCACAGTAACACGGAGAGAACCCACAGTAACACGGGGAGAACCCACAGTAACACGGAGTGAACCCACAGTAACACGGAGTGAACCCACAGTAACACGGAGTGAACCCACAGTAACACGGGGAGAACCCACAGTAACACGGAGTGAACCCACAGTAACACGGAGTGAACCCACAGTAACACGGAGTGAACCCACAGTAACACGGGGAGAACCCACAGTAACACGGAGTGAACCCACAGTAACACGGAGTGAACCCACAGTAACACGGTGAGAACCCACAGTAACACGGAGAGGACCCACAGTAACACGGGGAGAACCCACAGTAACACGGAGAGAACCCACAGTAACACGGAGAGAACCCACAGTAACACGGTGAGAACCCACAGTAACACGGAGTGAACCCACAGTAACACGGTGAGAACCCACAGTAACACGGAGTGAACCCACAGTAACACGGGGAGAACCCACAGTAACACGGAGTGAACCCACGGTAACACGGGGAGAACCCACAGTAACACGGAGTGAACCCACGGTAACACGGGGAGAACCCACAGTAACACGGAGTGAACCCACAGTAACACGGAGTGAACCCACAGTAACACGGGGAGAACCCACAGTAACACGGAGAGGACCCACAGTAACACGGAGTGAACCCACAGTAACACGGAGTGAACCCACAGTAACACGGGGAGAACCCACAGTAACACGGAGAGGACCCACAGTAACACGGGGAGAACCCACAGTAACACGGAGTGAACCCACAGTAACACGGAGTGAACCCACAGTAACACGGAGTGAACCCACAGTAACACGGGGAGAACCCACAGTAACACGGAGTGAACCCACAGTAACACGGAGTGAACCCACAGTAACACGGAGTGAACCCACAGTAACACGGGGAGAACCCACAGTAACACGGAGAGGACCCACAGTAACACGGGGAGAACCCACGGTAACACGGAGTGAACCCACAGTAACACGGGGAGAACCCACAGTAACACGGAGTGAACCCACAGTAACACGGGGAGAACCCACAGTAACACGGAGTGAACCCACAGTAACACGGAGAGAACCCACAGTAACACGGGGAGAACCCACGGTAACACGGGGAGAACCCACAGTAACACGGAGTGAACCCACAGTAACACGGAGTGAACCCACGGTAACACGGAGTGAACCCACAGTAACACGGAGAGAACCCACAGTAACACGGGGAGAACCCACAGTAACACGGAGTGAACCCACAGTAACACGGAGTGAACCCACAGTAACACGGGGAGAACCCACAGTAACACGGAGTGAACCCACGGTAACACGGAGTGAACCCACAGTAACACGGAGTGAACCCACAGTAACACGGGGAGAACCCACAGTAACACGGGGAGAACCCACAGTAACACGGAGAGGACCCACAGTAACACGGGGAGAACCCACAGTAACACGGAGTGAACCCACGGTAACACGGAGTGAACCCACGGTAACACGGGGAGAACCCACAGTAACACGGAGTGAACCCACAGTAACACGGGGAGAACCCACAGTAACACGGGGAGAACCCACAGTAACACGGAGAGGACCCACAGTAACACGGAGTGAACCCACAGTAACACGGGGAGGACCCACAGTAACACGGGGAGAACCCACAGTAACACGGGGAGAACCCACAGTAACACGGAGTGAACCCACGGTAACACGGAGTGAACCCACGGTAACACGGAGTGAACCCACGGTAACACAGGGAGAACCCACAGTAACACGGAGTGAACCCACGGTAACACGGAGTGAACCCACGGTAACACGGAGTGAACCCACGGTAACACGGAGTGAACCCACGGTAACACAGGGAGAACCCACAGTAACACGGGGAGAACCCACAGTAACACGGGGAGAACCCACGGTAACACAGGGAGAACCCACAGTAACACGGGGAGAACCCACAGTAACACGGAGTGAACCCACGGTAACACGGAGTGAACCCACGGTAACACAGGGAGAACCCACAGTAACACGGGGAGAACCCACAGTAACACGGGGAGGACCCACGGTAACACGGGGAGAACCCACAGTAACACGGAGTGAACCCACAGTAACACGGAGTGAACCCACGGTAACACGGGGAGAACCCACAGTAACACGGGGAGAACCCACAGTAACACGGGGAGGACCCACGGTAACACAGGGAGAACCCACGGTAACACAGAACACGGGGAGAACCCACAGTAACACGGGGAGCACATGCAGACTCCAGTCAAGACTCAAAAGTGTGATGTTTGTCGTTACGAGTTTTACAACAAAGTTACATCAGACAAAGGTGAGTTGCAGTTATTGTGCGCACACATGTATAAATGTTTGGACAAGTTCAATATCCTGAATTCAGGAAATTGTTATTTGTCGTCATTTATTTCCCCAGATAAAAGAGATTTATCAAGCTCCCGTGCTTATAAAATATAAAGCAAAGGCTTTATTAACACTTTTATTTTCAATCAAATCAACATTTCTGAGATGAATCAGGATCACTCTGTGCTCCAAACATACACAAATATGAAGTCTAAAATAAATACACACAATTTTAATATGTATGCATTTATGCAGATATCTTTTTCTCTCTGTCTTTATTTGACAGGACAGTTGTAGAGCTAAAAGGAGAAGAGAGCGCGTATGGACCTTTGGTAAATGGTAGAGGGCTGGACTCAAACCCATGACGTGGTGGTAGTGGTTGTAAGGGCACAGGTAGAATGTGCCTGACCACTACGCCACCAGCAAAGCACCAGAATATCATTTTTAATATGCATTTTTGACATTGACTTCAGCTTTGACGTGCACTCAAATGCTACAGGTGGTTATTCCCTTCCAGCTTTACTCTTTATATTCACAGAAATAAATCAAGGCTGGATTTCAAATCAGATTTTCTCTGTGCAGCTTAACACTGCTTATAATTAGAGTGTAGAGTCAGCTTTACAAAGAGTCACTAAACCAACAGTGAGTCAAACCTCACACCCTGCAAATGCATTTGCATTGATTTGGGTTTTCATTTCAGGAATGGTTTAACCAATCAAATGGTCAGTCAATCAACTGAATCAATTGTGAATTGGTGATTCTCTTAAATATTAAGAGAGAGAGAGAGTCTTTTGAAGACAAACAGTCACAAATGCCTTCAGTGTTTCATAACTGACTGTACAATAAATGCACAAAGTAAAGAAAAAACATTTTTGGGGTGTTTATTACATTGAGTGAATTGTCCCCTTCAGGTACAACAGCCTCACATTAGTTAAAGTACAATATTAAAAGGTGGAAAGTGAATCATATGTTCACATTTTGCAGTTTTAGGCCCCAGTCTACGTGATCTAAACTCTATAAAAACACATTTGTGCCACGTAAGAGTCGCTAAAGTGTAATGTGATTCGTTTTAAGGTGTTTTCTTATTTACAGCTTGGTTTAATGACAAAGATAAACTCCAAAAGCTAAATTTCAGGCTTGTTGTTATTCACAATCGCAGTTTCTTCCCTGCTGTAGTGGCACCTTCAACAAATTCATCCCCAGAGGCACATGATCTCTTGTGCAAATTGTAAACTGCAAGCTGTAGATTACTTTTTTAAATGGCACTCGGGAGATGGTAAAAGAACCCCGGAGTTTTCAAAATCGACCGCTTCAAGCGTTGACCCCTGTCTCCGAAGCCAGTTTGAGATTTCAGTATCCTCCTGACATCACCGGCCGAGGCAAAGCTCACGGAGGGGAAGTGATCTGTGCAACCAAAATGTCTGTGGCAGGTTTCAAACGCCGCATCTGCACTGACCCCGGTGTTTTCGAAACACTCGGCTCCGTCTAAAAGCTCTCCTCTCACTCGCTTCATTCAGGAGTCAAGTCACAATCGCTTATCCGCCCACGGGCCCCCGCCGACGGAGAGGAACGGCAGCAAGGACGAGTGGAGGGAGGGAGCGAGGAGGCAGGAGGAAAGGAGCGAGAAGAGGAGAGATAAGGTAGCCATGGCAACATTAAGGGCTTTTATTGAAGTCGAAAATCCAGCTCGGTGAGAATCGCAGGCCTTAGTGGACAATTCCTCCTCCTGTTCCGTCTCTCTTTCTCCCCCTTGCCTTCCCTTTCTCTCTCGTTCCTCTTTTTCTCTTCTCCTCAGAGCGTTTTGGGTGGAAAATGACGTCACCGGGTCGTGGGTATTCGAGTCACGTCGGGGGATAAACGTTTGGACACTGAGGGCTTTTCTGTGAGGAGAGAGACCAGATACAGTGGAATCTGAATGATGGGATGGGTTTGTGTTAATGATGTCCCCGTGCAGCAGCGACAGAAGAAGTGTTCAGTGTAGTTACTGAAGTAAAAGCACAGATACAAGAGTGAGAGTATCACACTCAAAAATCTACTGGAGTAAAAGTTTTGAAGGACCTGTTTAAAAAGTCAAAAGTAAAAGTACTTCACACAGATTTGATAAAGCATTGTGCTAATCTCTGGTCAAAAAAGGTAACCATAATTCAAATTCGAGTTCATTTCTCAATCTTTCGACTGAATTTTGTATATATTTTTAAACTCCTCGTTTACGCGGGACGTCACATGAACGCGCTAAAATAACTCCTCCTAAAATAAATCCAAATGAAAAGCGCCTTCTACATTTCAGTACAAATAGAAAGTACAGATACTGCTTTCAAATAGAGAAGTAAAGGTAGAAGTATCCACTGTAAAAACAACTTAAATCAAGCACAGATATCTACAAATGTTACTTAAGTAGAGCCCTTTTAACTTTTCAGATTGTTGCTGCTGTACAGTAACTTATGTGGGATATTCAACTTGTTTTTGTGGAGTTTTACATTTTAAATGATTAATGCTTGATCGAAGAAACTATATACTGAAAATCAGAAAAAAAAACAAAAAAAAAAACTTTCTAGCAATCATCAAGCACATGGTGCAAGAAGTTCATGTATTTGTGGTCAAAACTTAACTCAAACAAAGATTAAAATAGTAATTTCAATGCATTTGACCCATACTTCAATGTCTATGGCAGACCTAATTAAGACCTATTTATATTCCAAATGTCCACAAATATACTTCCTCTTGTTTATTGGTTTAATCCTTATTTAATTCTGCTTTAATCTTCAGTTTTAGACCTGGTTTAATTCTGGGATAGTCCTGGTTCAGACCTGGTTAGGACTTGTCTAGTCCAAGTTTAATCCTGGTTCAGTTCAAGTTTGTAGAGCAATGATGGTAAAGCAATTTGGATTTTATTTTTCAACAGTTGTTAAAATCCAAATATTGAACCAGATCTGAGGAGGTTTTGTGCAACTCTAAATGGTGTCAACAGTGGTGCCGTGTGCACTTTTCAGGCCCAGAGCGAGCGTCCCTCAGGAAAATGCAGTTGCCCCGATGTGTGGGGGCAAGTCCTGGACCGAGGGGTGCTTCAGGATGTACATGTGTTATGGCTGAAAGATTTATATATGCATTTTTTTTTTTTTTTTCATTTTTTCTGAGTAGTTTAGCTTGAGTAATATTTTCGTTTGGCTTTTTTTTTTCTTATCTGAGTAAAACGTTGTGTCAAGTCACAAAAGCTTTATGTTGACAATATTAAATGATTAGAACATTTGTTATTGTTTGCACTGCTCATTCAGATATGAGTTTGTTTTCTCATTTCTATTCTTTGATAATACCAGATTTTGTTCTTGCATTGTCTGTGTTTTGTCCTTTTAATTACACTGACTTTAAATTATAAACCAGCTTTCTATTTTCCACAGTCATTTCTATACTACTTTGTACTTGACTTGTAGTTATTATTTTTGAGTTTGTTGTTCCTTAAGTACATTTTTACTAAACTCTTTAAAGATATTCTTCTGGTTTGAATACATAGCATCTCAAAATGACCTGCCACTAAACCCATATTTTGACCTGAATCACATTTGCAACATTTTATCGAAGCTCTCGTCGAAACTCGTCCTGTGGCTAAAGTTGGTTTGTCGTGCTGCAGTGTTTTGATTCACAGGTGGACTGTTCTCCAACTGGACCCAAGGACATCCCACCCACTCACTCCGCTCTCCCACACACTTTATCTGAGAGAAAGGAGGAGAGAGGGAGGGAGGGAGACAGAGAGAGGAAGGAAGGGCAATCGAAAGAAGAGGGAGAGGAGAAAATATAGATAGATCGAAGATAGAGAGAAAGAAAGAGAGAGAAGAAAGAGCAAAAGACAGAGATAGAGAAGAAAGAGGGAAAGACGGAGAAAATATAGATAGAGAGATAGATAGAGAGACAAGAGAAAAGATACAGAGAAAAGATTGAGAGAGAGAAGATGAAGAGAAAGAAAGATAGAAAAGATATATATAGAGAAAAGGGGGGGAGAGAGAGAGAGATGAGTTAGAGGAAAGTGAAATATGGAGAAATTATGGAGAGATGATGTGAAGGGAAATAGAAGGAGGAACAAATATGGGCAGAGAGAAAAAGAGAGAGAAGGGGAGAAAGGAGGTGGAGGCAGTGAGGATGGAGAAATGAGAGGAGAGGAGAGAGGGAGGAGGAAAAGGGGAAGAGAGAATGGGGAGGCGGAAAGAGCAAGGGGAAGAGAGAGGAAAGAAATGGGCGGAGAATTGATGAGGAGGTAGAAGAGAAGGGGGAGAGAGAGAAAAAGAGAGCAAAAGTGGAAAGAGAGGTTGAAGCAAAAGAGATTGAAAGAAAAAAAGAGAGAAGAGGGGAGAGAGGGAGGCAGGGAAAGTGAGAAAAGAACAATGATTGATTGAGAGAAACATAGATAGATAGATAGATAGAACCAGGTTAGAGGGAAGAGAAAAGGTGAGTAAAGAGATGAAGTGAAGGGGAGAAAGGATGCAATGAGGATAGAGATGGGGGAGAATAGAGAGGAAAGAGAAGGGACAGAAGAGGAGAGAGGGAGAGAAAGATAGAGGAAGGAGAAGAAAGAGACAGAGAGAAAGTGAAGGGCAGAAGCAGAGGAGAGAAGGGGGAGGCGGGGAGTGAGACGATTGAGAGGAGAAACAGATCGAGAGAAAATGTGAAAGGAAAGGAACAAATGATGGACCGAGAGGGAGGGAGAGAAAAGAGGTGAGGATGGAGACAGATTGACGAAAAGAGAGGAAAGAGACGAGAGGCGAGTCGGAAGGGCGACAGAAGAGAGAGAGAGGAGGGGGAGGGAGATAAAAACGGACGGAGGAGAAGAAAGAGACAGAGCGAAAGGCGAGAGAGAGACAGCGAGGGAGAGACGGGCCGAGAGAAAAAGCGAGAGAAGTCAGGGAAAGGAAGAAAAAAAATGATGGAGATCGTGCTGCCATGGCGACGGGCAGCAGTCTCCCACGGCAACGGCTCGTGCTGCAGTTCGAGGAGATAAACACATCAACGTTATTATTTATTGTCATGACGCTGCGCTGAGCTCGGATCACATCTTCATTTAGGTTTTCTGAATCTTTATCATTCGACTGAACGGCGGCGGGAAATGTTTGTGATCTGTACTCGGACTAAAAGGATAAAGTGAAGTTATTTGCCACCAGGAAGAAAATGGCCCTCTGAGTTTGACCCATACTTGGATAAAACCCACTCAGACACTGGGGGAACAAGCAAATTCCACACAAAAAGGTCCTAAACATGGGAAAAACATGCAAACTCCACCTAAAAGGCCGTGAACACTAGAATAACATGCAAACTCAACACAAAAATGCCCTACACACTTGAAGAACATACAAACCACACAAAAAAGATCCTTAACACTGCAAACTCAATGCAAAAAAGGTTGTTAACCCACCACAAACATGTAAACTCCACAAAAAGGCCCTAAACATTAAAGGAACATGCAAACTCAACATAAAAATGCCAAACACTGGGGGAACATGCAACCTCCACACAAGAAAGGTCCTTAATACTGAAGAACATGTAAACTCCACACAAAAAGGCCATAAACATGGAAAGAGTATGCAAAACCCCATGCATAAAGGCCCTAAACATACAGAACATAAAAAACTCCACACAAAGAGGCCTTAAACACTGGAGAAACATGCAAAATCCATAGAAAGAGGTCCCAAAACTCCACACAAAAAGGCCCTAAACACTGGAAGGACATGCAAATTCCACACAAAGAGGCCCTTAACTTGAGAAGCACATGCAAAGTCAACACAAAAAGGCCATAACATTGGAAGAACATGCAAACTCAACACATAGAGGCCCTTAACGCTGAAAGATCACGCAAACTCCACACAAAAAGGCCATAAACGTTTTTAGGAAACTAAACGGAGGCGACTCAGTATCAGTAAAAGTATCTCAATGATCAGAGCACGTATCTGACCCAAGGTGCACCGACAACACCAAAAAAACACAAGAAAAGTGTGTATTTCTCTGTAAAACAGCTGATTAAACTCACAATTCACTCCCAAATCTCAAACTAACTCAGTCCAGCCTTCTCCTTTCTGCCGTGGTCCATTTAACATTTTATAATCCGAATCAGCTGATTAATCGACTAAATGTCCACAGCCAAATCAAACTACACTATTTCACATTAAACTTTAAATGGCTGCAACAGTTCGAGTGAAAGAGATTTTACATATCCAAAACGATCCCACACAGAAAACATAAAATCATGGCTGGTTATGTCCAACTCGAAATGTAGATTTTCTCCAGTTAATTGTGTCAGTAATTGACACGTGCCTTCCAGGAGAGAGCCTTGTTTGTTCATGTTTTTCATGCTAAATTCACAAAACGCAAAAGATATAAATAAAAATATTGTGTATATATTATCTTTGTTTGCTCAGTTTTATTAAAAGTCATTTTCTCTGAAGAATCCAGCAGTTATGACGTTCATTTCTGGTGCACGTTTTCCCCATTGCCTTATCACAGCTCACATACGCCCTCTTGTGGACACTTGATGAAATGCACAGACTTAGTTGGCAAAATGGATTTTTATTCTCATATTGTATTTGGCACTGATTATTACATATTCTGTGTATTTAAATTATTTGTTATATTCACAATTTAAATGTAAATCTAAAAGTAGCACGTGTCACAGCCCTGTGCTGTGGTGGATTCTGTTCTCCACAGAGTCTCTGCTCTCAGTGCTTCTCTGAACACGGGGCCAGTCGATAGTGGGTCGACTGAGGAATTTCAAACGCTTCAAAAAGAATAACAATAATGCATTTGTTTTTGATTGTGCTTTTCAAAGACCTCAACGCATGTTTAACTGGAGAAGGGCCGTGAAATGTACCACATTTTAATTATAACTCATGATCAAACTGTGACGCTCATCCCCGGTGAGAGGACTCACTTATATCACAGATTGAAATAAAATCCAATATTGTGGATAATGGTGTGGTCTATGTTCATTAAGCTTAAATTAAACAACATATTCAAAACAGAACAAAAAAAAAATTGATTTCTTAACTGCCTTGTGGCAGACTGACAGAGGCATCAACAATAACAGTCTTATGTCCCACACAGAGCCCTGAGCAGAACACAGCACCAGAGCCAGGCCTTCTCCTCCTGTTTCTGTGGAGCTCATGTTTGAATCCAAACTCTGGTCCTGTTCTCAATCCAGGTGAGTACAGCCCCCCCTGCTGGACAAACAGTTTAATCAGGAGAGGCGCTCTTACGTCAGACCATTTTACCTTCAGTGGGAGCCTTTAATATACTGTATACAACTGCAGCGATTAAACAATCTGCTTCACTTGGTTATTAGGCCTGAGTGCTTAATTCAAGCTTTTAATGCAGCTTAAAACACTATTGTGGGAGTGAAGAAACGTTGATGTTTTAGAATAATTTATTTAAATTACTTTAACAAAAAACACTTATTTATACAAATATTTAAAAGTATTAGAAACAAATTATGAATTAATGTGCTGTACACATCTATACTTACAGACTTAAATAGACTACCACAAAGCTTGTAAAAACATTCATTTTAATGGTGAAGTTATATTATATTATTGATATTAATGTTTATAATTTCATGTTAAAATAACAAAAGTTCCACAAGGTCTTGTTTCATGAAGTAGTTTGTTTCTCTGACTGCTTGATGGCTCTGCCTCGAGGTAGTGTCCACCGCGGAGCACGAGACGATGGACGAGCTGCACATCAAACACTCAACGCACTCAAACATTATAACACAAATATAAACACAAACGCTGCAGCCACAGCACACGTCAAAGCCACGAGCTGGTGATCACAGAGATACTCGATGTGTCCGTGCTTTTGTTTGTTTGGTTTTCCACAGAGTATCTCCCTCCTCGGTGCTTCTCTAAATACGGGTGCCAGTCTTCACTCGGTCGACACAGGGATTTCAAACGCTGAAGAAAAGACATTAAGTGCACATCATCATTGTAGAGTTTCCTCCACTTTGAAGCCTCAGCTACCTTGTGTCAGACTGAAATATTCTCTTTATAATAACAGTCTTACCTCCCACACAGAGCCCTGTGCCTTTACAAACTTATAGAGAGCGATGAGAGGGATCCACATGAGCACGAACACCGCGATGCACCAGCCCAGAGCCAGTCCCCAGTCCGGGTACGGGACCGACCCGTACGAAGGAGAGCTGAAGGTCAGGAGGGACCACACCAGGATCACCTGTGAAACAATAAAGGGCTTGTGAAAAGAGAACCTGTATTTAAAAATATTTTACATAAGCAATTTAGTATTTTTGGTTTTTAAGCAAATTAATTCATTCATTCAGATAATTCGCGTGGATAATCCCTGAGATCGCAGGGCCATTTGACCCTGAGTGAAATGTTCAATTCTAATTGAATGCAAATTCCATTAATTTTTTTGTCTCAAAACATGTACCTGCCAAAGGTCCATTATGTTAAAACTGAAAGAACATTAGGCAGTATCCTTGTGATCAGAGGGGTGGTCAGAAGGATTTTTCTCACATATTTCACAAAGAGCAAATTAATGTTCCCAGACTCACTATGACTAGCCTTTGTCACAATATTTTATATTATTTATTCTTACCAAAATAATGCAGGGGCTGATGAAAAACCAGCAAGCTCTCCACCAAAACCAGAAGCAGAAACTCTTCTCTCCAATCATCATCTCAATGTCTTTAATGAAACGGTTTCCTCCTGAAAACAATGCCACACATTTAATTACCCAATTTCTGTCACTTTTAAAACAACCAAAAACTCACCATAAATAAAAGAGACCCCAACCACCTCCATAAAACCCACAATTAAGAGCACCCAGGTCCCAAGGAACTGGTCAATGAGGGTGACCCAGTAGATCCCAGCCTGAAATACAAAGAAATAGTTTTTCTTATACAAAATACCATAAAGAAGTCAGTTTTGTTGCATGGTTTGGTCTTGGCTCAATCTCAGTGCAGTTTTGAACAAATACTTGCTCTGTCCAGATCAGATTTAGTCCATTCTTTCTTTAACATTTGTTTTAGTCTTTGATAAAGTAAAGTAAATTTCCACAGCTCAGAGAAATATACCTGGGTGACACAGGGCAGACCGAGCAGGAAGACAGAGCAGGAAATCCCCAGCGTGAGAAGAGCACGTTTGGAATTAAAGAGTGAAGGAAATGCATCCACCACACAAGTAATGACCACCTCTGGAAAAAGAAAACAGATTTTTAAAAAGATATATTAGACCACAGACTTTCTATTCTGTTACATTTGGTAAATTCTCAAAAATACCAAATTGAATCTCCTTTACTCCTGCTTAATTCATTTTACTTTACACGAAGTAGCCTTGAATAGTTTGGATTTGGACCCTCCTTTAAAAAATGGATTTAACTGCCTTCAACAACTTAAAGTGCTTCTGACAGCTTGAACTCCTCATTTAACTAAAATGCAGTTAAGATAATAATATATTTCAAATTCTGCTCAAATCTTTACAAATTTCATCCCATTTTAGACTTTTTTTTTTAAGCCTTTTTTTTAGGTTTTTTATTTTACTTCCTGGTTGTAAATAATTACTTCACTCTAGGAAATTACCATAGCAACCACACTGTACACTAAGCCAAAACTCCTCTGATGTCACAGATTTTCTCATTCGACAAAGAAAAATACATGTGATCACCTTTTATTTTGTTAAATCAATGTTTAAAGGGTAAGAAAAGTAGTTTATTTTGTGTAAATTATGCATAACCTTTGTCTCCCCAGTGTGATGTCATTAATTTATCTACTTCCTGTCATTTTCAACATATTTTTCAACTTTTCTCCACAAACAGCTAATTGAATGGTGTAAAACTGTAATTTAAATTTCTAACAGGTATTAATACAATGAATAAAGTCAACATCATGAAAATCTGTCACTTTAAATTATAGCAAAGCAAAATATTTTTAAAAACCTTATTTTGAGGCACATGTCAGGATTGTCCTTTGTCACCTTTATTATTTGCAGTTTTCGACAAACTCAAGCCTAAGAGGTGAACGTCTATGTATTATTCCTACCTATTCCAGCAAACTGTGAGTCCAGGCCCACAGTGAGGAGCATAAAGAAGAACAGCACGGACCACAGAGGAGAGATGGGAAGCTTCGAGAGGGCATCTGGGTACGCTATGAACGCCAGACCGAAACCTGCAGACACACAAAACGTGGACAAAACATTGATAAAACAAAAAGTAATTTAAATGTATTCATTTCACTCCAGATTGTGAGATGAGATCGCATCATAACAGTGTTTTAGATGGAGTCAAAATTACTGATATTGATGTGCTGATAGATTGAGTCGACAACATGTCATCTTTGGGGGCGTGGTCTGCCGTTTGTGAAAACCACGGGGGAAACGCCATTGGTTCAACAGGAAACTCAACTTTTTTCCCTCTTCTAATACATTTCCTGGTGAATTGTGTCTGTTTTAAGCAAAATTAATATAAGTTGAGTCACAGCTGAGTTTAATCAGATGTTGCTGGCCTGTAGTTTCCTTAAAAAAGTAAAAGGATTGTTCTGTAGGTGTTAAAATACAATACTAGCATCGCAGTGCCGTTAAGCCCGATGATAACATAAATTTGCTGACCTTCTTTGACGACTTCCCCGACAGGTTTGTTGTTGGTTAAAGCCATGTGACCAAGAATGGAGAATATGGCGAATCCTGCAAACACACTGGTGGCTGGAGAGACATGAGAAGAGTTAGAGATTTGGGAAAAATGTCAAATTGTGATTTTTCTGACCAGTATTGCGATTGCGATTAGATTTGCAATTTATGTTGTAATGAAAGGATTCTGTTCAAAGTTTACATTTTTAACAGGAGCATTGACAAAGAGTGAAATATGAACTAACAAAGAATCAAGTGTTTCAGAGTGGTTTTGTTGCTTTTTTTCCACTTTTAGATGTGTTTTTTTTTTTCATTGTTGTTCTCACTTTTAGTTGTGTTTTTGTCACTTTCAGGTAAAAAAGTTTTGCTTTTAGTCAAGTTTTTGTCTCTTTTAGTCAAGTTTTTGTCACTTTTAGTCATGTTTATGTCACTTTTATTTGTGTTTTTGTCGCTTGTTTCTGAACATGTGGAGGAAATTATTGCACTTCAGAAACTGCTTTAATTTATTTAGATTAATTGTGCAGCTTCAGAATGAGTTGAATTATATGTGTGTACATCTAATGCACATAATAAACGTGTAATAAAATAATTGTTTGATGATGAGTGGTCCACAAACTCCAGTCAGCAGCGACAATGCTGACCAAAACCACATTGTACAACAATTGACTTTTAGCCTTGTTTAAAAACATGGTTACGCACACACTTTCCCTATATGGTTTCTTTAGTCAACAACTGAACTTTTATGATTTAACTTTTGTCTGAAGGTCTGAGCGCTCACTTTGTATCATACCTGCATTAGTGAAGCAGACAATAAAAGCATCTTTGAACATATTGTTGTTGAAGTTATTATAAGACGCCAGAGTGAGGACTCCTCCCCATCCAATCGATAAGGAGAAGAAGGTTTGGGTTGCTGCATCCTTCCAAACCTGAAAATAAACAATATACAATTTGAAAAGTAGCCATTAATCAGTTGACTTGTAACCTAGACAGACAGACAGACAGACAGACAGACAGACAGACAGACAGACAGACAGACACACGCTTTACTGATCCTTAAGGGGGAGATTAAAATGCCATGAACATACAAAGAAACTACATGTGCACAACACATTGACAAAAGTGAAAACAGAAGTAGACAACATTATGAACTCTGTTACAGGCCCTTGTAATGTCAACGTACAAAGAACATATAAAAACACAGTTTGAGACAAAGTATGCATAAAAATGCACAGCTGCTGGTGTAAAAGAGTTTCTGAGGCGTTCAGTGGAAGACTGGGGCATAACTGTTCGCCCCCTGAAGGAGCTTTTGAGTTCATGTAAAATGATCCAGAGAGGATGGTCCGAAAGAGAGAACAGTTTGGAGTTTGGTCCTCATTCTTTTATCCATAACAACGTCCACTGATTCCAAACTCAGACCTATCACAGAACCAGCCTTTTTAATCAGCTTGTTCATTTGATTTTTGTCCTCTATATTGATGCTCCCGCCCCACAACAGGGCGTAAAGTAATACACTGGCCACAATGTCCTAGTAGAGCATGTTCAAGAACCTCCTGCTCACGTAAAAGGGTCTAAGTTTACTCAAAAAGAACAATCTTGACTCAGCCTTTTTGACAACTACATCGCTTGTAATGGTGTTTCCTCATCATTAACTCTCTCAAAGTTGTATTTGGATTGATTCCTGTTTGCGTAAACCTGTATTGTCCTGCTTGAATGCTTTCTGTTTTCACATACCTCCTTTTAACACCATGTGCTCTGTTATTTCTTCAGATTATTAGAAAAAAAAAATAGACTCTGGGTCAAACATGTGGGATGAAAATTGACATTTTTCAACAATTTGAACAAGTACATAATAGTCTGCTGCTTGTTCCGATGAAATGCCACACTATTCTGCAGTTTTGAACAGGAAGTCAATGGATCTGTTTCTAGTATTTAGCCGTTTTAGATCAATATAGCTCCATACATGAACAAAATGTAAAAATAATGATTGATGTACGTTACAGTTTAATACTAAATAGCCAAAAAAGAAAATGAAAAAGTCTTCTTTCTGCAAATTAGTCCTATAAGTTTCACTCTCAAGCAAGGGTGGAAAAGCATATAGTCCAGCGTATAATTGTCAACCCACCAGTAACATTGTATAACATATATATAACAAACTCAAGAGAAAAAAAAGTCCCATTTTTCAGATTTTGTAGTAGTTTAAATAGTATATTCTGAGTTTACTTTAAATTGACAGGACATTTCTCCCTGTAATATTATGATAATCTTTCTGTTATACTAAAATATCTCATTTGCCCTTCAGATAATTAAGTCCACAAACCTGAGCATCTGTCAGTTTAGTTAGATTTGACTGAGTCCCGATGTAATACTCAATGCCCTCTCTGGCACCTGGCAGTGTCGCTCCTCGAATCAGCAGGATCACTATCACCACATACGGGAAAGTAGCAGTGAAGTACACCACCTGCAAAAATAAAGACAGAAAAATGTATAGCAATTGAATATAATGTAGTGTTAATGAAAATACAATACAAAAAAGTTAAATCCTATCTTCATAGTCAAATTTTAGATCAAATAGAAATATTCCGGCAATAAGACTTTTTATTGCATGTAATAAAATAAAATCTGTGTTGCCCCAGCACAGATATTTTGTAAAAGCATCTATTAGGGTTAAAATGATACCACAGCACTTTCTCTGCATCTATTTATAGTGCATTTTAATCTACAAGAGGCAGGAAATGTGTCGTTAGCATGCTAATGTTAACCTTGTGAAAAGTGATTATAAACTAATTGCAGTGAATATTTATCATGATGGGACTGCATTAAGTAAGTGAGCGATACACGCGACTGACGTAAAGTGTAATGTGTACAAGTTATTTTTTCCACGTTTTAAGAGCGTATCTGTCAGGTACAGTGCCTTTAATGTGTAAGTCAGTCCGTAGAAATTGATTATATGGTAAATTGATTTGTTTGGCTGCATTCACACACCACATCAAATTGGGAACTGGCACTAAACACAGACTAGACCAGGTGTAAACTGGGACTGGAAAAGAACTAAACCAAGTCTACATCTGGACTAAACTGAGCTCAAACCAAAGTTGAGATTGAAGCACCTAGTAAGCCTCAAACAACAGGGTACATTTGATATTCTTCTTCCTTGAACACCATTTTGGATTTGGTCTCTTACTTTCCCTGAGGACTTGATGCCTTTGATGAGAGCAGCTCCCACGATGATGGAGCTGAGCAGCAGACAGAGAGCCAGGTGCCACACCACTGTCCCGGTCTCATCCATCCCACTGGACCTCCTCAGGGCTTCCTCGCTGTAGAGGCCACGACACAAGATATTAGAAAACACTATATTAAAATAGCTGTAAAAAATGTGTTTCCTCCTTTCACTTATTTTTCAGCCAGTCACAGCCTGCTTTCTTTGACTTTTAATCAATCACCACTTTGATCATTGATGTACTGTCTCTCTCCCCTCAACCAACTAACCAACCCAAAAAACAACTAACTAACTAACCACTATCTATCAAACCAACCTACCAACCAACTAACTATCCAACCGACCGACCAACCAACCAATCAACCAATTATCCAACTAACTAACCAACCAACTATCAAGCCAACCTACCAACCAACTAACTATCCGACCGACCGACCGACCAACCAATCAACCAATTATTCAACTAACTGACCAACCAACTATCAAGCCAACATACCAACCAACTAACTATCCAACCAACCAACTAACTATCCAACCAACCAGCCAACCAACCAACCAACCAACCAACCAACTAACCAAACAACTATCAAGCCATCCTACCAACCAACTAACCAACCAATCAACCAACCAACCAACCAACCAACCAACCAACCAACCAATCAACCAATCAATCAACCAATTATCCAACTAACGAACAAACACCAACCAACCAACCAACCAACCAATTAACCAACCAACCAACCAACCAACCAACCAACTAACTAACTAACCAAGCAACCAACTAACTTACCAACCAATCAACTACCCAACCATCCAAAGTGCTTTACAGAGTGCAACAGAGGTCAATTTACAATAAAGAATAGAGACATCAGAAACATATTGTTGTGGAAATTCTGTCTTGTGCATAGTCTTAACAAGGGCACCTCCATTTCTACCATTGTTGACATTTCTGAGTGGTTAGCTCTATCTACGACAGGCGTCATCCCACTGGTACAGAATTTGTCCTTCTCTAATATTATCAGATTCCATGGTGAACTCGTCTGCCAGAAGTGGTATGCTATGCACTTCTCATTTGATCTCGGCAAGCTGGCCTTCTTACCACTATTTAAACCTCTGTGTGTCAGTCAGGCTTGAATAGCCAATACTAGCACAATGTGTTGAGTATTCAAGTCGCCGGGTCTGGACTGACGGTAAATAAACTTCTCCTGCCTCAGACATCCAGAGTCTCCTGCCTCTCCTTACAACTCTAGGACTCGTTGGGACAAGACTTGTTTTCCCTAACAAATATGTTAAGTGACTTTACTTGCTTTTTAAAAGAACTAACCAACAAACTAACCAACCAATCAACAAATAAGCCAAACAACCAAGGGAGGCGTAGAGCAAGAGGGCTTTGTACAGGAGTTTTGGTTGAGCTTCTACATGGATGCTAGTAACTTTTCTTTTCTTCTTTAAAGAAAAAAAAATTCACATATGTTGTTTGTCTGATTGGTTCTTTATATATACAAGGGATTGTGTGCTACATGCCTGAAATAAACAAAACAAACAAAAAAATTCTCCACCGCAGCAGCCGAACCATCAACAACCTCACCCTCTCTCGGTCTCCTCCTCTCCACCACCACCAGTCTCTTACCCCCAAAGTAAACTGTCCATTCATAACGCTTGTCTGTGTGTTTAGTGGTTTATGATCATGTCTTACTCCCAGTATCGCTCACTTGGAGACTGGGCTTGGACTTGAACCTGGTCTGAAGCAGGACAGCTCATGTTATGGGTCCAGTTTGACATCAAAACGCCGCTGACGTTACACATCACTGCAATAGGAAAAGTAAAGAAACGTGTTAGAAATGCTCAAGACATTGGAACAAACAGCACGATAAATGAGACCAAACATAGGCAATCGAGGACTAGTGATGTCAAACTGGAAAACAATATTGTGAATCAACCACTAGGTACATAAAGATTGTTCAGTAAATCAAGAGTTTTGCCATTTTTCTCCTTTCGGCTCATCGGCAGAACAAAGTAACTTTAGAGAAAGAGAGAAAGAGCTTCCCCTGCAGCTCCATCATTAAAGTACACTGTCAGAGAACAGCAGTTTCTTTCTTTTTTATTGAAGTAAGGTAGGCTAATCATAATCATAATTGCCAAATATTAAAAAAGCTAGGAGAGTTCTCTTTGGGTTGGAGTCGGCAAATGTTGCAAGACTGGTTTTCCGTCCAGAGACAGCAGGAGGAGACGACACTTCAAATGCCCCGAAAATACATATAACCGTTACAAGGACTTGCAAAGGTAAAATGCTATTTAATTTTCCTTTAAAGATAAAAATTTTCCATCACAAGCCAACTTTTTCAGTTGAAGAACCAGGGCAATCTTAGTGCTCACTGAAGTGGATTTGATGGACAGGAAATGTTTGCCTGTAGAAATTGTGTTCATACAAACAATGGACATGACAGGTGACAAAGATCAGCAACATGTACTGAACATGTCTGACTTTCTTTCTCTCTGCTGCACTACTCTCTGCTCTGGACGTGTGACACATGAGGACATGGTTCATAAATACCTGTGAGTGGGTCGCTGCAGTTGGCCGAGCCCCTGTCGGAGCAGGACGTCCAGGGCAGGGGCGACTGGAACGAGGCGAACATGTAGAACAGACTGTAGGCGATGATCACGTTGTAATAGAAACTCACGAGCAGAGTGATGAGCAGCATGGCCACGCCCACTCCTGAGGAAATCACACACAGACAGGTCATTACACTATTCAGGCTTTTTAAACCAAAGTCATTAATGTAGACTGATATGTTAAATAAACTCCCTTTAAATAAGTCTGCATTTAAGCAGCAGGTTCTGTGCACGGCTCCTGGTGACCTAAATGTACCATCACTGCTTCCTGTTGTATCTCTATGGGGCTTTTCCAGAGGTGTGCTAAAAGTACTAAGAAATTCAAGATCAAGCAGTGTACAGCGATTTCCTAAAGGTTTGGAATTTTGTTCCTGGAGAGGACCTTAGCGTTACATTTTTTTCCGCATTTTTCTTAGGAAATGTTTATTTTTTATACTGTATCATTCCACATTTAGGGTAAATTAAGGTTAGGATTAGAATTAGTGTTAGGTTTAGGAACTGATCGTTTGGTGAACGTCAAGGCTTTTGAACATGGAGCACTTGGATGGCTGAACATTTAGGGAAACCGATTTTGAAAAAATGTGTGGATTATTTAATATCAATATTTTTAATGCTTCAAAATGAGCATTAACATTGAGACACAAAGACAAAACGTCAACATGTTGCCTGTGACATTCACCCACAACTCGCTGTTCACTGTGATCTGTAACATATTTTTTCATGATGACGTGACTCTGTAAAAATCCACTGAGATGTTTACCTTATTCCCACACTTTTGCAGAGAATGAAGGAAAGGTTTAGTTGCTAAAATAAGAGACATACATAAGTAGACTGATTTGTGCAAAATGTTCAAAGACCATGTGCAACAACAAGTCAACATTGCACTGATTCTCTGGCGGCCTGAAAACGTCTTTGGTTGTAGTCCATATATTACTGACATCTGCAGGTCTAAGTAAACTAATACAACGGAAGGAGAAAAAAAAAAAACATGAAAACACTAAAATGTTTATATTCTGGTGAATTCTTAACCTACAAGTTAAAGTCTCACCAACAAACTAAATAAAGGCATTCAGAAGAAGTCATAAGTAATACGACCTCTGACCTCCCTGTGACCTCTGACCACTTTATACATCTTTAGGTGTATGTCTCACACACACAAACACACACACACACACGCACAGACACACAGACACACACACACGCACACGCACACATACGCACACACACACACGCACGCACACACACGCTTACACACACGCACACACAGACACACACACACACGCTTACACACACGCACACACAGACACACACACACGCATACGCACACACACAGACACACACACGCACAGACACACACACACGCATACGCACACGCACAGACACACACACACACACACACACACACACACACTGACCCTGCAGCAGGGGCACGGCTCTCCACACGTTGATGGGGCCCTGGCTGCAGAACTGTCCCAGGGCACTCTCCATGAAGAACAGGGGCAGCCCGGCGAAAAACAGCATCAGGAAGTACGGGATCAGGAACGCACCTGTCAAAGAGACGCAAGAGATTTCACTCATGATACTACAAACCCTGCAAGTTTGTAATCTTTTTTTGAGGATCATGGGGCAGAAGTGGAAGCAAATGCACTCTTTCTTCACCCTAGAAACTGCAGTACGTGGACAACTCTACAATTGTAATATTTATTTCATTTTAATACATTTTATTCACATTTTTTGATCTTCCTTTAGTCCATTTCTAATTAAAACTGTGTGTAATAATATCTATTCCTACTTAAGACCGAATTCATTCCTAATTTAGACCTGAAATAGACCCACTTTAGATTTGTGGTCCTCAGAAAAGCCGAATCTTTTCTGCCCTAGACCCATCTTCAGCTACAGTCACAGTAAACAGTCCTGTACCTCCTCCGTTCTTGTAGGCCAGATATGGGAACCTCCAGATGTTGCCGAGGCCCACGGCGTACCCGATGGTGGAGAGCATGTAGTCGGTTTTACTGGACCAGTTTCCTCTCTCTTTGTTCTCGTCTCCTTCTCCGACGTGGCCATCCTGAACAAGAGATCATTGTCAGAAGAGTTTCACTGTTTCACAAGAGCTAGTGCCACATTTGTATTGTATTCATTTGACACAATGACGGCTTTTACTGAAAATAATAATAACAGAGTAAATAAAAATGGTATATGTATAAACAATATTTGTAGATTTTTTTTTTTACTAATTCAAACTGTCGTGTCTCATCCAACCCCCAACGAGCAGTTATGTCATTTAAGGGTGCTCTATATGTAATTTTATATAACATCTCCATGAGGCGGGAGCTTGAATCTACTCTAAACTTTATTAAGGCGAGACACTACAAGAATCTTTATTTATTTATTTACTTTTTAGTTTTTTCGTCAGTTTGCTCTCTCAACATATCGGTAACTTGTCCAATCTGCTCCTAAAGATGTTTTATTATTTCATTTAATCCACTTCATTTTCTCTGGGACATTGTAACTTCATAGGCATTTTTCTTAAAATGACTTTTTCTTCCCGAAGGACATAAAGATCACAACTTAAAGGAGCTCCTACACACCAAACCTTACAATCTTGGACTCAACAAGATTTTTATATCTAATTCTAAAACTGATTTACTGAAGTTTTAAGTAAAAATTCAGTCCAGTCTAGTTTACAAAAACAAAAACTAAATAAGAAATCCAAATTCAGCTCTGTAATTTTTTTTTAACTAGTATGCGTACGAAATGGACCAAGTAATTTAAACCTGGTTCTGTTCATTTTTCAGATTTAAAGGTCCCTAATACGTGTTATTTCTATATGAAAATATGACGATGATGAAAAACATATAATAATATGCTAAGTAAACTACAGGAGAAGTTTCAAATTGATATCTTTAAATTTAAGACTTTTTCATATTCACCTGCAGTGTCTCACCTTCATTTTTGTGTGTGTTTTTTTATCATAGTCAATCCAAATATCTGTCATTTCAGACATAGTTCACACTTTTGTGCATTATTCATTCACTACTGTAGCCACAGCCGCCCTGGGGCAGACAGGCAGAAGTGAGGCTGCATATGTGCTGACTGCCCCTCTCACCACCAATCATTCACCCCACATCCGTATTAAACAACGTGGGTGAAGTGTCTTGCCCATGGACACAACAACAGTTTGGGAGTCAGAGATCAGACGTGACGAGGAGGTAAATGTGGCTCATTCAGGTCTTGTCAGCAGAAATATGACAATGTCGACAAAAGGGGCTGAAATGAAACTCATCAGAGTTCAGGACAACAGAGAACAAACAGTCTGTAAACCACCAAGAACAGCCTTTTACAAACACCAGAATAATGCAGTGAAACGCATTTAGGAAACGTGAGTCAGGCTATTTTATTATATTGTACAGAATGGACCAAAACAAGTCATTTTCTGTGATAAAATGACTCCCTGCACAATCCTAAATCCCAGTAAGATTTATTGTCTTATTACATTTGTAGCCACTAATATAATCACCATCAAACAATTTCAACTTTGTTTGAACTCAACAATATCTCGTCACAAGAGTTTGATCTAAAACGTGATCTGAATGACAACTTTTGCTCAAAGAAGCGTTTGATAAACCATTCAAAGTAAAATAGGCAACTGTATATTCCAAAATACATTCATATTCATATTTATGTAAATGTTTTTAGATGATGTTCTTAACTTTATGGAATAGTTTTGGTGTTGGCTTTAAATTTTTTCTTTTAAGCTCAATTCAGTACCAAAACATTTGTCAAAATGATATACAAGGCTACGTTCTCACATGGTTTAGTTCTAGTCTAGTCAAGATTTAGCTCTGGGTTTAGTCCAACACTAAATAAACAGATAAATAAATACATACATGAATAAATACACAAATACACAAAATAATTAAACTGATAAAAATAATAAATAAAATAAAGTGAAGAAATATAAAATATAAATCTGAATCAACATAAAAATTAAGTAAATAAAATAACGGAAAAGGTCCCAAGTTTGATGTGTGTCCAAGTGTGAATGCATTTGAGTTCAGTGAGAGTTTCTTTTTGTTTAGTTGTGAACATTTTAGTTTACATTTTGAACAAAAGATGAACATTCTAAAACAACAATAGTTTGTGCAGAGCCAATAAGAATGATGAGGTAACCAAATATGTGAATTTCCTCTGACTCAACAATAGCTCACATTTGTTTTATCTTACAGTATTTATCTTACAGTAAGTCATTTCCATTTTAGTTGAGGTCCTACCTGCTCCGAGGCTGTAGTTTTACTGGAGATCAGATCCGCGATACTGTCCCAGCCGCTTTTCTTCATCTCGCATGAGTTTAAATCCTCAAAGTCTGGGCTAAATCTGAAAACAATGGATGCACTTGTCACAGGTGAGTGCATATAAAGGCCCCTCCCCCTGCTGGACAAACAGAGGAGCTGCAGCTTGGCCAATCACAACGCTCTGAGCTGAAGATGAGCTCCTCTCTCAGCCAATCAGATCGACTCACCTGCTCCACTGTGAAATGTGCCACTGTACACTTTCACAACAATAGATTTAAAGATGTTTCAACTAAATTTCACAAAAATAGTTAATGACTCTTTTTTCTTCTAAATTTGTATTGAAATCTAAACTTTTTTATACTTATATGACCTATTTTTTACTTTTACTTATTTTTTACCTTGTTTTACAGGAAAAAAAAATAATGTACTATTTTTTTTTAATTTAATGAGTAGAAGAATCTGACTAAGAACGCTGCAAAAAGGTTAATAGGCTATAAATATAGGCTATAGCAGTATTGGTTGTAGTAGTGGAAGTAAAATCAATAGCATAGTAGTAATAGTAATAGTAATTACAGTACTAGTGATAGTAGTAGTGGCTGTTGCAGTACTTATAGCTGTACAATTAGTACTAATAGTTGTACAAATAGAACTAATAATTGTCATAATAGCACAAATAGTTGCAGTATTAGCAACAGTTAAAGTAGTAGCACTAATAGCGGTAGAATTATTATTATTATTAGTAGTAGTAGGAGCAGTAGTAGTAGTTGTAGTAGCAGCACAGCAACATTCTTTAACACACGGCTGTAACGATCAGATCTCGCGTGGTTTTGTCTGTAATGATCAGATGTGGTGTGGTTTCGTGAGCTCTCTGTGAGGCGTTGGTGGTGAGCTGGAGCTGGAGGAGTCGACTCAAAAACAACAATAACACATCAGTGACACACAGTTCAGTCCAAACAGATAAGAAGCACCACCACTGTCCTCTAATCGTCTCAGTGTGACCCATGACTCATGAACAGGAGTCAGGGAGGCAGCGCTCATTCAGTTAAGGAACTATGATTCAATACAACACTGATAATACTCATTTACAATTCATGGCATTTTTAATAGCGCACTCACATAAATTTAAGAAAAAAAAATATTGTATATGTTTTTCATTACATATAGAACTAATACATTTTATGTGTAAAAACGGCCAAAATAGCACGTTTGGGACGTTTCAAACTCAAAAATGGACAGAATCAGATTAGATTGTATTGGTTTGTTTTGTACACATATTAGTTAAAAAAATGTGATTTTGTATATCTTGAGTAAACTTGCTCGGAGTGAAAATTGGCCTAAAAAAAAAAAAATTTCACCAGATTTTTTAGACTTAAAACTTAGAATTAGATATCAACAAATCCCTCTGTACGTTCTGTCAAAATCTTGTGGAGTATAAGATTATAAAGTCTGGTGTGTCGGAGCTACTTTGAGGCTGATCTTTATGTCTCTGTGGGAGAAAAATGCATTTTAAAAAAACAGCCTTTGAAGACAGTGTCCCAGAGAAATCTATGGATGAAGTCGATTAAATTAAATAATGAAACCAAACCTCTTCAGGAGCAGATTAGACACGTTTGTTGTTATTGTTTTTGGTTTTTTTAATTAAATGTGTAGTTCATTTTTGGGAATTGTCTTGCTTTTCTGTTTTCTGTTTATGTTTTTTGCTTATTTTTGTATCATTCATTGAAAATGCAATATCACACTGTAAGAGAATTCATTTCAATGCAAAAGTGGTTGTGTCAGAATCATCGTAAAGCCATTTCTGATTGCTCAGTTTTAATAAAAAGCGGAACAAATAAAGCAACAAAAATTAATAATAACTGACAAGGTTTTTCACGGAAACAATGACTACTTGATCAAACAAATGTTCCGACTCAGCAACTACTGCACGGCCCAAACCATGGCCCGGCCACACTGTAAAGACACTAGTCACATCTTATTGTGTTGTAAATGAAGCCGAGCTCAATAGTGTTTAATACTTCCTCCTCTCTCACTGTCCCACATCTCTTTGTTTACACTTAATCAATGATTGAACAAAGATTCACAACTTCATTGATGTTTTGAAGGTTTTATGATCTTGTAACTTTACTTTGTAACTGGTTTCATATTAACTGCACATGAGGGAGAACGACAAGTGAAGAGTTCATTTGCAAAAACAGATGTTATCTCCATTCTCCATTATAATGTCCTTTCAAACTGCACATATCTGTTTTTGTTCATAAACTCTTGTGTAAATACTTATTGGCTGAAATCTTTGCATTATTATAAACTCGTGTAAATGGCTATTTTTGTCTGAGTGTAAGGAGTGAATCAACCTGTTGATGAGAAATAGTCCCTTTGACATTAGTCCAGTTTAAAGCTTATCCGTCAATGACATAATCACTGAAGATAAAGGGTCAAAAGCACAGCCTAGTTTGAAACCACTTTTATTAATAATTTTTATCTGGATTTGAGTAGTTTTGACTCAATGAGATGTAATTGCTCATGTAGTGCACTAGTTTCAAGGCATTTCTAACAGATCATGCAACTATTTAGTAAAATGTAAGTAAAATTATTGGGAGACTTGTCAGTAATGGTCAGTAAGTCAGTAAGGAAGGCATAATGAGCGTTGTTGGAGTAATATAAATTATAGTTTTACACCAATCAGTAGCTGCTTGTAGACAAAAAAAAAATCTGTTGAAAATTACAGGAAGTAAACAAACTGATGACATCACACTAGGGAGACAAAGGCTATGCATAATTTATACAAAATAAAGTACTTATTTGACAAAATAAGAGGTTCAAATATATATTTTAATTGTTAAAGAAAAAAAATCTGTAACATTAGATGAGTTTTGGCTCAGTGGTTTTTCCTACTTGATGTCATTTACAACCAAGAAGTGAAATTAAAAACCTAAAAAAAAAAGGCTAAACTTGGACACAATTTGTGAAGAATTTCTTAAAATTAAATATATTTATCTCAAATGCATTTAGTCCAACCTGTCAGAGACACTTTAACACAGTTGCCATAGTTACCGATCTAAATATCCAGAATACTCAGATCCCTCATGTAAACAGAGATATCCTGGTCTCTCTGAGCACATGAACACACCCGAAGATAAGTCGTGTCTAACTTTAGAGCAGGTTTAGGTAAAACTCTGTGGCCAATGACGCTTGTCCACAGAACCACAGTAAACACATGGGGTGCAGTGGTCACAAAGTAAAATACTAAAAATATGACATTCACATCTGCATTACCAAAACCACAGAGCTGTCAGTAATACTTTTGCCAAGTCAGGAGTTATATGGCAAAAAATAAACAGAGTGCAGAAGTGCACCTGCAATAACTACACCTTAATTAACCTTAAAAAAAAGCACGAACAAAGACTAAATTATCAACCAACAAATAGAGCTCGGGACACAACGTCTAAAAACAGCTGTTACCATGGAAATCCGTGCATCCATGTTTGCAGCTGGTGTGTTAAACTTACATAGAGAAACATTAGCCAAAACAATGTAAACAAACCTGATAAACTGCTGGGTCATGTCTGGTAAATACATTTATCAATAAATTGTGTCAGAATACTTTTGAATTAACGCTAAGTTAAGTATTTAGTGCCTTAAAATCTTAGTTGATTTAACATTGGGCCAACTGAAAATGTTGTTATGTGTGACGTCACGATCCAAAGCTCAATAGTTTATTGAATGATTCAGGTTTAGTAACTGCTTTAACTGACAGCACACCCCCCCTTCCCTCCAATGGCTCACTGTACATTTTAGAATTGATTTCACGATATTACTGTTCACTTTTAGCCTCAGATCCTCAGGCAGGACAGCGCCATCTGCAGAGAGTTGTGAGCAATGAAGCACGACTTTAAAGTCATTTCATCGTAACATTGTGAAGATGATTTTTATTTAAGATTTTTACTAAACATTTTGCCTATTTGTCCACAGTTCTGGCAGTCTTCATAATGTTTATAATGTTCTTGGTTGACCATGGGCTGCAAATATGACAAAGGTAGAGCTAATAACATAACTGTTACCTAGCAACCATTTTGAAAACAAGGGCCAAGATCCATATAAATTACACAATAGTTATGTTTTGACAAATAATAATACCTGATCACACCTTTATTGTGTTGAATGATTGTTTAAACTGTTAAATAATGTGTCAGTTGTTTCAGTGTTTACAATGGCATGTCGCACATTGATGACATCACAGAAGGAGCTGTTTTCTCTGAGTTTTTGTGTTCCACTGATCTAGTCGGAAAAACTGAGCAGCACATTACAGTTTGTAGATTGTAACGACTCAAATCAAAGAATAAAACCAAAGAAGGCGCACAAATCAACAGCAATATGCAGCCAATTAAGTTCATTTATGAACCTGGACAATGTTATTACATTTATTATACATAAACATTTGAATGTCAATTTCTGCTTTTGTTGTCATTAGCTCCATTTAGCTGTTGGCAACATTAGCAGAGATTCACACTGTAAATGTAAAACAATGTAAAACGTTATCTAAACGCAGGGTACAGCCATGCCAGATTGTTTAACTTGGATAAAGTCGGGGCTCTGAAATGTTGCCCGAGTTTCCAAGAAGGAATTCCGAGATGTGAGAGTGTTCCAATGTGAATTTACAAGTTGGAACTCGGAAAACTTGACCTTTGAATAATTTTCAATTTTGCACAGACTGCACTTTATAAATGTTCAAACTCAATTTTCTTTCATGTTTTTGTGTGGACAACCTTTGGGGCCAACTGCAGTGCCTTAGACCTCACTAGGAACAATGGTCTAAAGTAAGTCACAGTGTGCTGACATGTCATCTGGTGGTGATACACATCTTCTTATCAAACAAAAAAATGACATCTGAGAGTTTTGAATAATCTTCTAGACCACATCACACCCTGGACCACCATCAGTCACACATTCATTCAGGCAAAGTGGGTGAAGTGTCTTGCTCAAGGACAAATATCTCTCTCCACTTTCCTGTTTGAATGTGAGTTTAACACTTGAGTGGACAGATTCAAAGGCCAAGCGTATTTATCTCTTTATTTAACGACAAGGACAAACACACTTCACTTAAAGGGCAGTTAGTCATTTCCTCGTTTATAGGTTACGAGACCTAACCCCGGCTGACCTCAACGTTAACAACAAAGTAGTGATTCTTTTTTAAGTCATCAAGCCAATATATTATAGATTCATGTCATTTTTATTGTTCTTTTTTAGTTTTGATGGGTCTTAAATGACAAATTTTCAGAATTTTTGAACCACTTTTGGGCACCATAGCATTTGTATTAAAGATTAAAATGTTAGCCTGGCCAGCCACACTCACTTCCTTTCAATTTCCAGACAATTCAAATATTGTATGTATGAACAAAGCACAAAGTTATTGATTTCTGTTGAGATAAGATATCATAGTTGCCAGTAGGGGGCGCAGGGACACACCCTCTGCTTTTGCACTGATGAGGATAAACAATAAAAAATGTTATTTTCAGAGTTTATCTTGTGTGATTTGAACATTTAAATTAGAAAAATGTGTCTGTTTAAAGAACAAATATTATGCAAAATTGACAAATTTGAGCTTTTAGCCATGTTCTAACATTGCTCTGTCATCAAAAACATACCTGGAGGACTATTTAGCTTCATTCACGCTGGTTTGAATCCTCTTCCTCTGACTGTCAAAAACACTCCATTCTTAATTCCTTCAATGTATGGTATTTTTCGATAACTGACGTCACTTATCCAAAAATCTGCTGTTTCAAGTCCTTAAATAATCGCCAGACTCGCTCTAAGCATTTCTGCTGTCAAAACACGATCATTACAAATGCGTCACAGCTCTGGACAGCTGCATTACAATTGCCTCTGCAGCCAGTAGATTCTATTATATTCTATTCTATTTTACTTTATTCTTAATTTTATGCATGCCCTTTTTATATATATTTTGTTAATATTGTATATATTGTTATATATTGTATTGTTATGTTGCACCTTACGCCAAAGCACGTTCCTATGGATTTTGATCACTGAAAATGGCAATAAACCCACTCTGACGCTGATTCTGATTCTGAGATGGAGCCAGAGCTAAGTTACTCTGCTGTCTCTCAAGGCTGAGATAAAGTTATAATGTAACTTTGTAAAAAAAATAAATTAAAAAAAATCAGTTCTAACACTTTAGATGGCAAACTAAAGAGACTCAAGAGAAGGTTTGAAGGCCAAAAACAAAACAAATAATGCATAATATTTGTCCTTTAAGGTGTATTAACGTAAAAATAGAAAAGAACTAGTTTGCCATCTAGTGACATCACAAGGTGAAAAGGAGCATTCTGAGCTGTTTAATGGGACATCAAATACAACACAACTGGTATATTTTGATGATGCAAAAATAGAGGTTATGCAGAAACATTCTTAATTCCAAAAATGCTCCTCAACATTCTGACTTGATTGGCAGAATTATAGGCACCACAGACTGATAAATTGTGTTTTTGTATTTGTTGCTCAAATCAACCTTATATGGTAAAATGTAAACTGAAAGTAGTTTCTCGTTGTTGCTGCAACTGTGCAGAGCTTAGCTAGTTGGAGGTAAAGGACACTTCCACTGCTGCACAGCAATTCATTCCCTAAGACTTGGATTCAGAAACATGTGAAACATGTAAAGGAGAGAAAGGAACGGTGTAACAGTGACACATGTGAGTGTAGCTGCAGTGTTAATGCTGTTTATCCAGATTTCTACAACTGTGTACTTGATATTGGGCGGGAGTAGCTCAGTTGGCAGAGAGATTGTCTTCTGATCTGAAGGTCAGCGGTGCGATTGGTCCCGCAGATGAATACTGGCGTTGTGTCCTTGGGCAAGACACTTAACCCGCCTCGCCCCCAGTGTCTGTGTACTCTGGTGTGTGAATGTGAGTGAATGGGTGAATGGTTCCTTGATGTAAAGCGCTTGATGTAAAGTGTAAAGGTGGAAAAGCGCTATATCCTTTTTAGTCGGATAAAAACTAAATATTTAGCAGATTTTAGTTGTGTTTTTACAGGACAAAATGTCATCATTCACGGTTGACAATAGTGTGTTTTTTCTGCTCACTGTTAAAATTCTGAATGTTGTGATGTCATCTGTATAACGTCTATATTTATTTGATTAAAATCTCAAAAAAGTAAGTCAGCATTTTCAAATGTAAAAATTAAACATTGAAACAGAAAAATGGAACATAAAGGAAAAAAAAAAATCTTTATTTGAAACAGGCTCATGAACAGAAAAAACCTTTGTCAGTGTAAAGCTTATTCATGCAACATCACATTTTCATCTTAACCTGAAATTCAAAAGGTCACAATAAAACAAAGAAGATAGCCCGAATAATGAAAGAAGATACACACTTTGCACAACGCCCTAAAAGAAAAAAGACATAACCTTCTGTAAGACAGGTTTAGATTAGCCACGGTTTAGATTTGCTCTTCACTGTTTCAGTAACTACATTTTCATCCAAAAATATCCAAGAATCTTTAAAAGATAAAACAGATCTTTTACTAAATACTCATATAAAAAAAGAAAATGTTATCGAAACACACCACATAATCGCCAAAGTAACAATATTTTTCAGTTTTTTTGGGTTAAGAGTGGAGAAAGATTAGTATCGTTGCCTTAGCAATTAAAGGGACTGTACCTGATTGTTTTTATGTAATAACATCAAATTAGTTCAGCCCCAGTGCAGGTTTATGGTAAAAGAAGCTTGGTGCGTTCTGACCACAGTCTTTTGAGAGGAGATGTTGGAGACGCATGTCTTTGATGCCCTGGACGAATGATGATGAACTCGCCAAAACGTTCAGACTTTTCAACTTTGGCTGGATGCGGCTGCATCAGACGCCTGAATGCTCAAGAGATGCCGCAGAAACACAGGGCGGCCCAGACGCACCTTTAGGGCTGTCATTAAGTTGTAATTTGTCGAATTTACCTCAATCAAACAAATTGTTAGCTGGACTATATTTTCATCATTTAAAATGGTGTCTTTAACAACCAATGTTCATGCACTGGCAGAAGCTTCTGGGCATGCACAGATTTAATTTTGATGCAAATGCAGCACCGTCTCAAATTGACTCTGTGCACAAGGTGGCAGTTGGTCTGTGTATTTTTAAAATGGCTAGCTCAGTACTTCCTGTCCAATTCATTTTTATGGGGCTTTCATCCAGTCAGACTAAAATGAATAATACTGACAGATTGTGCAGTGAACAGTGAGTTGTGTTGGATGTGTCTAAAACAAACAAGCGAGGACTTCACCAAAGGGCACTTGTGTGTTTAGAAAGGGCCGTGTTTGTGTCTCAATAGTAACGCTTACGCAGTACAATATGAAAGTAAACAACCCAACGGACATTCTGTGCACAGTTAATTGGAGCAACAGGAAGTGCGCTGTTAGCATGCCAGTTGTTGTTAGCGTTACCGTTACAGCTAAACTCGCTCTGGCTTCTAAAAGATGAGAAAAGAACTTATAAATTCATAGCTGTGAACAGTTACGGTGGTTGTAATTCATAAGGAAAATGAGCAATACATTTGGACAAATGCAAAGAGTTTAAAATTAACTTGCTCTGTTATTCAGATTTTTAAGACAGTAAAAATCAGGTAGAGCATCTTTAACAATTCAGAAGCACTTTTTAACGGTGAAAAGTACTCAAAATATCACCTATAAACAGGAAGTTGAAACCCATGAATGGATATTGTGTTGTGGTTTGAAACCCAGCAAAAGTAGCATTAATCTGTTTAACACTCTTTCATCCAAACACATAAAGCCCCTTTTGTGTGTCAGATGTTGAATTCAGACGTTGATCTCAACAGCCTGGCGCAGACACTGGGAGGACTCATTGGGGATGTCCTGTCTGCTGATCTCGTTCCCGTCCAAGCGAAGGGTGCGGAGTTTGGAGAAGTTTGAGATGTCCACGATGCTGCAGAAGCTCCCCAGAGTGAACTCTACACCAGAGAAACCAGAGAAAGAGAAACAAGAAAAAGAAACAAGAGAAAGAGAAACAAGAGAAAGAAACAAAAGAAAGAGAAACAAGAGAAAGAAGAACTGTCAGAGAACATCAGGAGACATGTGAGGACAAACCGCTCCACAGGCGACCAACACCACAAACATGTCTGACCTGAAAACTTATTCTTATCTCTATTTATTGTTAATTTAAATGTAACAGTAAATGGCTCCACGACTATCAACATTTTAAGATTTTCAAAGCTAAAATTGGTTGAAACCAAACGAGCTGTAAAACAGCTGCAGTACATCCAGAACGCTGCTCGAGTCCTGACAAGAACCAGGAAGTACAATCACATTAGCCCTGTGCTCAGGTCTCTGCACTGGCTTCCAGTGGCTCAGAGAATTGACTTTAAAGCAGCTCTGCTTGTGTTCAAGTCTCTCCACGGCCAAGCACCAAAGTACATCTCTGACATGTTAGTGCCATATGAACCATCTCGCAATCTGAGGACCTGAGGGACAAGCCTCCTGCTGGTGTCTAGAGTCAGGACTAAACATGGGGAATCAGCATTTGAGTTTTTTGCAGCTAAAATCTGGAACAGTCTCCCTGAAGATGTGAGACAGGCCTCCACTCTGACAATGTTTAAATCCAGGCTAAAAACAGTTCTGTTATGTTCTGTTTAGATGTGCATACGACTGAAAGATCTATCTGCACTCTTCTCTTTTAAAGCGCTTTATTTTTAAATTATTCTGTGTGTTTGTGTTTTGTGATTTTAATGCAACTTTTCCTGTTATGTAAAGCACTTTGAATTGCCTTGTGTATGAATTGTGCTCTACAAATAAACTTGCCTTGCCTTGAAATAATACAGATGAAAAACATACTGCAAGATACCAAAAACTGAAACTCGACCCCAATACCAAGGAATGTACCGGACCCTTAACACCACAATGATCTTTTTAAGATTTAGACAATGGACGGACATTTTTTACACTAAACAATTGTACTTTCTTTTTTAAACATTGTGGTGTTATTTGCAAAAGTCATAAAGAGCAGCTCAACTGATACTTGGTTCCACTTTCGTCAGTGGAACTTTATGCAACATCACTTTCAGAATCTATTTTGTCCTGCTTCAGTAATTTTTGTTTTATAGATGTGCACATTGTTCCTTTTGAAATGCCTCGACAGATCATTATTGTCATATTCCTTAAAGATTTAAAATATAAAAGTCATTTCTTCAAAGGATCATGGTCTGTAGTTCTTTTGTGTAGCTTTTTAGCTGCTGCTGCAACAAAACAAAGAGCAAAGGAGCTTGTAGTTTGATACGTTGTGACTGCAAAATTGAGAGACTTTTGACGATAATACTGTGTTTGCTGTTACACTTCTGATCAGAGTAGCGTTGCGTGGTACCTTTGATGCTGTTGGCCTGCAGGTACAGGTGCTGCAGGGTGGTGCTGACGATGGGGATGCGCTCCAGCCGGTTGAAGCTCAGGTCCAGCTCCACCAGGCCGCTCACGTTGAAGGTGTTCGGGGGAATGCCTTTGTCCGTGAGCTGGTTATGGGCCATGCGGACGTACTGCAGCTGAGTGAAGCGGCCCAGAAAGCCCTCGGGCACAGAGTCTATGGAGTTAGACTCGAGGTAGAGCTGGTGCAGGTGAGCGGGCAACGACTCCGGGATCTGGCAGAGAAAACACCAGGGTTGGTCAAGACTATGTGGCGCTTGATGCGTTCATGTGGTCCTGGTCTGGATTTACTGATCGAACATCGTCAATTATTACTTTTACATTTTTTTGTTTTAATAATATTTATGATCTAAAATACTCCAAAAAGATGCAAAATGTACAACTACATCTACTTTTTTATTCAGATAAAAGCACATTTCATCTTCAATTAAAACCTGAAACCATTCCAAGTACTCCCTGGTAAGTCCTTATGTACCCCTCAGGGTCCCCGTACCCCTGGTTGGGAAACTCTGCTCTGTGTGTTACAAATGATTGACGTCTCAAAGGCCAGTGGTTCCCAACATGTTTTTTGTCAAGTACTCCTTAGCTTTTGTTATACTTATTTGGATCATATAAATGAGTAAATGTATATAAAAAGGCTCCATCTGGACATTGTTTTAGAAATCACTTTAGAAATTACTTTTGAATGGAAGTCAAAACGCCTTTGATACCTTTTCTACCATGGATCTGACAAATGAGGGATCGACTATTTACTGTAACCTATTAGTTTATATTGCAATATAATAGTTTCATTGTGAAGGATGTAAACTTTACTGGAGAAGAATCTGATAATATGTTATTGTCAAATAGTGTACTGTTCAACTTCACACTCTTTTTAATTCTGAAATGATTCCCTGTGTGAAAGTGTTTGAAAGTACACCGCTATGTTTCATTCTAAAGCTGGAACTGGAAAACATTTGTGATGTTGACAACATACAGTGTGTTTTATCTCATGATGACACTGAAAATGCACATTTGGTCATTTTTGGGAGGAGCTACTGTAAGAATAGATTTTCTAAGAATTCTACTGATCTGTTTTTATTTTATAATAAAATGATAAGTGGACAGTAGTCAGTGTTTTGTAATACGTAACATTAAGAGGAGACAATGAGAGAAACAGGAGTAGGTTTTCACTTGAACTGCCTGACGTGTTTAGTAATGCTCACATTCTGACTGTAGATGCATACTTCACACCTGCTTGACTTTAACCTTGTAAAACCCAAAGCCAGATCAGGACACTGCTCTTTCTGTGTAATAACTTAATCTGAGTTCATTCACATAAGAACTTAATTGTCTAAACTGTCTGTGTCTTTTAACTTATTAAGCAATAGTTTCCTGTTAATGGAGCTTCTGTTGGCGATTCTTAATTCACCCCTAATTATACTTTTGACCATAAATGCATTTGTTGAGTAACACATTAAACCCAGTGTCTGTATCTCTTAATACAATGTCAAGTCACACTTTAGTTGCATTGCTCTCCTGTTAACTTGAACGAGGTCAAAGAAAATGCCTGTACTTTTTCCTCCATGTATTTACCAAATGATATACTAATAACTCAATTCTGATCTGGAGATGCTTTCCCCTGCACTTTTATAATATAAACTCTTAAAGGACACATATTATACATTATTTGTGTTGTTATTGGCCTTTTTACAGGCTCTTGAGTAACTTTGCCTTGATGTTTCATGTTTTAAAACTTAAAAACTAAACCTACGAACAGAAAATATGCATCATGTTCCACCATATTGTACACTGTCCTTGTTTCATTAAATAAATAAACTAAAACAGACGAACGTCTTGGGATTTGGTGTTAGCATGCCATCTACCTGCAGCCGATGGAAGCAGCATGTGGGAAACCTGACCGACTTGTACACGAGCGCGCTGTTGTCATGGACGCAATTTTATGGGAGAAATACTCAGAATGAGAGGTATTCATTTATTTAGCTGCAGGTCCATCCCTCTCTCACCTTCGTTTCAGCCTGTCCAATTAATTCAATTTCAACTCAAGACAACAGTTGCAGATGGGCCACAGGTAGAAAGCAGTTAAAATAAACAATTTTCAAGAGAATTTAGCAAATGGATAACTGTCCCAGAGCATCCCCTGTCCTTGAGCCTCCTCCTCAGCAAGAACAAACTACAAAAACCCTGTGGGAAAAAGTAGAAACCTCGGGGAGAACCAGTGAAGGAGAGATCCTACTCCCACAGACGGCAGGCTAAGAAATTCTTAAGAAAACAAACAAATAAATAATCAAAAATTAAAATGTTAAATGTTTCATTGACCTTTCTAATCTGCTTTTCTCTCACATTCACACTTTCCTGTGTGTCCCTTTCAGTTCTAGAGCAGTGTTTTGCTCAGTCGTCCTCACCTTGGTGAGTTTGTTGCCGCTGATGTCGAGCAGAGTGAGCGACACCAGGCCCTTGAGGGAGGAGCTCATCTCTGAGATGACGTTGTCGTGGAGGTACAGGACGGTCAGGTTGTCCATGCCCTCAAAGTCTGCAGCCGTGATCTGGACAAAACAAACAAACAGTAAATCACCCACATTTATATAAACAAAGTAGCTGTTTATGAAAGTGTGTCTTAATGTAAAGCCCAAGCAGGAAATCAATTTATTTCAATGGAGAACTAGAGAAAAGTCTTGCTGCTGAAATGCTACTCATCTGCTCAATGAGTCAACACCTCTGTGTGGGTTGAAAATGACTTTGAGTCTGTAATTAAATAAGTTCGGCAGCACAATTGTTTGTTATGATATATAGATATAGGTGTTTCCATTTATTTTTATTTGTCAAATAATAATTTCTGTGACATTTGAGGAATTTTGGCCCAGTGTAAAACATGGTTGCTAGGTAACAGGTATAGAATTTCCTAGTGTGATGTCATTATTTACAACCTGGAAGTAAAATTATAAACCTAAAAAATGTCCAAACGGGTATAAAATTGGTAGCAATTTTTAGAAAATGTTAAATGATCTTAACTGTGTTTTAATGAAACGACTTGTCATAGACACTTTAACACAGGATTATCCCCTTTTCTAAACATAAATTATAGTTAAAAAACATGCATTGCAACAAATAAACGTCATTTTAACATTTAAGCTCTTCGCTGGTGTCTATAGAGAGTCATAAACGCCACTTATTCCACTCTACAGCTCAAATATTACAGAATAATAAACGTTTTCCCCCACAATAGCAAAGATAATGTACACGATAAATATTGAAGCCCAAAATATATTGTATTCTGTCCATCATATATTGAAGGATAAGTCGATGTAGTAATTATAATGACAGGCCCACACAGTGGTGCTTTGTCATACTCATTAATAATGAGCGGGACCTTGTCGATGGCGTTGTGGTTGAGGCGCAGGTCTCGGAGGGAGCGCGGCAGGCCGGAGGGAACGCTGCTCAGGTTGTTGTGCTGCAGATACAAACGGTCCAGCGACGACAGCTTCAGGAAGGCCTTCAGACAGACACGAGGAGAAGCACTTTCAAATGTCAGCGGCCAAGTTTGTTCAAGCACATATTTATTTCTTAAGGCGAGGCACTACAGGCAAAACAAAACATTTTTTAAATTGTTTTTTGGTCAGTTTGCTCCCTCAACATATCGGCTGTCATGTGGAAACAGCAAACTCTTCCAATCTGCTCCTAAAAGGTTTTCTTCTTCCATTGAATCTACTTCATCCATAGATTTCTCTGGGACATTGTAACTTCAAAGGACGTTTTCTTAAAATGCATTTTTCTCTCCTTTCAATATCTAATTCTAAAACTGATTTATTGAAGTTTTAAGTAAAAAAATTAGGGAAAATTTAAATTTTTAGGACAAATTTCAGTCCAATCTAGTTTACTTTATAACTAAATAAGAAATCCAAAATCCTCTCTGACTAACTAATATGTTACAAAATGAACCAAGAAATTTAAACATCGTTTTGTCCATTTTTCAGATTTAAATGTCCCAGGTACATGCAATTTTGGCCGTTTTTACACATACAATACCTCATTTCTACATGAAATATATTTTTTTCTTACATGTATGTGAGTAAACAGGAGACGTTTCAAATAGATATCTTTAAATGTAAGATTTTTCCAATTCACCTGTAGTGTCTCATCTTAAAAGATGTGGCTCATGTGTCCATTTATGCTTTAGTTTAACAAACAGGGATTGGACAGGTGAAAATTCCATTATAATGACCCTGGCTAAACTCAGTAAGAAAATGTATGGACTTATTTGGCTGTTCATTACTTTTTATTTTCTTTTTTAATGTTGTTTTTCTAATTATTGATCACGATAAAGAATGTTGTGAAGATATGCTGTAGATTTGTGTTTGAGTATGTAATTTCTGTTTTTATTTTCTGAAATGTATTCTATTATGTAGGCGCACAACGTCTTTTCAAGTCTTTTTTAAGTCCAGATAATGATTATTGAATTGCTAAAATAGTTGACGATTACCTCAATTATCGATTAGTTGAGAATAAACAATTAACTTGTTCCGCCCCAAATACATTCCCTTCCAGATTGATACACAAGAAATCCACCAACAAACCAACACAATGTCAGTAAGTGCTTTTGACGATGCGATTTCTCTTGTGCTATAAACGCAAAACACAAAAGTCAGATCTAATTATTGTGTTCTCTAATTCTTCTAATTTGGCGATGTAAATGTACCCACTATCAGCCAATCACAGCCTGCTGCGTTTGCTTCTAAACCAATCAGTGTTCAAGCTATTTATAAAAACATGTATCTTTCTCCCGTTTTAGACGTGTGCCATAACACAACCCTGTGATTAGCTTTTAGCCGACTGTGGTATGTAATTTGACGACTATATTCAGAGCAGGGCGCAATTTAAGGCTTTTGTGGTGAAATATGTTCCCACAAAAATGTAATAAGTCGCAGTATATCCTCTTGTCTTTTATTACACGTACAATATTATGTGATTGCTTAGCTGTAGATATTACAAAGTGGGTTACGAAGGCAGGGTGCGTAAACAAGACCACATGTGTGTTACTAAAGAGTGAGTCTGCTCTGAATAAAAGCTCAGACACATAAAGCAGTGTGCACCTGTGAGCCATTAGTCAATACCACTGCAATAAGTTCACTGTGTCTGGAGCCCACTCAGACCAGATGGGCAGAACCGTGTTAGGAAATGCGACATGTGACCGTATATTTGAACTTAATGAAGTGTCGAGAAAATGTCTAGACAAGTTTATGACAACATACACTGTTTATCTGCAGCTTAAACACTTACGTAAATGCAAATATCTGGGGTGTTTTCCCTGTTTGGGTGTTTGTTGGACGTATCAAGAGCAGCTATAGCTAATTTTGTAAAATATATTGTCTGCTTCAAGTGGGATTAAAACTGGGCCCAGTTTAGGTCCTGCTTTGAGCCCAGTTTAGGCTTAGGTTTGAGTTTAGGCCTGTGTTTGAGCCCAGTTTAGGCCTGTGTTTCAGCCCAGTTTAGGCCTGTGTTTGAGCCCAGTTTAGGCCTGTGTTTCAGCCCAGTTTAGGCCTGTGTTTGAGCCCAGTTTAGGCCTGTGTTTGAGCCCAGTTTAGGCCTGTGTTTGAGCCCAGTTTAGGCTTTGATTTGAGCCCAGTTTAGATCCTGCTTTGAACCCAATTTAGGACCTGGTTTGAGCCCAGTTTAAACTTTGATTTGAGCCCAGTTTAGATCCTGCTTTGAACCCAATTTAGGACCTGGTTTGAGCCCAGTTTAAACTTTGATTTGAGCCCAGTTTAGATCCTGCTTTGAGCCCAATTTAGGACCTGGTTTGAGCCTAATTTAAACTTGGTTTGTGCCCAGTTTAGGGCCTGGTTTGAGCCCAATTTAAACTTGGTTTGAGGCCAGTTTAGACACTCTAAGGACATATGTCATAGAGTAGAAGTCTTACCACCTAAATGCCTAAATGACAATAAATAATGGAGAGAATAGAGAGTTACATCTGTTCCATCTTTATTTATGATGTGACCTTGGGCTCTGTACTTTACAAAGACATTAAGTCTGGAACCTTATCCATAAATTGTGCTGGCTGTGATTGACAGGCGGATTAACCAATCAGAGACAGCACAGATTTCTGCAGAATTAACAAACAAAGCTCAAAACTCTGTAAAGATAAAAAAAAATGTTTCGTATCATTCTGGACGATATGAGAATATCAAGAGGAGATGACGTCTTCTAGAGACACGTCCTACAAATGAGTGTCAGTGATTGATGCACTCAAGACCATCCTGCTTTTGATCAGAAGAAGTAACATCTCACAAATGTGAGATGTCAATAAATGTGATGGAAACTCAGTGAAACAATATTACACCAAATTGTGAAGTAGAGCTGCAACTAACTACTATTTAAATTGTTAATCTGGCAAGTGTTCTTTTGATTCATCAGTTTGTTGTTTAGATCGCGAAAGTCTGGATTTTTTTCTGAATAGAAAAAAAACACTGCTCTGACTTTGTGAGATAAGGCAACAGAGAAGCCACTTGTGAACTTCATAAGTTTAATTAAAACACCAGATTTTCATTAAAGCTGGGTTACCTAATTTTCACATGGCAAAAAAGTCAGTATTTGATTGTGTCTCACTGGATCCTCGCTCTAATAAACCCTGTAGCACATTGTTAATTACCACAAGCATCAATTTTCAGGCACAGGCTCAACTTTAGAACATTTTTTTCAAACCGCAAAGTGAAACTCCTGCGACCGCCCCAAGAACAGCCAATCAGAGCGCTGCTTTCAGCTCTTTTTTCCAGCTTGTCGAGACTTAAATTTTTAATTACCTTCTAAATAAACAGAGTGGTTTATTAGATATAGACGGCATGCTCTACAGCGGCCTCATTTTTGTCACAAAGTGCTGCTTTTACAATGTATAATCTGGGGGAAAACACAAAAAATAAGTCATTTGCTAAAATAAAGTTAGGTACCGCAGCTTTGGGGTTTTGGGTTAATTGCTGATCTGTCTCAGTCATAAAAGCTCTTCTCTCTGCACATCACGGCATGTTCTAGAGTCTGTGTATAGCTCAGAAAACAATTCTTCGATTACCAAATCAGTTGACAATAAGTTCAATGTTTGATTATTTGTGACAATGTTTCAGCAACTATCATAAACAACATATTTGTGCCTATATTGGATGTGTAGAATGTTTGAACTAACAAAAAGCCTTTCCCTTCCACATCTGAACTGTTGCGTCCCGTACCTTCTTCCCAATAGCGTCCGACCTGATCTGGTTGTGGTGCAGCATGAGCCACACCAGGTTGGAGGCGTTGACCATGGCGGAGTCGGGCACGGCGGAGATGTGGTTGTTCTGGAGGTACAGGTACTTGATCCGCTCGGGGATGGAGGGCATGGCAGTCAGGCCGCGCCCGTCGCAGTACATGGCCACGGGGAACGAGGGCGGACAGTCGCACTCCTCCGGACAGTCCCCCCCCGTGCGGTCGGCCTGGAGCGCCGCCACCGCCTGCCCCCTGGGCCCATACAGCCACGAGAACGGGTCCTGGAAGTGACACAGGCAGCACGGCAGGAGAGCGCAGAGGAGCAGGAGGGAGGCGGGAGACATGCTGGGTCCTTCTGAGGCTCTGGGGACACGGGAGACGACGATAAGTCAAGGTTATTCTTTTACAAACAGCAAAACAATGCACAAGGGCCTATTTTCTCGACTAAAGAAATTCCTGGTCGACTAAAGGCCTGCCCAATTAGTCGACTGAAAGGGAGTGCACCCAAAAAAAAAAACCTAAACTGCACTCAAAAGGCTACAACTGCGAGTTCATTCAAAACAATTTATTTATACAGAAAAGTACTTGTAAGCAGTGTATTTAAGATATAAGTTAGATTAAACTCATGATGCGCTTCCTCAATCTTCAGCTAACTCACTCCATATCTTCTTGTTCTCACCATATAAATCCTTGTAAATTGAATAAAATAATGTAATAAACCATGGGGTGCACGGTGGCAGAGCGGCTAGAGCTTCTGCCTCCCAGCAAGGAGATTGTAGGTTTGAATCCTGGACCAGACCACCATCAGACGATCTCTCTGGGTGGAGTCTGCATGTTCTCCCTGTGTTACCGTGGGTTCTCTCCGGGTTCTCCGGCTCCTCCCACCGTCCAAAGACATGACTGTGTTCAGGTTAATTGGAAACTCTAAATTGTCCCTAGTGTGTGAATGTGAGAGTGAATGGTTGTCTGTCCTTGTCTGTCTCTCTGTGTCAGCCCTGCGATGAGTTGGCCACTGTCCAGGGTGTACCCCGCCTAAGGCCCAAAGTCACTGGGATAGGCTCCAGTTCCCGGGGTCGCCGGTGACTGGAGCGGTAGAAAATGAATGAATGAATGAATTAATCTATTAAGACACCATAAACCGATCAAGAATTATAGCCTGAGCTCCAATTCAAACTAAAGGGATTCTTGTATTCATTAGCAAAAGCATTATTCAGTTTCAAATGCATTTTTCTACATGTTATCCTGTTTTCTTTGGAATAAAATGTAGTGATATTGTGGTTGTGAAATGATATACAATTATGCAAATCTGAGGGCCCCATCCTCATTTAAAAAAGAGGAGGATTATTGCTCGCATATTAGTTTTAACAAATAAAACTATTATAATTTGGAGTTAGTGTATTTTCTGCAAAATAATATATTTTGAGCTGTTTGTGAAATTCGTTTGGTAGTTATTGCAAAAACAAAAAGTAGTGTCTCAAATTATAAACTGAAAGTTACACATGATGTACATACATTTGCGAGGTATGTTGTTGAAGTTTATGTAGAAACCATAAGGTGTATTTTCAAGCAATGATTAAAAGATAACAATAATAAACAAAATTTGCGTAATAAATAAATCATATACAAAATGATGTATTTGGGGCCACCATGAAATGTTGTACCTGGGGCCATGAATTTGATGCTAAGCCCCTGGTCTGGACTCTTTAGACTTTAGAATTTTGACCTCTCAAGTCTGATTTACGCTAATCATAACAGTGAAAAAGTTCTGCTCCGACGAATATCAGATTTTCAATTCCACCTGGATTTTCTTTGGTAAATATAAATCAGAGTAAAACTGGTGTCTGGTGGTGGAGTTCTTTTGTGTTGAAGCAAACACGGTGGCTTATGATGAAAAAGGAAACTAGCACAAAGGATTAAGAAACGGGCGAGTTTCTACAGAATCAACACCAAACTCTGTAAAATAAGAGATATATTGTGTTCTGAATGTTACGAGAATATTTAAGAAGTGATGTGTTTCGTGTTTGAGAGACACGTCATACAAATTATCGCCTGAGTTTGGACCGTCCCATGTTAGGAGAGTTTTTTGATGCCCCCTTATGGGCATTTGAACAGAATGTGGACAGGACTGGCCACACAAGCATTAAACCTCTCTGTCTTCTATGTATCCAAGTGTGTTTTAATGATACAAAAATGCCTTGAACAACACCCAGTCTTATGAGGAACTATTGGCGTTGGTGTTGACTTTTTTAAACACAAACTTTAGTGTGGATTCTTTTCTCAACCCCTTGAGTTTTGATTGACAGGTGGATAAACCAATTAAAGAATGGCCTCCCTAAAACATCAGGCAAAACTTTAAGAACAAATCTTTATGTGCAATGTTGGTCTGAGAGTGTTAGAGCACCCGATGGGGCGGGAGTGAACACAGAAACACTTTGCTCCGGAGCTTTGCCGGTGGTGCAGTGGTTAGGGGCGTTGCACATGTGCGGTTGATACCACTGTGGTGTCAGGGGTTTGATACCATTCGCCTGTAAAGTCGAGTCTGTAAAATCTATAAACCCCGTCTTCTCCTACAACTGCCCTGTCAATAAAGGCTTTGAGTCAAACAAATCTCAAACAGTGAAAAAGAAACCCTTTACTTCATCAGTAGAACGTTTACATGAGTCCATAATAATGTCCTTTAGTTTACATTTAAAGCCAGAAAGAGAAATCATAGACTCCAGTTTGAGCGAGTTTTGAGCCAAATTCCAAAAATTAGCTAATTGAAATAACACAAGGCTGAATGAGGACCTGGCCTTGGCTTAGTGAGTTGCGAGGGTCGTCTAAGACTGTGAGGGATGCTTCCGATTCGATTTGAGGAGTTTCCAGACTTGAAAACAGAAAGTAGCGGTCGAAGGGCTTCTCAAAACTGTTGACCACCAAAAAGAGATTAAAAAATCAACAGTGAGACGAGAGGACGAGGTCAGCTCTTCACAATGTTCATGTACTGGGACACTCCACCTGCTTTATGCCTCACGTAAAAGTCTGAATAGTTACAGGAATACAGGAAAGTGATCATTTGTAATCATTTAATACTGCTAATCCCTCAACGCAGTCAGAGGTAGAGCTTGAGGATTGATGGACAACAACAGTCAACAACAAACTGACAAAGAAGAACTATCTCTAGACAACAATAACCAACACACAGCTGCGAAACTGCAGAAAGCCAGCTTGACTAAAAGAAGAGAACAAGTTTAGACAGTGAAGTGGGCGTGGACGGTCAGGAAAAGAGTAAAACACGTCACAGCTACTTTTAAATAACGGTCTTTAACTCTTAATATTGACTTTTTCTGAATTCCTGCGTTAGAGTGTCAAATAAAAAAGAGCTCAAACAGGCACTCAAAGCTCTTTACATCAAGGAAGCACTCACTATTTACTCTTACATTCATACACCAGTGTTCAAGCGGGGCGGGTGAAGTATCTTGCCCAAGGGTACAACAGTATGCACCCCCAACTTCATTAAACCAGCACCAGGAGTCAAACCATAAAACTTTGGATCGGAAAACCAACTTTGTGTCTTTTCTGGTTCAGAGGTTCACTCAGGACATGACAAAATGGCCGGTATTACACAAATTAACAGTGTGAATTAGTCAACTGTTATTGGACATTTTCCCAAGGCAGTGTTTGAAGATCAATGGTGGTTGATAATCAATGGGTTTGAGTGGTAGTTAAGGCAAGACACTGCAGGTGAATAGGAAAAAATCTTAAATTTTTAGAGTTTGAAATTTCTCCTGTAGTTTACTCACATAAGATAAGACAAGAAATATATCACAAGTTTTTCATCTTGTCATGTTTTCATGTAGAAATAAGACAATTTGTAAAACGTCCAAAAATACACATATATTGGTTAATTTTGTACACATATTAGTTACAAAAACAATGTGCAGAGAGGATTGTGTCTTTTTTTTTTTTTTTACATAAAACTTAAACAAATCAGTTTTAGAATTAGATATAAATGAAATAATAAAACATCTTTAAGAACAGATTGGACAAGTTTGTTGTTTCCAAATGAAAGTCAATATGTTGAGATAACAAGCTGACCAAAAAAGGCTTTTGCCAGTAGTGTCTTGCCTTGTTACTAAGCCTGAATAATTCATAATAACCTCTTTGTTCAAAGGCAAGAATAAGTGTACACAGCAAAAAAAAAAATTCTAGATAAGTTGAATTCAGGATATAAATCTTAATTTCAACAACTTTGAATAGTTAAGATGCATTTTCTTCATGGACCCATATCATTTTACTTGTTTAAAAGTGTTTTTGACTTGTTTCAGGTCATTACTTCTCATTTCAAGCAAACGTGTTTGCCAATGAGGTGAAAATGTTTTCCTCACCTCATTGGCAAATTAATTTTCTTAATCTAAATTATCGTATAACCACTCTGAAATGTCTTGAAACCGGTAAAATAGTCTACTCACATCTAGTCAAAACAATTCAAAATAAGATTAATACTCAGAATTCAGGTCATTTTAAGCAATGCTAGATATTGATTTTTTGCAGTGTATAATAAAGTGTTACCGTCATCTGACAAAAGCAGAAAAAAACTCAACTCAACTTTTGGCATTACTTGCACAGATAAACTTTAGTAATTGCTGTTTAATTGTATGTAATTGTTGGGGGGAAAAAAGTGAAAACATAAAAATATTTTTGGCTTGTGTTCAGGCCAATTAAATCCAGCACATTCTTTGCGATCCTTCTCTGCAGGAATCCCGAGGTTAGCCGTGTAATTGCATGTCACTTCTGCCCCTAAACCTACACATCGACTAAACCCGCGCGCAGGTAAACGCCGCCCTCCCCTGCCCCGGCTGTCATCATGTCCTCATTCAGAGCATTTAGCCTTTCAGAGGAACAAATCTGCACATACCTGCGTCTTATAGTGGTCTTCTTGGTCCAAAATCAGGTCTGGGGACTGCAGGGACCCTAAACCTCCTCCTCTCTCCCTCCGTCTCTCTCTCCTCCTCTTTAACTAATTCTTTCCAGCCCACCGTTCATTTTGCGCACCCCGTTTTTTCCACGCTCGCCCCCTCCCGCTGTTTTCCCTGGACCCTCTGAAGTCAACCGTGAGGATTGTTCCCATCTGTAATTTTGGAGAGAGCCAAAAATACAGACAATATTTACTTAACATGAGTGGAAAATGGTTTGGAGCCAACTTGAGTTTGAAAGGATGCAAATGTCAAAATGTAAAGCTGCACTATGTAATTTCTGAGGTGGTGTGCCAAACAAAACCGACTGGTGGTTTGAGAGCCAGAAATGGACTATAGGCTTGTTCCCATATAGGAGTTTGTGGTGAAAGAACTGCAGAGTGGTCTTTAAATCCATGTTCAGTTTGCTGGATGGTACAAAAAAGAAAAATGTATACGTTAACGTCTAAAAGCTTCATATTGAATTCAGCGATTCTCAAATGGTGGTCCACGCAGTCCTTCAGGTAACACTGGGTCCTGTGCCGCTCTGGTGTTTGTGACATGCGCCCCTACTGGTTTAGATACGGCATTACAATCACGACTGATCCTCGGATGTCAAACACTGACCACATATTGTATCATGAGCCCTTTTATGACTGGTCCTCGTGCTCCAGATTGATTCACCTGAGCTCACTTTATTGAGATTCATATCTTTACATTCATATCGTATTCCAACATTCAGATGACAGCAAACAGAACACAAAACACTCACTGGAAAGACACTTATTTACATTGTTTTATGCAAAGTTATCAGTCCTTTTCTTTCTAAATATCTCTTAACCAAAAAACATTTGCACTGTAAGTTCCTCCGTAATATAGACTTCCTGGGTTTGTTTTAACCACTGTTTCATTGTTGGTGGTAGGGCACTTTTCCATGAAACAGTTATAATTTTTCTGGTAACCAACAACAAAACTTAAAAAAATATATATTTTGTGTTCATCATGTGTTCTGTGGGTAAACAGCCCAGTACACAATGTGACATGTTCAGAGATACACTCAGACCCAGTATCACTAATATTTCGTCCCTAATGTCCATCCAGTATTTTTGTATTTTTTGGCTCCGGCACGGCAGCGCAGTGGGTAGTGCTCTAGCGTCACAGCCGTTAGGAGTTTGCATGTTCTCCCTGTGCCTGCACAGATGTCCTCTGTGTGCTCCGGTTTCCCCTCCACTAACCAAACAAAACAACCAGACAAATAACATTAAAATTGTACATGAATTATGCTTTCATGAGGCCAATCTCAGTCATTTGTTAAAAAAAAAAAAAGTGCAGTGATTCCAAGTGAATCAAATGAGGATGAAGCTAAAGAATAAGAATTTTTATTCAGTTTTATTGTTTCTCTTCGATGCACCTCATGGCTTTTTCCCATCTCTTTATATCACATGAATGCATCACACATTGGGTTTGAATAATGTTAGATTCAATATGCATCGTAAATATAATATTTAGTGTCTTGACATGAGTGCCATGTGTCGATAAACTGGAAACAGCTGTTGCTTAGGCACACTAGCTTTATATTGCTAAGCATTATTTTAAACTCAACATATAAGTCATCATCACTGGAAAAACAGTTTATCACAAGATCAATCCAGTTTTTGGTGAGAACTTATCTGCCGTTTATACATGCTTTTTGGTGTCTTCTTTTCACCAGAGTCTGCGCGTTCCTTCTTGTCCAGTCCTCTTGCTCTGGTGCTTAGCTCCTCCTTCACTTTGGCGCACCAGGAGCCAAAACAAGCTGGACAGATAGAGCAGACACTTTTGGATCTGCTCCAAAGGAAACCAGTGGAAACATGGCTCTAGAGAGCTCTTTGGGGCTCATTGCACGCTGGGTTTAGTTTTAGAATGCTTTTACATGTAAAAAAAAAAATGCATCTTTAAATGGGACAAATTATGAAAACTGACTTCAAAAGCGTTGGTGTTCCTCCATCATATTTGATTGATTCATGCAATGTGTTTGAGTGCTTAGAAAATTCCTGTTTTCACCTATCCCCCATCTCCGCCCTCTGCTCTGGACTCAGTTGCACGGGTCAGAGTTTCCAACCTCTAGAAATACAATTGCCTTAAACATGAAAAACAAATAACTCAGTATTTAAAAAGCTTCTTCAGATCTTCAGGCAGACAGCTCCTCTTTATAAAGGGTTAAACAAAAACACATGTTCTGTCTGTGATGCTGTGGGCCTCTTCCTGTCGTCTCTGCTTTAACTCCCTCCAGATTCTGCCACTTTTCTTTTATTTAACACACATTTTATCTTATGTCCTCCCTGTTTTTCTAATTAAACTTCTATGCAATGTCTTATGTAAACATGCGGTTGACCACAAAACCAATGAGTCGTGCTTCCTGTGGAGATTTACGACCCGACCCCTCGGACCGAGCAGAGAGTAAATAATACAAAGTATGTGGCACTTTTCAGCCCTGTGGAGGTGATGGGGCTTGACACAGTAAAACTACACCAGTGGCACGAACCCTGAGCTGCAGAAGTGGACCAAGTAAAGAAGTCGAAGTTGCATAAATGAGAGTGTAATAATGATAATGTTTGGATTTATATTCCACTTTTCAAGAGATTGTATTACTCATTCACTCCATACTGCCCTGGGACAGACGGATGGAAGCGAGGCTGCCGATCTGTGCCATCTCCACAAATCACTCACAACATTCAGTGGTCCAAGTGGTTGATTTGACGACTTTCGGGTTGTAATCTTATCATGCTCTGCAGTAGAAGTTACAGTAAAGGTACTATTACTGTCCCTCATTCAACAGAAATAAACTCATCCAGTAGTTTTACTTTTGACATTTCATGCTCAGCTCTCTGATTTAGGGCGAGATGGTTGACCTGCTTTTCCACAGAGGTCAAGGGTCAGGGATCTTATGCCCGGAGTGGATAAATCATTTGTGTGCAAACTCAACCCAGATGAACTTCACTCCTGCATTCTTTGTTTGTGCCATTTACAAGGTTTTTAACGGTGATTTCAACACGACTAAATAAAAACTTATTTGGAGCACAAGGTGGCGGAGATGACAAGTACAGACGGACTCAGAAAAGTGAAGTGGCTGCAGGTATCAGTGAGTTTTAGCAGATTCTCTGGTGATCTGACTTCAAAGGCCAGGTGCATTATGGGATGCCCCCTCCTGTCTCTTGGAGAAGGCTATGAACTTTCAGGAATGTCCTCTCAACAAAACTAAGGTGGACATCACAAACTACAGTTTGTTTGTCTCATGTCCTAAAGGCAGCGCTGTGCAGACTGAACGATGTTGGAAAAATGTTGAATGTGATTTTCTGACACATGAAATTAGAAAGACCAAAATGGAACATTTGACACATCCAAGAGCCTGACCATTTGAGAGAAGAGGCTGGTGTTGTCCACAAACTTGATCAGTTTTACAGAGTCGTGGCTGTAGGTGCAGGAGTTGGTGTATTCACCTTATTCTGGAAGCTGTCGTGGGCATCACCATCTTTTTCCCGTTGTATTCGTTTTTACAAGTCAGGCGAGCTCAACAGAAAATAAGTTCTACACGGACTAAAGAGCCTTTTCAGGCCGCCCAGGAAATCACTGCAGTGTTTACTTGTTGTTGCAGGTGAACATTAAACATTTTACACAAATGAATCTACTATAATATTTTAGCGGCAAGACTTTTCCCTAGTTCGCCATTTGCGTGGACGGGGTTCTCGTTAGACCGGAAGTATGTTTACTACAGGAGTGTGATCTGTGGCAAAAAGAGGCAAAAGTGGGCGGGGCTGAATAAAGTGAATAGGAATAGAAAGCACACATTCTTGTGGAGAACCTGTGCTGAAAGTGACAGTGTCTGAGACAAACGTCTTCACATAAATTGAATTAAAGACAATCAAAGGCAAGTTGTTTTCACAGAATTTGTGAAATGTATGTGGTTTCTCAGGGGTTTCTCTTTGTACATATTAGAAGAGTTGGTCCAGTGGTGACAAATATTTATTATTTTTGCAATATGTACCCACAATGCACTCACAGAACAGTTGTCTATAGCTTATTTTCCTGTGGGTAACTTGAACCCATGGCTCCAGATGCTGATAGGAAACACATGTACTTGAAGTCTTCACAAACACATGTTGCAATGTGTATTAAACCCGTTATATCTGGTCTCAAACAGGAATAAATAAACCCAGACACAGACACAATTAAAATGGCAGTAAACAATTCAATTGTGCATTGTTACAGTACATTGAAAAACAAAGCAACATAAACTCAAAATACCATGATCCTTTGCTTTTATTTTTTTAGAAAGGCAACATAATAATGTATTCATATTCCTTTGGAACGTTGGTTCTCAAACTTTTCACACAAAGTACCACCTGAAAGAGTATTTGGCCTTCCAAGTCCCACCAGATCTAAACCAGGCATGTTTCAACATAATGCTGCCTCACTGTACTGGACGTATCTGACCATGAGGTGAATACAACAAATAATATAATATTGTGACATAGTTATATATAGAAGTATATGATTATAAAAACTTCATTAAAGAAGATTAAAAGACTGCAGTTTGATAACCTCGTGCATCCACAACCACCTACTAACAATGTGCACTTCCACAACTTCATCTCATGAAAGACTTTTTTACAGCAAACAAACAAATGTTAATAATAAACTCAAATGTTGAGACTTCTTCTAAACATCTCAGAACATCTTGTTCTATTAATCTGCCGTAAGAATACGCCACAGCTCAGAGTTTGTCCACTTCACATTCATGATTCAGACATCAGTGTTTCACTGTGTATATGAAAGAAAAGGTTTGTGTACAGTACATTCAGATATGCTGATGATTCCAATGTAATACTTTTTATTGTATTTCTATTATTGTTAAAATTACACCTGTGTATGATAAAACTCTTATAGTTTGTTATGATTTGTGGCGTATATTTGCTGCTTAGTCATAATTTGGAGATGTATGAACTATAAATATGTATGAACTATGTATGTCACAAGTCAGATGAGTCTGCGCTCACAGTAAGAAAACAGGCTTCTTAAAGTACTTTTGTGCAATAGAAACACCCGCCACACAAACAAGAGTTCCTTTAAGTTGTAGATCAGATTGTGAGGGCAGGAATTCACTGTTTAATATCAAGTAACAGTATCATTAGATCCTACACACTCTTGACTCTTAACCAATCTAAACTGATGGCGACAAAAGGGCGCCCTCTTACGTCAGCTATAGGTAGCTCCAAATTGAATTGCCCTTCGTGTAATTCACTCTATGTCCACCAGACGGAGCTCTCCTCTCACTGATCTCACACTGCTGCCTCTTGTTTCCCTCCAAAGATGAGCTTGTGTTCTTCTGTGGATCTCTACTTTTATTAAGGGACGAGATCTGGAAACATTTTACATTTCCAGATTGATGATTTCAATACGTTTCTCTGCAGAGAGCACTCATTTAGATTAAACCACTCTCTGTGAAGACATTACATCAGGACAGTGGATTTCGTAGCCCTTTTTTGTTGTAATTTGAGCATGACATTCTAAAATCAGCACATGCAAAAGTGAACTAATGAATTAATGATTGCATAAAACGTGCAGGATGTACTTTTGCATGTTTCTGTTTTGTAATTTAACTTGAAGACTGTTGCAAGAAGAATGCACCTAAACATCACTGAAATGGTCTGTTTGGCTCCCAGGTTCCTTGTGGATTGAAAACTCTTCTAACTCTTTAGCCAAAATTTACTCATTTGCAGTAAATTATCAACATTCAGTATAGTCCAGGATGTGTAGCTGGCTTTACAGCTCGCAGGCCTAATGCCAGAGGATTTTTCCTACATGTTGTGCTTTCAAGATGTTTTAAAAGGAAAAAGTGAGAGAGGACAGGCGGTTGGGTATGGGTAGAGGGTAGAAAGTAGCGTGTAAGAAGGAATTTCACAGATACTGGGTAAACAGACAGGTAAAAGTGACTGCTCCTAACTGGAAATTTGAGTCAAAAGCTGAAACTGCATGTACGTACAGAGGTAAGTGCAAATCCCATTCATTTACCGTGATGTAATATGCGCTACTGATCGAGCTGGAGTTTAACAATGTCAAGTTCAAGTTAAGGACAGAACTGTGCACGCTGTGACTTCAAATGTGTGTGTGCAAAAGTGGAATACAATATTGAACTAACAGGTTTCAGCTGTTGGGGAAGAAATGACAAGAGGCTCTTTTGTAGAGACAAAAAGTATTGATCGCTCTAAAACATGCAGAGCAAAAGGTTCAGTTTAGGTTTAGGTGGCAAGATAAGAGCAAGTACTGATCAGATTTATGTCTAAAAGTAAGCAAAAGTTAAAATGAGACCGACATGTTTTGTACCAGGATATTTTAGGTGTTGCTTTTTGATAAAAAGCTAAAGTCAGATATTCAGTACTGGATTTAACTCAAAAGTAATAATGAATTTGTCTCATTTTGTTGTACATTGTAGTGTATTTAACAAGCTCTGGCAAGTAAAGGCCTTCAATTTGCTTGTGTTAGTTGTGAAACACTCAACTAGACACGCTTTGTTGGCAAAGAGACTTTATTCAACTGGAAGTGAAAAGTCGGGAGTTAAAAAAAATAAAAAAATTGAACACAGAAGGCGGGAAAGAGGCGTGTCAAGCTCAAAAAGTACTTTCACTGCATCCGACTTTAACACTTAGCAACTGTTAGTCATGTAATTACACAAGTGGTTTTACAAAGGCAAATCAAAATGCAGACTCCCATTGAAACAGCTTTGATAACAGTGTGCAGTTGAAGGCACTATACTGGATTTTTAAAGTTTTGAAATGTGAAAAACAGAACTAGTTCATTTTAAAGTCTTTACATCAGTCACATGTACCACTCACGTTCCTAATGCAGTCCCAGCATCCTAAATATTCACCGATATGAGTTTATAAGCACTTTTCACCAGTCTCAGAGCAAGTTTTGCCGTCCCGCGTAAAGCTAAAAACAGTAGGATGTTAACGGTGCACTTCCTGCTTCTCGTAGAATAAAATGTTCCATAATTAGATGCAGAGAAAATGCTGTGGTCTCATTTTCACCCCAATAGATGCTTTTGCACTATGTCTGTGCTGAAGCAACACAGCTTTTACTTTATTACATGAAAAAAATGCAGTGATCTATTTAATTTAAGTTAGGATTTCTTCTCAGCTTTGGCACTGGCGTTTTCTACATTTACAGCGTAGTGCTTCAACAGATGCTCAAAGAGTGTCAATTTTGTACATTATTCTTTCACTCCCTACTGTGTAGTGGTCCTGGGGCAGACTGAAGTCAAGAGGCGTCCAATCTGCACTATTCATCTAAGATAAGAGAACTACTATCTCTTTTTTTTCCAGTGTATACTCTTCCTTCATCCTTGCTGAGTTCTCCTGTGCCAAAGTTTACGTTTGTTTGTCACACATTGCTTTGATTTGTCCAACTTTTTCACATTTACTTTTATTTTTTTAATGGAACCAACAAATATAATAACAAAACACAGATTGAGAACAAAACAAGGACAGCTGGTGCAAAATGTTAAGGGTTAGACACAGACACATGACATAATTAACCCACCCACCCAAAGGTCTGTCAAAGTGGTCAGTTTTAAGGTTGACTGTGAAGGCTATTCTTTCCATCTTGTGGAATGTCCACCTTTATTTGAACCCAAATCTTAGTCGATGTTGACATGTGTCTGGTGAACATGATTATATAATATATATAAGATTTTACTAAACATTTTACCTATTTGGCCCCAGCTTAAAATGTGACGTCCTGATTGGACATGAGCAGAAAATATGACATAGTTAGAGGTATTTTCACCTATTTCACCAAGCAACCATTTTGAAAACAAGGGCCAAAATCCAAATGACACAATAGTTCTGGTTTGACAAATAATAATACCTGATAACACCCCCATTTTGATGAATTACCATCTGTAAATTGCCTCTATTTTCAATTACACGTCGCTTTTTGAGAGATTCCATTTTAGACATTTTAAACTTTTATTTTTCAAGATTTCTTCACAAACTGCAACTTCACAGATGTAAAACTATAACAAGTATTTACCACAGGTGCCCTCCCCCCAAATTAAGTGATAATTAGAACATTTTGAGAACCTGTCACATAGACATAGACTGACAGTACATTCCAAAGGTATCCATCTGTCATTTCAGTTGCAGGATTTTTGAAAATAAGTTGCATTGCTTTATTCTTTCTTTCACATTGCAAACACTCTTCCAGGTGCTTCCCATGGCCCCCTGGTTCTGTCTCGTCCTCTCCCTCCTGTCCCTCTCGTGTCCCGCCTGGAGCACCACAGCGGAGGACATGGACTACGGCGGTGTCCCTCTGTGGATTAACCGTTTTATGGGAGAGCCCAGTGTCATGAGCCTTCAGGGGCGCAGCATGGATTCATCCTGGTTCAGAGCGACAAACTCTGAGCCCTGTCCTGCCCAGTGCGAGTGTCCCATTCAGTGGCCCACGGCGCTCTACTGCGACCAAAGGGGCCTGGCCAACACTCCTGAGACTCTGCCTGACAGGACGCAGTACCTATTTCTACAGGTAGGTGGTATATTTGGTCTGAACTGACAATAAAATAACCTAAAATTATTTTCCTTTACTGTCTCCTTGTGGTTGGAGTTAGTATTTTTATGCAATTGTGCAAAATTGACTAAGAATGTGAATGGCTATTTTACTTTAACTTTTTATGGTGTACTATTTACCTATGTGGGCGGAGCTTTCCAAGCAAAGCAGTCACATATGAAACTCTTAAAGGACAATATTATGCAAAATTTTGCTTTTAACCATGTTAACCCGTCATCAAAAACACACCTGGAGTTGCATTTAGCTTCATTCACGCTAGTTTGATGAATCCTGGTTAGAAAATCCTCTCCTCTCTGAACATCAAAAACACTCCATTCTGAATTCCTTCGATATATGATATTTTACGATGTGTGACGTTGACCTGAGAACCTTCTGCACTGTTTTTAAGTCCATAAATCATACTCAGATCCGGTCTGAGCATTTGTGTCGTCTAATTACAATCATTAGAACTGCATGTCTGCTCGATAAAACAGCCAGCGTAACAAACCATTGTGTTTTTTAAATGTGTGTAAGTGCATCTGCGGCCAGTAGATGGAGCCACAGTTAAGTTACTGTGGTGTCTCCCAAGGCAGTGATAAAGTTATATTGTTCTCTGATAAAAACATTTTAACTTTTGTTCTAACTCATGAGATACCAAAGTAAAGATACTCAAGAGCAGGTTTAAAGGCCAATTCAGAATCAGAATCAGAAAAAAGGTTTATTGTCATTGACAGTGAACAAAATTCACAAACTAGGAACTTGCTTTGGTGGCAAGGTGCAACAAATAACAATGAATACAATAGTAACAAAATATATAAAAGAAGGCATGCATAAAATTAAGAATAAATTAACATAAATAAAATAGACTAAGACTACATACAGACATGTACAGGTTGGATAGACGAATGTAGCAGTGCAAATAGAGCTGCTTTTATAATATTATTGTTAAAGTGGCAGGTGTTACAAAGTGTTCATGAGTCCAGCAGCAGAGGGAAAGAAACTGTTCTTGTGGCAGAAGGTTCTGGTCTGGATGGACCGTGGCTCAAAAAATCCATGTCCAGGTGAGACATGGTCCGACCTGCTCGTCCCAGAGTCCTGGAGACGCACAGGTCCTGCAGAGATGATCACTTTCTCAGCAGAGCAACCAATGCTGTGCTGTAGTCTCCGTTTGTCCCTGGCTGTGGCTCCAGCGTACCACACGGTGATGGAGGAGGTGAGATGGACCACGCGGTGATGGAGGAGGTGAGGATGGACTCGATGATGGCCGTGTAGAACTGCACCATCATCTGCGCCGGCAGCTTGGCTTTCCTCAGCTGCCGCAGGAAGTACATCCTCTGCTGGTTCTTCTTGATGATGGAGCTGGCGGTCGGCTCCCACTTGAGGTCCTGAGTGCTGGTGGTGCTGAGGAAGCGGAAAGAGTCCACGGTGGCGATGGGAGAGTCTGTCAGGGCAAGGGGGGCAGGGGGGCTGAGACTTTCCTGAAGTCCACGATCATCTCCACTGTCTTCTGGGCGTTGAGCTCCAGGTTGTTGTTGCTGCACCAGGACACCAGCCGGTCCACCTCCCTCCTGTAGACAGACTCATCGCCGTCCGAGATGAGTCCGATGAAGGTGATGTCATCCGCAAACTTGATCAGTTTTACAGAGTCATGGCTGGAGGTACAGCAATTATGATACAAATAATGCATAATATTTGTCCTTTAACAGAAATCATGCAAAGTGTAGTAAACAAACTTGTTCTGGTTGATTTGGGGTGTTTTCAACCTCTGCTTCACTGATCATTTTAGTGGAAATCATTCTCATTTTGTTCCATGCCCAGGGAAACAACATCTCGTCGCTCTCCTCTTCGCTCTTCTCTAACGTCACTGGTCTGCGCTGGCTCATTCTGGACCACAACCTGCTCAAAACCCTGAGCCTGGACCTGCTCCAGAACCAGACCGAGCTGTGGTATCTGTTTGCCAATCACAATCGTCTGAAGTCGGTCCCCTCAGGTCTGCCTGGGGGCGTCCGGCAGCTCAGACTGGCCCATAACCGGATCAACACCATCGGAGCCGGAGCGTTTGCCAAACTGCACAAACTCACTGTGCTGCTGCTGCAGGGAAACAGACTGAAGACCGTGTCCGAGGGAGACTTCGCAGGTTCGAGAACAATAGGAAATAATATAAGTACATTTGAAGAGAGTTGGCTTTTGACGTTTAGTTATTGTTTTTGAATGTCTGTATTTTAACATGTGTTTACAGTTTTTACTGTTTTACTTTACCTTCTCTTGCAAAGGTGCTATTCAGATAAGACTTGAATTATTGAGTTGAGATGTTATTGCTTTCAATTCACTTCATTTTTGTAAATGAACTGAATTTAAAATGAAAATTGTAAAGCTCCAAAATCACAGAAAAAACAGCAGTTGCCTTTACAAAATGGTTGATTTTATGAACAAAGTTATGAAATCTATGAAAACAGTCATTGGTGAATAATAGAGGAGAAGGTTAAATAATGTTCACAGGAACTGGCCCTGCATGGAACGTCGGTTGGGCTGTTTATATTTAAAGTGAATTCATTTCTATTGCCAAGTCAGTTTAAATGAATAAATGCTATAAGATCGTGCAGTGAACAGTGAGTTATGCTGAAAATCTCTGAAACATGTTAAAGACTTCACAAAACAGTGTGTTTATAAAGGGGCATATTTGTGTCTAAACGCTAATGCTAAAGTATAGCAACTTAAAAATAAACAACCCAACTAAAATAGGGTACAATTGGCAGTAGGCCTGTTTATTTTTAAAATGGCTAGCTCAGTACTTCCAGTCTAATTCATTTCTATGGGGTTTGGGTCCAGTCAGACTAAATTTAATAAATACAGACAGATCGTGCAGTGAACAGTGAGTTTTTCTGGATTAACACGTTAAAGACTTTACAAAACAAGCGAGTGCTTCACCAAAGGACACTTGTGTGTTTAGTCACTTTATTCTGCCCCGCCCACTTTTGCCACTTTTTGCCACAGATACGCACTTTCGTTGTAAACGCACTTCCGTTTGACGAGAACTCCGTTAAAGCTAATGACGAACGAGGGAAAAGTCTTGCCGCTAAAATGTTACATAAAGTAGATTGATTTGTGTAAAATGTTTAATGAACACGAGGAACAACAAGTCAACAGCGCCCACGATTTCCTGGTCAGTCTGAAAACGTCTTTTTAGTCCATGTAGAACTTATTTTCTGTTGGGCTTGTCTGCTCCATGTGAACTAATACAACAGAAACAAGACGGCGGCGCGTACGGCAACTTCCAGAATAAGGTGAATAAAGGGACGTGTTTGTGTCTCAATGCTAATGCTAATGCCTAACAATTTAAACGTAAACAACCCAAATGACATTCTGTGCACAGAGTCAATAGCCACGATGGGTAATTGTCTCAGAGCATCCCCTATTCTTGTTCTTGTCAAGGAAAACCTACAAAAAAATCCTCTGGGAAAAATAGACTCCTCCAAGAGAACCAGAGTGAAGGAGGGTCTCGATGGTCCAGGACTGCCACGTCCCTCTGCAGAAAGAAACAATTTGTCTGGAATGTTTCATATGGCATTAATTAGTTTCTACTTGAAGACAACCAAGTTACGGATCGATTTGTTGACAGTAATAATGTATATTTTCAAGATTTTGTTTTGTAATAAAAACACCTGTAATGGATAAATGCAAGAAAAATGGTAAGGTTCAGGAAAGTTACACTGTGTACCCAAGTAACTATATGATAAAGTATTTGACTTGATCCGATTATTTTAAAGCTTCTATTGACTTCATTATGAATCATCCATCTGTTAGCAACATGTTGCTAAAAGTTGTGCTACCATTCCTTGTTGCAGCCAATAGAGCGCATGAGACACTGCCTTTTCTGCAAAGTAAGGCCTGCAACACTATTATAAATCTAGAATTCGATGTGTCAAAAATGTGTAGTTAAAGGAGAAATGGAAGTTTGAAAAGAAAATGTTTTTTTGTAAATGTTTTTATATTTCTGTTTTTTGTTTCAGGTCTTTTGAGCGTGAACCTTTTGGACTTGAGTGAAAACCTGTTTAAGTCCGTCCCGAAGCACTTGCCCCCGTCGGTGCAGCAGCTGTATCTGTCCAACAACAGCTTCTCGTCCCTGGACCAGGACAGTTTCAGCGCGTACTCAAACCTGAAGTATCTGCGCCTGGGACACTGCGCCCTCCACAGCTCCAGTCTTCATGCAAACACCTTCAACGTCTCCAGCCTCATCGAGCTGGACCTGTCGTACAACAAGCTGACGACCACTCCCACCGTGCCCACCAGTCTGCTGCACCTGTACCTGGAGGCCAACCACATACAAGGTGAGGAACACGGCTGCAGGACACGAGGGAAAGACGGTATGTTCAAAATGATGGCAATGTTTCCACCGACAGTAAGTGTACAGACTCTTACAGGTGGGATGCGAGTACCACGCAGCAAAATGTTAAATCTAGACTAGCTTAAAATGACTTGAATTCATTATTTTTATCTGGATTGGAATTTTGACTCAATGAGATTTAATTGCTGATGTGATGCAGAGTATTTTACTGGCTGAGAATTGACTTGACTGAGAATTCAATAATTTATCTTAAAATAACAAAATAAATTTGCCAGTGGGGTAAGTAAAATTATCTTAACCCAGTGGCAGATAATTTGACTTGAAGTAAGAGGTAATGTATTCAAACAAGTCAGAAAAACATACCTAGAGTTGCATTTAGCTTCATGCGTGCTATTTTGAGGAATGTTGATTAGAAAATCCTCTCTCTTGGATTGATGACATTTTTTCTGATTTTAGACGTCACTTATCTGAGAATCCTCCGCTGTGTTAAGTCCTTAAATCGTTTTCAAACTCTTTCTGAGCATTCCGCTGTTTAAACACAATCACTGTATCTGCGTGATAGTTTAGCACACCAACAACACATCAATACAGTGTACATACAGATGTGTAATTGCCTCTGCAGCCAGTAGATGGAGCCATAGCTAAGTTAATATGGCATCTCCTCAGGGTAGTTATAAAGTTATATTGTTCTTTGTTAAAACATTTTATTTTTTTATCTAAAATATGAGAAAAAATAAGGTCAATGTAAAAGTACTCAATAACAAGACAAATAATGCAAAAAAGTTGTCTTTTAATTCATTTAAATGGCTCACATTAATAGTAATAGCTGTGAATAGTTTCTAAAGTTCACTTATTGCTGTAATGTTTGTGGCGCTTGATGAAACAAAACATAAATGTCATTGTCAAGCTGTTGTGGCTGGCTGTGTTTTTGGTGCATTACTGTCCATAACAATAATAGTTTTAAGAAATGTATATTACAAGGTTGTTGGCATGGACGCTAATTTTGACAACATTTTTACACGTGGTATTGTTTTCTAAAGTGGATCTGGTGTTACTCAGGTGTGGTCAAGTGTTTGTCACAAAAAACAACTTTTTTTTTAAATTTGTGATTGAAAATGCATTAGTGCTAAAACAAGGACCGATCCGAGCTAATGGAACGCAGGGTTTAATTAAAAATGTATTAAAATACTGGCAGGGTCTATATTAAAGGACACATGACTTTTTTGAGATTTTAACCATGCTCCAACAATGTTCCATCATCAAAAACAAACCTAGCATTTAGCTTCATTCACACTGTTTTGAGGAATGTTCATTAGATAATCCTTTCCCTCCGGTTTCATGTGTCACTTGTCCGAGAATCTGCTGTTTGTAAATAAATTGACAGAGGAGTATTTTGTCCTGAGGGCTGTTACTCTCCTCAAAAATGCCCTGACACATGATCTCCTGACTCTACCTGATGAATCCTCCTGCTAAAGCTGCACTCTATCAAGAAATTGGTGGTTCCAGCTCTGACCAGTGAGAGAGACACATGGTCCACCTTACCTAAATTCTGTAAAAATGTGTGGAAACAGTGCATACCAAAACTAAGAGCTTGACTTTATGACCCCTTCACACATGTCTCTGTTGTTGTACTTTCACACTGTTTTTGGCCCAAATCCCGAAACGGCGATAGTAATTTTGACATGTACTCAACGCCAGGCTTCACGCTGCGCCTTCGAGCTCTGTGAAAGCTCTCCGTCACGACCATCTGACCGCTGAACTTTACCGTACCTCATTATGCCCGAGTGCGACTGAACCGGAGCAGAGAGCCGACACTTCAGCCCGACTGCGGTGCACCATGTGGCGGACGTAGGGAGAAAAAATAAAACCCCGTTGCCTTCAAACGCAGCCGGCCCAACGCGCCGAAAGAAAGATGTGCGCAGGATGGTGAGACGGTGAAGGAATCGGGTTTTTGAAAGAAGAATGTGGTCTGGAGACATCTGGAGTGAGGGCACGGAGCCAGATGTGGAGAGGCACATGCTGTTCTCTTTAAACTATCTGGTGTCTGTGCGTTTGATGCCGCTCTGGCTCGTTCCTGTAGATCTGACGGATGGCTTTGATGAGGAAGAACGGTGGGGCCCGAAGTCCTCATTACATAAATCTTACACGAGGATATCCATGGAGAAAGGGAGCACCTTGTGACATAACGTTTGCCAGACAGAAGAGAACACTGCATTTCATAAAGGTCTAGCGTCTTTGACAAATGGCTTTTGGAAAAAATACTGAAGTGCAATTTTTCTGACAAGCCTTGAGACTATGATTAGATTTGCGACTTATATTTTAATGGTGTTTAAAGTGTTATGGAAATGTGTAAAAAAAAATATCTGGTTAATCAAATTAGAAAGTCACACTCACCAGTAGCGGTGTGTTAAAATATCAAAATACTGTATGTGTATATGCTACATTTGGTGATACAGCATAGAGGTTATGCAGATATATTCTTTTATTCGAAAAATGATCCCCAAAATTCCAAATTGAACTGCACAATTATGAGCAGCACAGCAGATAAAATGTGTTTCTTTGCTTTTCTTTGGCCTATTTTTTGTTTTGTGGCACTAAAATCAACTTTATTCAGTAAAATTTAAACTGAAAGTAGTTTCTCTGTTGTTGCTCCGACTGTGCAGAGGTTATAGCTTGTTTACTGACAGCTGTTGGAGATAAAGGACACTTCAACTCGGCCCACAACAGTTAATTTCCCGAACACTTGGACTCAGAAACATCTTATTTAGGGAGAAAAAGGTAATTAGTTCAACTGTGTGTGACCCTAAAGTCTGTATCAGTGATAAATGTGAGCGTAGCCTGTTCCAGTTGTTTATCTGGTTTTCTACAGCTGTTTACTTAATTTTCATATTTTATATGTCAGTTACAAACTAAATATGTAGCAGAGTTGTATACCTTTATATTTGTTATCAGACTTTTGCAGCTTTGTCACGTTTTAATTGTGTTTTGAACTTTTATGGGAGAAATTGTCATTACTCTCTATTGATGCTTATGTGTTTTTGCCGCTGTTGATATTGTTGGCTGCTGTATCAATATATCAAGGACTTTTTTGGTATATTGTGCAAATATTTTTTGTGACAGTGCTACAATATTGTTTAATAAAAAAGTATTGTTTCTAAATGTATTTGGTTTCTTAAAAATAGTGATTTATCGCAGAGTGTCATGTGCAATACAGACTATTGCATGTATTGCAAAATCATGATACTATTGTACTTTATCATTTGTTGGAAGCCTAATTCATTGTGTTTTGGGGGCCACAAATGCCAGCGCTTGTTATTTTGAGGGGTGCAAGAGAAAAATATTGAGAACCACTGCAGTAACAGACCGAACTGTGTTATGTGTCCACTTTACTGTTGAAGTGTGCTCAATGACACAAACAAATCTGAGTAAGCAGGCTGTATACAGTGAAGTCTCTGATGTTTAAGTCGATGGTCTGTTGGGCTCGATATCTTGTGGAGCTGGTGCTGCTTTGCTTCTGTCTCTGATGTAGGTCACTGGTGGGTGGTGGTCATTCCAAAAACAACTGTCCAAACACTTTACTCCCGGCCCGGGGACAGGGACATGACCCAATGGAAACTCTTCCATCTAAACTAAACGCCAGGAGGATAATCTGCATTTATTATCAAAGGTTTCAACATGCTGATACAGGATTTAACTAAGGACATGTTTCCTTTGGCTTTGGAAAACAAAAAATGTCACGTTTCAGAATTCAGCCAAAAAGCAGAACTAAATTTAATCTGATCAATTAGATTATATTCAACTTTACCGTCTTCTCACGTAAGGTGCGATGTAACTTTTGGGGCGTACACTTACCTGCTTGTCTCCATGGAGATGTTATCGCCTTGCATGAATTTTCAAACTTTTCTCACTTGCATGTCTAGTGCTAAATATATCAGGCTCGCTTCTCCATAGATCTGACTCCACGGAAATGGATGTGTTAATACCATACTACTGTGGAACATTCCAGACAAAACAATACTATGGAGACAAGCAGGCGGCGGACCCTCCACCAAAAAAGTTGCACAGTGCACTTTTAATCCAATGCACTGATCTCATTAAGTGCAAAGTAACAACACAATAACATAACAACATCATTAATTGTATGTTGCTATGGTGAGACTAACATGGTGTCTAAAATAGTGTGGGCAAGATCTCAAATGAAATGTAATTATTCTGCAGTGTCTCTAACCAAAACCAGAAGTATTCAAAATATATTACTCCTTTGTGCAATGACTCAGTGTTTGTGGCTCTGATGACAGTAAAACAGCATCAGTCAACACAAAGTGTTTGTGTCACACTCTGTGCCACACTCTGTCACACTCTGTCACACTCTGTGCCACACTCTGTCACACTCTGTGTCACACTCTGTGTCACACTCTGTGCCACACTCTGTGTCACACTCTGTGTCACACTCTGTCACACTGTGTTACACTCTGTGTCACACTCTGTGTCACACTCTGTGTCACACTCTGTGCCACACTCTGTGTCACACTCTGTGTCACACTCTGTCACACTGTGTTACACTCTGTGTCACACTCTGTGTCACACTCTGTCACACTCTGTGCCACACTCTGTGTCACACTCTGTCACACTCTGTGTCACACTCTGTGCCACACACAGTGCCATACTCTGTATCACACTCTGTCACACTCTGTGTCACACTCTGTGTCACACTCTGTGTCACACTCTGTGCCACACTCTGTGTCACACTCTGTCACACTCTGTGTCACACTCTGTGCCACACACAGTGCCATACTCTGTATGACACTCTGTGTCACACTCTGTGCCACACTCTGTGTCACACTCTGTGTCACACTCTGTCACACTCTGTGCCACACTCTGTGTCACACTCTGTCACACTCTGTGTCACACTCTGTGCCACACACAGTGCCATACTCTGTATCACACTCTGTCACACTCTGTGTCACACTCTGTGTCACACTCTGTGCCACACACAGTGCCATACTCTGTATCACACTCTGTCACACTCTGTGTCACACTCTGTCACACTCTGTGTCACACTCTGTGTCACACTCTGTCACACTCTGTGTCACACTCTGTGCCACACACAGTGCCATACTCTGTATGACACTCTGTGTCACACTCTGTGCCACACACAGTGCCATACTCTGTATCACACTCTGTGTCACACTCTGTGTCACACTCTGTGTCACACTCTGTGCCACACACAGTGCCATACTCTGTATCACACTCTGTGTCACACTCTGTGCCACACTCTGTCACACTCTGTGCCACACTCTGTGTCACACTCTGTCACACTCTGTGTCACACTCTGTGCCACACACAGTGCCATACTCTGTATCACACTCTGTCACACTCTGTGTCACACTCTGTGTCACACTCTGTGCCACACACAGTGCCATACTCGGTGTCACACTCTGTCACACTCTGTGCCACACTCTGTGTCACACTCTGTGCCACACACAGTGCCACACTCTGTGTCTCAGAGTAAACCCTGCCCGTGTGGCCGCTCTTCTCTTCAGTGACACTTTTACCGTCCCAGTGTGCCGCTCTGACAGGTGCCACGAGAAACAGAAACCATTTCTTCCAAAACTCAAACACCAGACGCAGAGAACAGCTACACTGTAAAAGAATATCTGTGTTTTAGCAATAAAAAGAAAACTCAAAAGATGTGCCCTGGACCTCTCTTTCTTAAATAACTGCGTGACTTGAAAAGGTCTTGTTCACATAAAATCATTCAAAACAAACTGTAACTGAGATGAAGGGCATAACAGATTGCAAATGTTCAATGGTTAATATCTTATAATTACTATCCTATCCACATGAAACAAAAACTGGCACAAAGTTCAGTGTCTTTTCTGTCGGTATAAACTTCACTGAAATTATCAGAAAGTACTATTCAGTCATACTGGTGTAATAGTGACCCTAACCCATCAGAAGTTTTGAAAATCTATCGTTAGATCATGAATGCTGAGGCAAGTGGAGCTTATATAGGTATATTTCATAACCTTGCTTTACAACTGAAATTCTGAAGTATCTACCAAAGAAGATTAGTTTTCCTGTTTTGAGTCCAATCTTTGTTTTCCACTGAATTGAAATGGATAATAAGTGTAATAAACCCCAGCCAGGAATCCAGAATCAGAAGAACAATGAACAATGTAAAATGGGCAAACAAACATAAAGAGTCAAAACCACTCAGATACATTTTTACGGGTCAGGAGCTGCTTTGGACGACGAGGTGAGGGTTTTGAACAGTCAGTTGTGCCTGGTGTCTGCATGTGTTTGTGTCTGTGCTCAGAGGAACAGCACATTCCTCTGGACACAGCTCACGAGCATCAGCTGTCAAAGCCATTTTAAGGAAAAACACATAAATAACAGAGGCTTAGTTTCACATGTGGCTTTAAGAGAACGGGGTCCTTTTGTTACACTGACATTTCGGCATCATTTTACACAAATTCGTGAACTTAAAGAGAATGTCAAATCCGTTTCATCCATCCATCCATTCATCTTTTACCCCAAGCCACGTCCCTTGCAGGTCAGAATATTCCCAAGTCACTGGCACCAAGTCCTAAGCGTTCAAGTCTTTATCCCAAATTACTGAATGCAACTTTACTGAAGAAACATTGCACCATCATCAAAAACACACCTGGAGTTGCATTTAACTTCATTCACGCTAGTTTCATTACTTCAGGTTAGAAAATCCTCTTCCTCCGACCGTTAAAAATACTCCACTCTTAATTTCCTTAACATGTGACGTTTTCTCGATGTGTGACGTGGCTTCGAGAATCTTCGACTCTGTTTTTGAAGTTCGTAAATGATCAAATTGAGCAGTGAGTGTTTCTGCCGTCTCCCGGAAAAAAATTTCTAGCAGTTTACTCTACTTGTGCAATATACTAAGCAGCCAGTAGATGGTGCCAAAATACAGTTAGTGCCATGGGAAACAGCAGGGATTTTTAAAATTATTATTATTTTTTAATATAAAACATGAGATGCCAAAATAAAGATAGTCACGAGCAGGTTTAAATGACAATACAGATAATGCATAATATGTGTCCTTTGATGGAGAAGTGCTGAGTGACATGTTTGAGTTTGTTCCTGTAAAATTAAACACTGAAAGTACTTATAGCTGTCAACTGTTTTTATTTATTTATTGGAAGAGAAACATCAAGTTAAAGTGTTAACAGTAAAGTATGAAAGTATGTATTAAAGTATGACAGGCGGAACTACTCATTCGACTAAAACACAGTTAAGGTCATTATATTTAAGGTTTAGCAAAGGACCTAAAACATTTTTGCCCAGTTTGGCCATTTCTTTTGTTTTAAAATTTTACTTCCTGGTTGTAAATCATGACATCACACCAGGAAATTCTGTAACTGTTACCTAGCAACCATATTTTACACTGGGCCACAACTCCTCTAATGTCACAGAAATACTTTTTTGACAAACAGAAATATGTGAGAACAGCTTTGATTTGTTAAAGCTGTGTTTCTTGTGTGTAATTTGTCTCCTCAGTGTGATGTCATCGTGTTTCAAAATTCTGCTCTACTTCCTGCTATTTATTTTCAATATATTCTTCAACTTTTCTTGACAAACTAGTACTTCATTGGTCTAAAACTATAATTTATATTTACAACAGGTAATATTCCACAAAATAAAGTCAAAAGTAGGAACTCATAAAAACTTGTTACACACACACTTACAGTCATATTGCTCCAATCTGTTAGCATTAAAAAAAAAAAAAAAATCCACTCTCCCGATTATTCACAAGTCTAATTTAATGTAAGCATTTTTATCTGTAAGTGAATATGTATGAAATATGGTGTTCGTTTTAAATCAATTAATCAATAAACCCTTTAAAATGTGAAAAAAGCTCAAGGTCAGTTAGTTTGCTTTTCTATAACAAACAATGGATAAAATATACATTTCTAGCCTTAAAATTGTATTTTAGCATCAAAAGAATCACATTTATGGAACAGTAGCTAATATATCTCCAGATGAAATGAAAAATTATTGTGGGCTCAACATTTCTGCGACTATTTTTCCAGTAAAGCCCATAAATCTGGATTGTTCCTTCATCAAAAATGCAAAGAGTTCATCAGAATTTCCTAAAACATAGTGTAAAATACAATAATAAATGTGTTTAAAGCAGCTCTGATGTCACTCATGTGTCTGAGGCTTTTCATTTTTCAAAATCATCTCCATTTTTCATGTTTTGTGATATTCTGAGGTCAAATCCCAGTGTCTCCAGTGAAATCACATTATGTTGCACTTCACTTTTGCCTCCATTTCGAATTTAGAATGTTTTTATTTACAAACTTGTAAAGGGTCTATAGAACATTTAAAAAACATGCTATAAAACTTTTAATGTTTTACTACAATTTGCATAAAAAATAGGAAGATGTTTTTTTTGTTTTTTTGTTAAAGTTTGGAGCCGAAAGGAAGTGAGCAGAAGGAAAGCGTGTGACGTCTGGGCGTTTTAACAGAACAAGCAGAAAATGTAACTTTTGTCTAAAATGAGAACTGTACAGTGAGTTTCGGTGAACTACAACAGCACATGACGCTGCATATATATTATTCAAATGTGACATGTATATTTTTTTCCATTCTTCTCCTTCTGCAGAGTTCAACCTGACCAGTTTCTGCCGAGACGAGGGCCCCGGGTCGTACTCACGGCTCCGGATCCTGAGGCTGGAGGGGAACAGGCTGGGCCCACATCAGCTGCCGCCCGACTGGGTTTACTGCCTCAGGGTCCTGCAGCGGCTCTTTATATGAACACCTTTCATTTATTAGACTTTAAAGGTGCTCTGTGTAATTTTACCGTCTGAAGTCAGTGGATTTAGATGAGCAGAATTACTGATATTTGTGACAGGACAAAGAAAGATGGATGAGTTTGAAAACAAAGTGGATCAATAAACGTTGTGGAAAACAGATGATTGTCTTTTTGTCAATAATCACTTACTTAATCACTTAGTTTGTACCTAATATGGCGGCTCTTCTTTTCTTCCAAAATCCAAATCCACTTCATTTCAGTATTTTATAAACAGAACCACCAAAGTGCTGCACACAAAAAAATAGATTAAAAAGCAGGAGGTATGATAAGTGCTCTGATTAAAACAACAAACTAGCAAAATCATAAAACCATAAAATAGCAACAGATAAGTAAAATAAATAAACGACAGAGAGAAACACAAAGCGGAGACTCTGCAGGAAAAAAGCTTAAATTAAACTAATTAAATTAATTAAACTAGATTAAACTTCTCCTGTTTACTCACATAAATGTAAGAAAAATAATGTACTACAAGTTGTTCATCATGTAATGTTTTCATGAAATGATGCATTTTGTGGGTGAAATTGGACATTTAAATCTGAAAAATGAACAGACCCAGGTTTAAATTTCTTGGTTCATTTAATTCACATATTAGTTACACAAAAAAAAAAGTCACAGAGGAGATTTCGGATTTCTTATGTAGTTTTTGAGTGAACTAGATTGGCCTAGAAATAGACTAATTAAATCAGGGGAATCACTTTATAATAACGACACCTTATTTTGCCTTAACAAAGCATGAACAAAGACTTATTTCATACTGAACAAATCATTTATTAAGCCTGATTCAGGATTAGTTACTACTTAATTAAGGTTAGGGTTAGGGCCAGGAATTTGGGTTAGAGTATTAGTTAATAAGCCTGAATCATTCTTAATACATTCTTTGTTCACAATGCTTTACTAAGGCAGGAATAAGTGTAGTTATTATAAAGTGTTACCAAATTAGGTATGAACAAATTGAGTTTTCCACCAGAGCGAACAAAGGATTTTTTTTTCATCTGTGCCAAAAAAAAGCAACGCTATTGAATCGTACGTGTGTCACCTTTTAATTACTCAAATATGCACAAATCACTCTAAATACTTTGAGAGGATTAATGACAAGGGGAAAGTCGATTTTGCACAATAGGTTTCCTTTAACACTTGCTGCAAACCAATTTCCCTTTGGGACAATAATACGTTTTAGTTTAATTTTAATATGTATTTTTTCTATGTGTTGAAATGAAATTATTAATCCAGGTCTATATTAAAACTAAACCAAGTCAACCAGGTTTAAACCATGAACGGACGACACTAGCCAAACGTGAGCAATGATTTTCCTCTTTTTAAACTGGCCCTCAGATGTCAAGACTGAATGTATTTAGTCTCTTGCTTACTCTTATTACAACAAAAAATAGATTAAACCATAAAGAAAAGGAACAGAGGGAAAAAAAAAAAAAAAAAACAGCACATGCTTTAAGGGCCCCTCCTTGCCGTGGGCCCCAGGGAAACCAGTACCCTTTACCCCCCCAGTCCGACGCCCCTGACAGCAATATCGTTTTATTTACTTGTCACAATGAAACAGTAGATCATTGTTGCAAGTTTTTGGAAATAAAACATAAACTTCTGGTGCAGTTTTGTAGTTTGGCTCCAGACAATAGCCCTCCTGGAAAAATCTGCCCCCTGGAAGATTTTTCAGAGGGCTATGGACTTAATCAGGTCCAAACCAGGACTAAACCAAGTCAAATCCAGAGTCAAGCAGGATTAAACAGAACTACAAACTAGAGCTAAACAGAGACAAACAAAAACAAAAAAACAGCGCTCTCTGTTCTGAAACTAAAGTAACCAAAATAGTGTAGAAAATATGTATTCACAAACATATTACAATTCATGTATTCAGGCTTGAGCTGCCCAAAACGTCCTGTCAGAATGTTGGATTCAGTTCTTTGATAAATTCCCATGGATCTCCAGTTCTTGTTACATTTTTCCGACTTGGTCTTCAGCACATTTGAACATCTGTAAGTTATTCCCGATAGAAACAGAGTCTAAACCCCTCGACTCAGGAGTGCAGAGAAATGAAGTGGTAAAACTGAGTCATCAAACGGAGCAATTAAGACGAGCTGTAATGAATCTGATAGAAATACACAGTAGCCTTTTATGATTGAGATTATCGAACTGTTTGGGCTTGATTTAGAGCAGGGATATTCAATTAAAATCTTTAAGGGAGCCAGATTTTTCAGAAAGCTATTGTCTGGTGCCAAACAACAAAACTGCACCACAATTCTGTGTTTTATTTCCAAAAACTTACAATGACAATCTACTGTTTCACTGCAACAAGTAAATAAAACATAAAACAATATTTTGGGGGGGTAAAGGGTACTGGTTTCCCCGGGGCCCACGGCAAGGAAATGCCCTTAAAGTGCCCTTACAGCGAACAAATGCAGCTTCAGGGGCGTAGCAACAGATTCTGGGCCCCAGGTAGATGAGATGAGATGAGATGAGAGATCCTTTAATTGTCCCACAATGGGGAAATTCCAGAAGAAGCAGCCGTTTCCAGCGCTAACAAAACTCTCAGAAAAGAAAAACAAGAACAGTATAGCAAGCAAACATTAATACACAGTATACAACAGATATTGTGAATACGGTACACGTGGTCACGTGATGGAATTTTTTCAGTGGATAAAGGACAGGGTCACAAACAAGAAGATAGAGGGAAGAGCGCGGGCGGTGTGTGCAAATGTTATCTCATGTTTACAGTGCCTCTCGAAAGTATTCGGCCCCCTTGAACTTTGCAACCTTTTGCCACATTTCAGGCTTCAAACATAAAGATATAAAACTGTAATTTTTTGTGAAGAATCAACAACAAGTGGGACAGAATCATGAAGTGGAACGAAATTTATTGGATATTTCAAACTTTTTTAACAAATAAAAAACTGAAAAATTGGGCGTGCAAAATTATTCAGCCCCTTTACTTTCAGTGCAGCAAACTCTCTCCAGAAGTTCAGTGAGGATCTCTGAATGATCCAATGTTGACCTAAATGACTAATGACGATAAATGGTGATGATAAATCCACCTGTGTGTAATCAAGTCTCCGTATAAATGCATCTGCACTGTGATAGTCTCAGAGGTCCGTTTAAAGCGCAGAGAGCATCATGAAGAACAAGGAACAGTATCTCGGCAGGTCCGAGATACTGTTGTGGAGAAGTTTAAAGCCGGATTTGGATAAGATTTCCCAAGCTTTAAACATCCCAAGGAGCACTGTGCAAGCGATAATATTGAAATGGAAGGAGTATCAGACCACTACAAATCTACCAAGACCTGGCCGTCCCTCTAAACTTTCAGCTCATACAAGGAGAAGACTGATCAGAGATGCAGCCAAGAGGCCCATGATCACACTGGATGAACTGCAGAGATCTACAGCTGAGGTGGGAGACTCTGTCCATAGGACAACAATCAGTCGTATACTACACAAATCTGGCCTGTATGGAAGAGTGGCAAGAAGAAAGCCATTTCTTAAAGATATCCATAAAAAGTGTCGTTTAAAGTTTAAAGTGGCCACAAGCCACCTGGGAGACACACCAAACATGTGGAAGAAGGTGCTCTGGTCAAACAATGCAAAACGTTATGTTTGGGTAAAAGCAACACAGCTCATCACCCTCAACACACCATCCCCACTGTCAAACATGGTGGTGACAGCATCATGGTTTGGGCCTGCTTTTCTTCAGCAGGGACAGGGAAGATGGTTAAAATTGATGGGAAGATGGATGGAGCCAAATACAGGACCATTCTGGAAGAAAACCTGATGGAGTCTGCAAAAGACCTGAGACTGGGACAGAGATTTGTCTTCCAACAAGACAATGATCCAAAACATAAAGCAAAATCTACAATGGAATGGTTCACAAATAAACATATCCAGGTGTTAGAATGGCCAAGTCAAAGTCCAGACCTGAATCCAACCGAGAATCTGTGGAAAGAACTGAAACTGCTGTTCACAAATGCTCTCACTGAGCTCGAGCTGTTTTGCAAGGAGGAATGGGCAAAAATTTCAGTCTCTCGATGTGTAAAACTGATAGAGACATACCCCAAGCGACTTACAGCTGTAATCGCAGCAAAAGGTGGCGCTACAAAGTATTAACTTAAGGGGGCTGAATAATTTTGCGCCCAATTTTTCAGTTTTTTATTTGTTAAAAAAGTTTGAAAAATCCAATAAATTTCGTTCCACTTCATGATTCTGTCCCACTTGTTGTTGATTTTTCACAAAAAATTACAGTTTTATATCTTTATGTTTGAAGCCTGAAATGTGGCAAAAGGTCGCAAAGTTCAAGGGGGCCGAATACTTTCGCAAGGCACTGTATGTTGCTGGGTCGGTCTGACTCGGGTTCTTCCAGCCACCTGCATTCTCAAGGTCCGGGATAAGGGGAAAACCAAGGGAGGGAGGGCAGAAAAATACATTTTAATACATTTGTTGATCAGGAATTTATACAGATCAATAAACCAATCATTTCTGGTCTTTCCGAGTAGCGATTCGTTGTTTCATTGAGTTACTCCGTCTTTAACCGTCTCTCTCTAATTGTCCAACGGCTTTCAGCAATTCCATGGTCCGAGACAAGATGTTACGATCCAGATCCATGAGCTGTGCCAGTCCGTGGTCCAGTCTTTGCTCAAGTCTTAACACCCTTTCACTCAGTTCCACAAACTTTGTTTTGTTGTTGTCAGACAGGTTTTGGACGAATTCTCCTGTCTGATAATTACAAACCTTCTCGGTGGGCCCCTGATGCACAATGTTGAATATGATTTATTTATCCCAATATTTTAATATTTTAAGTATTTGCAATAACTACCAGACCAATTACACAAAGACCGTACACGAAAATACACTAACAGCAAATTATAATAATTTGTTAACAACTTGGCTTTAATTTTAACAATGATTTTTCTCTTTTTAAAGGTTTGACGGGTCATAGATCTCAAACCGTAACCGTATTTAGTTTCTGAAGGACACCACATTGCTTTTATTACAACAAAAATAGCGTAGTAAAAAGCAGTTGAGAAAAAAATACAAATCTCATGCTTTTGAGGGCCCCTCACTGCCCATGGGCCCCGGGGAAACCAATAAACCTTGCCCCCCTCAGTCTGACGCTCCTGTGCAGCGCACCAAGCAGCATGATCCAGCCCATGGCCCATTTACCCCATTTACCACGATGGGCCGGACCGTATTGCTTGGTGTTATGGCGTCTCTGGTGTTTCACGGTAGACCAGACACAGCACATGCCCATGGCCCATTTTAACATGATCCATATTGCTTATAGTGGGCCTCCCCTGGGTTTCTAGCTCGCACCCAAACAGAAGGATTACAAATTCACAAGTTGCTACTCGCTACAGGAAGGGCATGAGCAACTATTTTGTCTTGTTTGACCTACTCTTTAATCGACCCAAACATGAACATTAATCCTTCAGCTTTGTCCTGACTAAGATTACCCCTCAGGACCTGACAGGCTTAACCCCTTTGGCCTTGAAGGACGGTTCAAATGTTGAGGATTTCCTTCCAGCAGGAGGGAGAGGAGCAGAGAGCTACTTTTACAAAACATAAATGGCAGAAAGGAGCGGCTCTTGTCATTTTTGTTTTGTTAGTGTAATGGGTGCAAGCATCTGAGTCGTCAGCTAGACTTAGATGATGTAAAGTTGGATAATTCTCAGTGCGCAACATAATAAATCTAAAGTATACAAGTACAGTGGTAACAGGCGTGTGATGAATCAAATTTGAATTGTTCGGCGTCATATGAATAATTCCTAAATCCTTTGGGGAGCGTCTTGGAAAGGAGTGGAGAGCTGCTGGTGACGACAGATGCTGGAAAGCCCTGTCTGCAGCATCCATGACGTAACTCCATCATTTAAATCAGATCAGACACATTATGCAAAATCCACTTCTAAGAGTTTGTTTTGCCATGATATAATGTAATAAAGCTCGCTGCACTTTACTCGGTGTGTCGGATTCAGAAGCATTGAGGAGCCATTTTGGCGCACAGGAAAAAAAAATCACTGATTAAATGTAGGTGCAGGAAATTAATATTCAGTGCCATTCTTAATTGTTTCTTGATTTATTTTAATTTAAAGTGCGTATGACAGGTGTTTATCATTTTCTAATTTTGACTATTCAGTGTATCAATACCTGTTAGAAATATAAATGATAGTTTTGCACCAATCAAAAAGCCGTTTGAGGAGAAAAATGGAAACATTTGTAGAGAGTTAGAGGAAGTAACCCTGAACCATGACATCACACTAGAGACAAAGGCTATGCGTAATTTACACAAAAAAAACTACTTTTTTCACTCTTTAAACATTAATTCAACAAAATAAAGGTGGTCACATCCATTTTTATTGTGAAATTTAAAAAAATCTGTGACATTAGATGAGTTTTTGCCCAGAGTACAGGATGGTTGGTAATTTCTCAGTGTGATGTCATCATTTACAACCAGGAAGTAAAATTAAAAACCTAAACAATGGCTAAACCTGGATAAAATTTGTAAATTGTATTTTAGCAAACTTTGAAACATGTTTATATTAACTGCATTTTAGTCAAATGAGTGGTCCAACCTGTCAGAGGCACTTTAAATTTTTAGTTCAGATAACTGTCCCAGAATGCCCCTGTCCTTTGGCCGCGAAGGAGGGTCAAAGGACAGGGGCATTCTGGGACAGTTATCTGAACTGCTTTTACCTGTGGCCCATCGAGGCAACTGTTGTTGTGATTTTGGGCATTATAAAAATAAATTGATTTGATTTGATTTGATTTGATTAGTGAGGGCCTTTTACTCTCCGCTCTTTTGCACTCCATAGGTATCCGTTTATTGTGTCCATGGTAAGTGTTTTGAGGCCCAAATACATAGTTCTGAAATCTCTAGTGCTTTGTTGATTTCATTTCAATATTCCTGAGGAGTAGGGCAGTCCCAAAACACATGGTAATGATGATGGGCCACATGACAGTCCAGTTTCTCCCGAAGTTAGTGTTTCCCTGTGAATAGTGAGTACTTTGACATAGAGTTATGGAAAAAAACTTGGTACATTTTTCCAACAGAACTCTCTCCAAATATGTCATTTTTTTGTCCTCCATTGAGATGTACATACAGTATATTTTCTCACTCTTCGACTTAATTGTTTTAACTTAGACTAAGCAAAGTTTAATCTAAAATCAGGATCAATCAAAAACTTGATCCGTTATTGCCACTGCGGTGCACCAGATCTGACTTTTTCCAGGGATTTAATAAAAAAAAAAAAGTAGTTGCGAGTGATAATTTGCCATCCAGCATAAGAAGCACAGCGTTAAAAAGATTATGCTTTCTGAACATTAAACAGTGAAGATGATGATTCAACACAAAAATGCAACATTCTTCATTTGGAGTAGTTACTTGTGCTGTTGTTTGGTTTGTCACTTTTTGGTGGAAATGTCATTTACATAAGCTTTTTTCAGAGGAATTACACACAGAAGTGATTCATCTTTTGTCAAATCTGAATTTGAAAAGCAAAAGCATAAAAGGGAAGCGTGGTCGGTGTAATCCCTCATTCATTCAGGACAAAAAACGTTCTACAAAAAGGGAAGTCTGTTCGTGTGGTGACCAGAAAAACACACACAAAAAACTTCCACAAGACAGTTACATAAAATTATGACAAAGTTGGCCCAAATATTACTGACATGCAGCATCAGAAAGACCACAAGTTTTCACACGTTTATATTCATAGGCTTCAACTTCCTGTTCATTGGCTTGTAATTAAGGACATTTCACCAATCAAATGTTACATTTTAAGTTTTTTTTAAGCTGCTTTGGTAACTGTGCTACTTTTGCGTTACTCTGAAACCCATGGATAAAACGACCACTAAATTATGTTCTAAAACCTAAAGTAAAATGTGTCAAAGCACAGAAATACGGCTTAACAAGTAAAAGCAAACAGCTCATTGTGACATAATATAAGCACAACAATAAACTCTGTGTGGTCACATGCTGGCTCCCTGTCCTGCCTACTCTTTTTCCTCATTTCAGGCTGCACTGTCTGATCTAATAAAACCTATTCACCTTATTCCGCCCACTTTTGCCTCTTTTTGTACTCCTGAAGTAAACACACTTCTGGTTTGACGAGAACCCCGTCCACACAAATGGCGAACGAGGGAAAAGTCTGGGCGCTACAATGTCATATAAAGATTGATTTGTGTAAAACGTTTAATGAACACGTGCAGTAACATGTCACAATGCACCGATTTCCTGGATGGCCTGAAAAAGGCTTTTTAGTCGTGTAGAACTTATTTTCTGTTCGTCTGCTCGTCTGCCCCCTGTAAACTACAACGAAAAAAAGATGGCAGCGCCCACGACAACTTCCGGAATAATGTGAATAGATACAGTTAGAAACACGTCATATAAGGGGCGTGGTCGGCCGTGGAGGAAACTCGGTTGATTGAATAGGAAATGCTACTTGTCTATTTCAAGCAACTAATGCAAGTTGAGTCACTGCAGAGTCTGAACAGATGTTGTCGATCTGACATTACCACAAAAAAGTAAACAGATTGTTCTGCAGATGCAAAAATAAAGCAGGTGGCGCTAGCATCGCAGTAGCATTTAGCCCACAGCAGTCATTAGCATTCTTGGATAACTTGCCAAATTTGGGCCGTTTGATCACTTTATTCTTCCCCATGTCTTCGTGTCTGTGACTCAAAGAGCAAGTTTTGCCGTCCCGGGTAAAGCTAACAAGCATTAGCATGCTAACATCGCACTTCCTGCATCTCTCAGAATAAAATGCTACATAAACAGATGCAGAAAATGTGCTGTGACCTCATTTCACTCGAATAGATGCTTTTACAATACATCTGTACTGAGGCAAAACACATTTGACTTTACTACATGCAAGAAGCCGGGCAAATGAACAAGTTCTGTAAATATTTAATTGTAAGAACCCTGTATAAACTATAGAAAATATTAACAAAATGAATACCAAACAATAAAATACAATTGACTGGTTGAAATGGGATTGATTATATTGTGTTGTGGAATATGAACAACCCACTGAAGAATCTCAAACTGAAGCAAAACCTAAACGAGGAAGACTAAATATTCTGTTGCTCGCTCTCGTCCAAACACAGAATCTACTTTTACTTTTCAACCGGCAAATTCACTTTCTTTTCCCCTCCTCCATCTTGCCATTTCAGCAACAACAGAGAAACTTCCCCCGTAAACGTATCAAACTCTCCCTTCATCACATCACCGACGGGTTTAAGAACCAACGTTTATCCACACTTATTTGTCTTTTATAAAATGATTCTCTGGGTTTGAGAGCCATAGTTTCCTGGTGACACTATGTCTTGTGATGGTTTATTCACAGAGGATCCATTGAGGAACAGGTATTAGGTAAAAGCTCTAGACTTTAGGCTCCTGTTGCCAGCTGGAGTGGAAGCGAAAACAAAAATACGGAAAGAAACTTAGAGACAGGTCAAATAAATTGCCCTGTGACTTCAGCATGAAATAGAAGTTGTCTATTCCTCCCCCACACAAACTGAACACTCTAGCAGACAGGAGCAGCGCATTCCTCATGTGCAAAGTCGAGCAAAATGAGCTAAAACAAGCACAGACTTATTAGAAAATACTTTTTTAATTGCTTTGGAGGGAGTTTGATTAGTGTCTGTGGATGTTTTATGTAACAGTTGGAGTTGGCAGGTGCTGAAGGCAGTGAAAACTAACATCTGAAGTTTTGGCAAATCACAGTGGAACGTGGGATAAGGTATCTGCAGTAATGGGGGAATATTTGGTTATTTTGGCAAATTGGCAAATCTGCTATAAGTCAAGGCACACCTGAAAGTCTGCACCAAAGTCTGAATTCAGAACGAATGAAGTGTTTTAGTTTGGTCCTCCGACTTTTGGTTTCATAACATGTCTCTCAAGTCTGGACTATTGACGCCAAAGTGATGCAAATTCATTTTAGATATTAACATGTTCATGTGATCACGACATAAGCTGTATAGGCTCTCTTTTTTGTTGTTTAGGACTAGTTTAAATCAATCATTCAACACAAGGAAGAATCAAAAAGTGTCAGCCAATGGAACAGTTGAGATGATAAAAACAAAATCTCAAATGTAAAATATTCTCTGTTACAAAAATCTGAAAAAGCTGAAAATGATTTCTTTGGAGAGACTTCTGTTAGAAAAGTGTATCAGGTCATTATATAACCATGTTAAAGTGCTCACTGTTCACAAGGAGGTATCGACTTCTGGAAAGACTGTTGTTGTCATGTGGTCCATCGTTACCATGTGTTTCGGGACTGTCCTGTAGCTCGGAAATGTTCGAGTAAGATTAACAAAAGCACTGCAGACTTTGACTGTTTAACTGTTTTTGGGCCTCAGAACTTCTGGCCCTTACAAAGACATGGATGACACAGACTGCTCCATCAATTCGAGACTGGACTGACATAATATTAGACATTAGAAAACAAAAAACAAAAACGACATTTGAACTTTATTTGAAGATGGACCTTTTTAACAGACTTTGGACCAAATGGGACATGTATGAAGAACAAAATGTGCATTGATTTCAATTCAATTCACTTTATTTTTGTAGTGCCCAAAATCACAAGAACAGTTGCATTGATGGGCCAGAGGTAGAAAGCAGTTCAAATAAACAATGATCAAGAGAATTTAGCATTTAATTTACTGGATGTTACCTGTATTTTATTTTCTCATTTTTTGTTAATGCTCTGTCTACACGTGTCATGTTCCATGTTTTATGTGTTTGAAATTTTAAATAAAATAATAGTAATAATAATAATAACCACTAAGTTATTCGGATTGAAGTTATGCAAATGAACAATGTAATAATAAGATTTCTTGTACTAAATGTAACGTCACTCGACAAAGTTTTTTTTTTTCAATAAGTTGGAACCATAAATGTTTAGTGTGAAAAGGAGGCAGATATTTTAAGTTTTTTCCTTCTTTCTGCTTATTTACAATTTAATGTAAAATAATGATTTCATATCCATTTTTAAATGAATGTACAAAAAAAGGTTTAACACTTTTATAACACCCACACTTATGAATGAAGTCTTTGTCAGTGTTAGGTATTATGAATTGGTACCAAAAATACAATGAAGAAAGCAATAATTCTGTGAAAGAGCAAACTGTTGCTGTGGGACGTGTGCAGTGCCAAAACGCCTCAGCACACGACTGTAGTTTATCACCACTTTGGGCTCTGTCTCTCTGTCGCCCTGTTGTTTTTTCGCTTCTCCGTTCATGTGCAAACGATGTCACTCCCTAGATTTGATCCAACCAAACCAAGGGCGTAGCACCAAATTCTGGGCCCTAGGCACAAATTTTCTCAGTGGGCCCCAATACATGATTTTATATATGATTTACCATTCCAGCTATTTTTTTGTGTGCAATTTTTTCCTCTTTTTTTTTTTACACCCTTTGGTTTCTATATTGCAGTTAACAATAACTCGCTAATTTATAACTACATCCTGTATAGCTACCAGTTTACATTATTATACAGTACTTATTATACAGTATTTGTTTTTGCAATAACAGGACCAATTCCACAAACATCTCAAAACAAAATTATTACAATAAGAAATACATTAACTGCAAATTCAAATCACGGTGAACAATGATTTTCCTCCTAAAGGGGTGATGGGGCCCTCAGAAGTCCTCCATAATTGTATTTAGTTTAAGCTTTATTCAACTGGAATGCATTTTATTATAACGAAAATTGATTAAAGTGTAGAAAAAGACAACTGATTAAAAAAACAAAAAAACATCGGAAGCTTTTGAGGCCCCTCCTTGTCTTGGGCTGGGGGAAACCAGTACCCCTGACCCCTCCAGTCCGACACCCCTGGTCCAAACCTTCACACGTTCACACATCACAGAACCAGACACTGGTCCAGTCTGAGACCAACTCTTTATTTCCGGACCAAAGAAAGGACCAGCTGTTTGGTCTGGACCATGATCCCCATGAGCGTTTACACCTGGACCGAACCAAGCAGGAAAGTCCTAAAGTCTAGACCAAACAGTGCAACTTTAAAGGCTCAATCTGCTATTTTCTGATATTTCATCATCTTTCAGTTTCAATCACCTGTAAAAACACTCACCAAATGTAAGTTTGTACATTTTCTGTAAATCATTTTCCACTTTGCAATGACATAATTCTTTCTAATCTATCCTCACTATTTCAACAATTCCCACCTCCCTTGTCAACTTTATCTTTACATTTCAGACCGTTTTAGCCTCGTCAACCACACACTTCTGGTTTTATCTGTTATTCCAAATGCAGGTTCATGAGTAGTGGATTGCTTTCTATCCAAATACACCTCTGAATGGTGGAATCATTACGAAACTCAGCCTTGGAAACCTGGTTGAGTCAAAACAGTCTGCACTGGAGCTCCCTGCGGTGTCATAACTACATTTATACATAAAACATACCACAACTCCCTGGGCCTCAGCCGTCTATAGGTGCTAAGGGTTCAAATATATGCGGCGTGTGAATGGCTTCTGGTCAAATCGGTGTTTGTTTTAGTTATTTTAGTCTGTCATACGTGCAGCTCTGGTTCACATGACTCCAGGCTGTGTAGAAGAGGCTCTGGAAAGCAAAAGTGTTATTAAAAGAAGGGAAATTTTATCTTAATACTTAAACAGGTGGGCCGAACGTTGCTGTTTATTCCATGTTTGATCACTAGAACAAACTGCAAACTGTTCCATCGGCATGTGCCATTCATTGTTGCCAAATTCCGAGCTGGCAGTCCACTTTAATACCAACAAGCTGAGTTTTAATATAGCCAGACACATAGCAACCATGTATTACATTTAGTGACAATTGAAAACTAACCAGAATGGACATCTGACATGAGATGAATAAATGAATACACAGACAAAGTTTGGTACTTAATAGAATATGGGAAAAAGAAAAATCTCCCCCAAAGACTGGATGTTTGTGGTAGTAAAAAAAAAGAATACATTGACAGTATTGCATCGGCGGTGGTTGTATGCTGCAGTGGAAACCCTCAGGGAATGTTTTTTCCTCTTTGCTTTTTACCATTTCCACGTCAGAATTTACCTACAACACAGACAGCTGTTATTTCCTGAAGTGTCTGCGTCTGGTTGAGTCAAAGTGAACTTTGTGGATTGGTGTAAGCGCAACAGCATTTGCTTGAGCACCAGACGGAGGAAACGATAACTGATTTCAAGAAAATTGCACAATGAGGATGTTAATGAGGATGAGACAAGATTTCGTGGCTCAAGATCTCACTAAATAAAATTTCCGCAAGATTGTGAACACATGTTTAGAAGGATCTTGTGAAATGTTTTTGTGTTTACATTTGTCTTAGACAAGTATTGATCACACCATTTGAGAGGCTGTAGTTCCAAAAAGCAGAGCTACGATGAAAAATTCGAAAATGTGATCTAAACTGCACCATTTCTTAAATAAATTATCTCTAAATCTTGCCTTGACGTAATGTTTTGTCTTACCCCACATCAATTTAGTCATACTTTGTGTTCGATTTGTGCTCTACAAATAAACTTGCCTTGCCTTAAATGCTATTTTTGGTTGCCCTAACAGCACAGTATTCATGTTCAGTCCACGGTGCCAAATTTGCAAAATCTGTGTCCTGCTGCCTGTGCAATAACTGATGGTTGGAGGAATGACTCCAACTCTGGAGGAAGCTCCTGATTGGTTGATGCAGCACAAATTTTGCCAAAAGTTCAGCTTTTCCTAGAAACCCTTGACGGCCTAGACACGCGTCCAGTGCACGTTTTGCACATAAACCCGACACCTTTGACACTTTGGTCTGAACGTACCATAAGAACAATGATAGGATGGAATTGTAACGGCAATAACAGGGATATGTTTTCTGCAATGTTGATTTTATGTTTCCAAGAATATACTGAGCATGTTTCCTGATGTTTATTTAGGTCTTCATAATTTAGGGCCAATCACATTACAATGACATTAATTAGAAAGACAGACCAGTTGAACTTGTTAATAGAAATTGCATATTAACTTACTGCTCTTTCCACCCTGTTACCATGCTTTACTATTGGTACTACCTAATATTTTATCTTTGTAAGCTTTGATTGATTTTCTCACGCTCACACTCTCTGACTCTGCTACTTTATCATGTATGTTTTCAAATTGCACCTTTTCCTGATGTCGTCAAAGCTGAGAACATCACTCACCTGGTCCTCTTTCACTATCACTGTGCTCAATCTCCAGATGACTGCACTTCCCACAGCTGTACGAGGCTTTTTGCACCACAATGACGCAGTCTGACTCTGCACTTTAACCTGTTTCCAGTCAGAACCCACCTGTGCAGCTTTCCAAGAACCTCCGTCTAAACCGCTATGTCATTTTAGAACAAGGACAGAGGTCATGAGTCAAGATATTACACAGCAAAGTGCGCCATCGATCTTATCAGAAAAATCTTCAGGTTGCTGATCATTTCAAGGTTTAGGAATCTGTCACAGGATCTTCGTTGGTTTTTTTATAGTTTCGGTGGGTTTAAGATTTGAGAATGCGATGTCGTACTCCCAAATATAGGGCCAAGGGCAAGTTTTTCTTCTTGATAACACATTTTAAAAGACTATTCTAAAGGAAACTCCACATACAGTATATTGCACCTCATTTCTATCGTGACTGGGTCCTTGAACTCACTAACAAGAATCAACAAACAAACAATACTAATTCCCCTTTCTCCAGCTCCAAAAAATATTATAGGGCTATAGAATGTTGTGACATCATATGGTACCTAGCAATACATAACTTAATTTGAATGTAAATACTTCTGTTTTGACAATTCTTACATTAAAAGTGACACTGTCTAACTTTCTGGAGGTGGAAAGTCTCCTGCATGATTCCATGGAAATAGAACGTTTTAGAAGGCAGAATGAAGTAGCATTACCTTATTAGACGTCTTTAAGCCCGTGTGGCGGTTGCGTATGTATTTTGGGACGTTTGAAGTGTCCATCGTCGCCCCCTGCTGTCTCTGGGCAGAAAAACAGCTGCAAGAATAGCCGACATCGCCACTATCCCGAGAACTCTTTTTTTAAATATTTGGCATCGTGAAATATTTTTGTGATCGTACTGAGAAAGAAAAAAGAAGGAAAAAATGTAGACTTTGTGTATTTTGACAGGGAGCTGCAGGGGGAGCTCTGTCGCTTAAGTTTCTTAGTTCTGCTGTAAAACCATATTTAGAGGATTCTTCATGCAGATATATGTTTTATGCCATACTGTGGAATATTACAGCCAAAATAACAACATTTTCATGGAGACAAGCAGGTGGCTCCTTCAGGCCATGTTTTTCTAATTTTTGTTTTGTTTGGTGGGATAGTATCCGTGGTTTTACATCAGTCAAGTGTCAGTTTGTGATGAAAAGTTGAATTTGAATTTTTTTTCTTTGAATTTTTCTTGCAAGACTCTTCCAGGCAACTTCAGTCAGTTTTGAATGAAACTGAGCTGAATTTACTTGTATGTAACAGTTTGGCTAATGCTGTAAAAAAAAAAAAAACCTACAAAAACGTTTACATTGTTTATGTGGTGGTTAATTGCTAACTTTGTTTTAGTAAAAAAGTATGGCATTGCATTTTAAACACAAATCTTGATTTTCTTTCAGTGCAAAGAAAAAATTGATTGAAGCGACTGTTTTGTTTATACACACTTCCCCCTCCACTTTACACAAACTGGACTCTGTGTATCATCCATCACCACGGTTTATCACTAATGCTAAATATTCACATGAAACAAAAACTGGCCTTGTCTGTCAAATAGATAAACAAAATTAAAAAGATTATTTCACAATAGTTTCATAGAGTGGTGATAATAATATCAAATAATGATACGGTTCAACATTTGTGAATTTTCTGTTTGGAGATTTCTTTCAAAAATAGTGAAACAACCCCCGTTATCAATCTGAAATTAAATTTTCATCAAATTCTAAAACATGAACATAACCAACTGAACCAAAATTGCTATTTCAAAATGCAAAAATTACAATTATTAATAAAATATCATATCTGCAGACGTACCCAGATCTTTTTATGGAGAAAACTTCACAATCCTAGATTGGACTTCAAGAAAAATACCTTTGATTCTTGTTTGTCAGTTCATATTTCAGTCTTATCTCAAATGTTATTCAGCGGGTTTTAAATGTGCGCTTTGAATTAAACTTCAATTCAAAAACATAAATTACAAATCTAATCATAAAAAAACTTTTCCCAGGCTCGTGTAGCTCCACAAACCAGACATAAACAGCTGTCTTTTTGCAGTGAGGTAACTGTGCAGGAACTGTTTAGTTTAGACCATGACATCATCTCTTGGACACTGTTCTCTCTGAAGCCGGACTCCAGTAATCTAGTAATCTGGACTTGGACCTCCCACCTGGGCCTGGGGGTGCGTTGCTGATGGGCACAGAAGCACCAGCAGCAAACCAGAGCCAGACGTGTTCGGTTTGTGTGGTCTCTGTTTCCTGCTTTTACAAGAGTCTTAACAAGCCTCAGACCTCCACGTGCTAGACTTCTGTGATAAGACATTTTAAGATCAACAAACAATGGAGCGAGTCTTTTATGAATGCATATTTTTAGCTGGAGATGCGACAGTATCCAAATCTCTTGGTTCAATATTAATGACTGCTTTTCTTCATTACGTGTTTTGTCTGTCTTTTTGCTTGTTTTTTTTTGCTTGACAATATTTAATGTGATATTGTGGAGAGGCAAAATTAATTGTAGAAATCTATTTTTTCATTTAAAAATGCCTTGACAAAACTTAAAATCATAATCCAGTAAATTGAAATGCTAGTCATAAATTCATGTTGTCTGCATTGAACTGGATTCAACTGACCTTTGCTGCTTGACGGAAATTTGGCCGTCAATCTGCAACAAACGCCTCACTCACTCACATTATGTCATATATGTCAAAAATACACACAAACACTTTCCAAAAAGCTGAGGACTTTTCAACATACGGCCCGCGGGCAAAACCTGGCCCTCTAAGCGATCTGATCCGGCCCGCTGCCCATCTTTCAAATATTAAAACAATAATTTTCTCGTTTACTGTTTTTTTCTGGTTTAGACCTGGTTTAGTATTAGTTTCGTCTTGAATTAGTCTTTGATCAATTATGCTTTGGACCAAAGGGGGGCAAACTAAGGCCCGGGGGCCACATGCGGCCCTTTTGGGCATTTTGATCCGGCCCGCAAAACATTTAAAATAAAATGTATTAGTTAAGTATGGTGCATTTGTCATTTTACAGTTGTGTGAGGCTGCAGTTGTTCATTTAAGATCAGTTTTAACAACGACCACCACTAGAATAACACCAAACTCTAATGCTTTGGATAAAAAGAGTGACCAACAGCACTGTTCCCTCTAAAATAAATAAAGGTAATGATTTTTGCTATTCTGTTGTAGTTTTCTGTGTATTTTATGCATTAAGTCAATGTGTAATAGTCTGTGTGTGTAATATACTGTAGTTAACAACATCCAAACTGTAAATGTACCGGCCTGTGGGTAAGTGTAAAAATCCAATGTGGCCCTTGATTCAAAAAGTTTGCCCAGACCTGGTTTAGACCTATTTTAGCTTTTTGTTAAGACCTGGTTTAATTTCGGGTTAGTTCTGCACCAGTCTAGACTTGGTTAGTACTCTCTATTGTCAGTTGAATACATTCTGGTTCAGTACAGGTTTGGGCATTGTTATTTACACCTTTCGTTTTTTTTTTTGTTTTTTTTTTTTTATCTAATCTAATAAAGCAGTTATTATGTTATCATTATTGAAACAGATCTAGGTTTAGAGATCTTTTGTGTGACTCCAAACTCTGGAAAATGTTGTTGAATAATCCTGCTCTAATCATATTGTTTTTAATTCAAACTAAATAAAAGTAAGTAATGAACTGAGTATATTTTGGTTTTGATTGTGCGTGACATTTTGATTAAAACCATATTCATGACAAAATCTTGACTGTACAGTGCTTTACGTCTAATTAACAGTTGCATTATAACATTAAAAACCGCAGCCCTCACACATTTACAGCTTGATGATGTCGTTTACCGTCTTGTTTGAGCTCATAAACCCTTAATTGAAGTAGTTTGTCTTTCCTGAATGAATGTGCTGAGTGTGAGTCTCAGATAGACCTTTATTTGAGAGGAGCTCGTCACGAGGCAGATCTGCATTTATCACAGCCCTTCATATGTTCCACACATGCTCCAAACTCAGCCACTAAACCATCGCTGAGCCGCAGGACGACAGAAAAATAAGACCATGGTCGCGTCTATTTAAAAACCTGCATGGACTTATGACTGCATGTTTGAGCAGAGATAAAAATGTGCATGGAGAGAGCAAAAATCGACTTTGTTCAGTTGTGTTTCTCCAGTTTTACATTTTTTTATTTAACATGTTTAAGTCATTCATCTCTCTGGAAACTTTTTGAAAAACGTAGTCATTCATTTTGCAATAAATTTGAAAATCGACAGATTAATCAGGACAAATTGCACATATAAGATTAGTCTTCTTTCTGCTCCTTTTCATTGATTTTGCTACGTTTAATACTATGTCACTGATTAGGTCTTTTTATATGACATGAAAAAAAAAAACTTATGCAAGAAGAAAGCTTTTTTTTTTAATTTTCCATCTGTTTATCCTGTTTTCTTTAGTTGTTTTGCACTCTGTGACATGTTTTAATTTTTTATATAAAGAAAGTAAAATGTCTAATAGTACTTTTATCACATAATATTTGTAACTACTTGAGTAAAAGTTTTGAATATTCTACTCAACTTCTGGGTAGATTCTGCACCTCTGACTAGACGGTGCAGGAACAGACACTTCTTCATTTACTTCATAAGTACGGTGTTTCCCTTTGACCTTCATCTGGTATCAAACAGTTCATGGAAAATCATACAGCTATGGTTTTTCAATTTTAAAATCCTTGAAAAAAATAATTACATAATACATTTATTTGGGATATAAAATGACGTGTGGCATGATTGTGTACACATATGGCCTCGTTGCTCTTCTATTTTCCTTTTTACTCATTCAATTGCTGTGAACCCTCATCTGTCCATGTGTTCCAGCGTGAAAAAGGTTTCAAAGGTCGTCATCTGGACACCTTTGAAACCAAAACAGTGTCCAGATGACAAGCTTTGAAACCTTTTCTACTCTTTTGTTTGTTCACTAAAAACAAATTTGATGCTCTGAGGACAAAATGGAATTGACACACGTAGACACTGAGACTGAGGTGCAGAGTATATCGGCGCCAAAAATTGCCTGATTTTTCAATATTGGCTGATACCGATATCAACAGATTTTTTTGTTTTGTTTTTTTTGACTGATTCATCCCTGTACATAGTAAGGACTATTTGCAAAATGACGACTCCCAGTGATACATATATAGGGTTCTAAAATGCCACACAGTCACTTTTAAAAATGTAAACATATAAATGACAATCTGCTGCTTGTTACAGTGGAACGACACAATGAAGAGATGTGCAGTTTTGAACAGTCAGTCAATGGACTTGTTTATATTATTAAGCCTTTTTTGATCAATATTGTGGTTTACAATGAACAAAATGTAAAATAATGATCTACTTATGTTATAATTCAATACCAAATCCCTTGTGAAAAAAGCACAATATATCTCCTTTAAAGATGGGGTAACTGATTTCACACAATGGAACCAGAAATAACACATCCCTCGCTCTCACAACCTTTAGCACATCATGAAAATTTGCATGCATTAATTTTTGGTCCTGTGCACAGCTTTAAAACTGCTTTTTCAAAAAGCAAAGTGAAACTGGGCGGTGTGTCGGCGGCTGCACCGGCCGCTGTGTGCTGCTCCAATCACAGCACTGCATTGTGGCTTGGGCGGAAGTCAAATAGACAAACTTAAACAAACATGGCGGCACCAACGGATGTACTTCGGCCTATTTCAACACATTTACAGACTATTTTGCTTTTGAAAACATGTACACAGAAGAGCTTTGTGCATTTGAGGACGCAGATGAAACGGTGCTTTTCTCTCAAGTGGATTTATTGATTTCTCGGCTTGTTCCGCTTTTGCGCCGCTGCGGACGATCAGTTCAAATGTTGTGCATTTTCCGGAACGACATCAACGGTGGTCTATCCAGATCCAGATAATGTGTAGAACTAATTCAGAGTGATACACATATAACAATCTGGCGTGTACCAGGTTAACAATATGGTGGACAACACAAAATGTACAAATTTACACCCAAAAAAGTCAGGTACCCCAGCTTTAAGTTCTGTATGGACACAAGGATGCTTAGTGAGGAGGATGGAACTGCCAATAATACAGCGTTTGTGATCATATATTTTTCTTATTATGTGTAGATCTAATTTGCCTTTTACTAAAACTTGCATAAATCATTCAAAATACAACTCAGATTAACCTAAAGATGAGAGAAACCTTTATAACATGTTCAAAAGCTCATCAAAGTCCATTTTGCACAGTCTGTTCCTTTAATGACGACAGCAGACAGGATCATTTACAGAGAAATCACTCGTGAGATGAATTAACAACTTCACCAGTTTTGTTTCTTTAGCCTCACCATCCGACCATCAATAACATTTATTTATGACCTGTGCAGAGCCAAAGTTCATATTCCAGTTCATTTCATATTAATGTCTGTGGTTTGGACACGACTCCTTCCAGATGGTTTTTTTCTGTTAGCTCCTTTTACAGTGTGATTTAACCTGATGATTCACGTCTGGTGTCATGTTTCCCATCAGCTGTGACATAATGCACGACACAAAAGTGTGAATAATTGAAGTTTAGAGGAAACTTTAAGGGAAACTTTAAGGGAAAGAAGATGGTTTGTCTTCATCTGCTGAACACGTGAGACATGAGCAACAAAACGCCTCCTGATAAATGATGGATGAAGTGTCATTATAATTTTATTTGCTGACAACATTCACAAGAGTTGACGAGGAAGCAAAAAACAAGCTGAGGCTGTGCAAATCAACAGAGCCATCGAGGAGTAAACACAGACCTAATGATGCACTTCTACTATTCACTTTACTACAACTGCTATGTCTACAAAGAACAATACTATCATGCTCCTACAACTATATATTCTTCTAAAATAATAAGAGTAATATTGACAATAAACTCAGTATCTTTATTTTATATTTATTTACATTTATATTTAGTTACAAGTTATTTAAAGGTTACTCTGGTGGAAAGTCACCTGCATGACTCCATAGAAATAGTACATTCTTTATGGCGATAGATGTGTTTTATGTCATACTGTGGAATATTACATCAAAGCAGTGATTTTCAAAATGGGGTCTGTGGCCCCTTGAGAGGCCTCCAGGAAGGAGCCCTAAAGGTTGTTCCTACGACAAACATAGAGGAAAATTGAGTTTGAAATCAACATATTTGTTGATCATTGTCATTCAACATGTAGACCTATTGACCTTATAGTCATAATTATATGGTTTTAACATGGAAAATACATATATATTCTATTAAATGTGGTGTAAATTATCATTAGGAGGGCAGTGTGATCTTTGTTGGGGTGTGGCACTGCAGACTTTGGAAATGTCTGACCTAAAGGAAAACATGTCCATGAAACAAGCAGGAGGAGGCTCCTCTGGGCCAAACAACAGTCAGTTTGTGGCGATACAAGTGCACACTGTAAGAACACAGTAAAGAAAGGAAAGGTGCCAGTCTGTGCCCCTCTGTAGTCACACACAGGCAAAGCAGGCTGAGTGTCTTGCCCAAGGATACTATGCAATTGGGGGCGCAGGGATTGACTGAAGTTTGTTCTGGCTCTAGCTCTGCTTTTGCCTGTAACATGTCATGCACTGACATTCTTTCATTAAAAATGTGCCTCTACATTCAGCGTTTTGAGCAGCACAACTGATAAAATGTGTCCTTTTATTTTGTTTTTTTTTGCGTTGGTTCGTGGAACTGTTTTCTTTTTGCTTAAAATACCTTTATGGAAACTGACAGTAGTTTCTCTGTTGTTGCTCCGACTGTGCAGAGTAGTTGGAGATAAAGGACACTTCAACTTGGTCGGGACAACCGTAGCTGGAGAATTTTACCAACCGCACATGTTTTGGGCGTAGTCTGCAGTGTTCCTGTTGTTCGTCTGGATTTCTATTCTATTCTATTCAGTTCAATTCAGTTTATTTTTGTAGTGCCCAAAACCGCAACAAGAGTTGCCTCGATGGGCCACAGGTAGAAAACAGTTCAATTAAACAATGTTCAATAGAATTTAGCAGTGGATAAATGTCCCGGAGCATTCCCTGTGTCTACAATTGTTTACTTCCTTTCCATTTTTTAGATGTCACATACAAACTAAATATTTATCAGAGTTGTAGACTTTTACATTTGTTAGCAGATTGTAGCAGATGTTTCATGTTGAAGTTGTGTTTTGAGCTTTTGTAGGAGAAAATCACTCACCATTGACTTCATGCTTTTGCTCAAATTCAGAATGCTGTGATGTCATCTGCAAAACCTCAATACGTACACTACTCCTAATTCTACTACAGCCACTTCTACTTCTGCCCTTGTGGATATACAGTATTTATCCAGTGCATATCAGATGAAATATTCTCGTTGGACCCAAACACTGTCACTGCTGCTTTTCCATCTGTTTGGCTGCAGTCGCTCTCTGTGTAAGACACTCATGATGAAAGTGCCACTGAAGGAAGCAAGACTTAATTAACAACACTATTGTTCTGCCTTTTGTTGAAAGTTACAACAACGTTTGGGTTTTTGGTGCAGTCATGGGGTTTGGTGACTGCACAGTTTGTCAGAATGAAGTCCAGTAGCACTTTGTGTCGTTTTCATTCCTCAAACGAGCTGGTGAACAGGCTGCAGCAAACCAATACCACGATCAAACACCAGAACACACAGAGGGAATTAGAACAGAGGGGTCCCGGGTTATTGTGGGAAATGGGTCAAAGAACAAGTTTACGCGAAACACTACAGGCAAAACTCATTTCTTTTTTGATCAGTTTGCGCTCTCGATATAATTCCTTTGATGTGGAAACAACAAACCAATCTGCTCTTAATTATGTTTTATTCCATTTAATCCACTTCATCCATAGATTTCTCTGGGACATTGTCACTTCTTAAAATGCATTTTTCTCCCCTCAGGACCTAAATATCAGCCTTAAAGTATCTCCCACACACACCAAACATTATAATCTTGTACTTAACAAGACTTTGGCAGATCATACAGATTTGGTGTCTAATTGTCTAATTCCAAGCCTGATTTATTAATGTTTTAAGTGTAAAAAATGAGGCTAAATTTTAATTTTTGGCCAATTTTCAGTCAGATCTAGTTTACTCAAAAACTAAATAAGAAATCCAAATCTAATTTTTTTGTAACTATGTGTTCAAAAATGAAATTAAGGAATGTACAAAAATGAATCCTTGTTCTCTACATTTTTCAGATTTAAGTGTTCCAAATATGTGCAATTTTGGCTGTTTTTTTTTTTTTACACATAAAATGCCCTATTTCTACATCAAAACGTTACATGATGGAAAAACTTGTAATACATTTTTTCCTTACATTTATGTGAGTAAACTACAGGAGAAGTTTCAAATTGTTATCTTTAAATTAAAGATTTTTTCCAATTCACCTGCAGTGTCTTGCCTTAACTAACGATTATTTTGGTGATCGATTAGTCTAGTAATTGTTCCTTCGATTAATCGATTAGTTGTTTAGAACGCAAAAGACCCTTGAACATGTCTCAGTTTTACTCAGACAAAGCTGAAGTGAAGACGTTTGATGACATCCTGGTGGAGAATATTTATAGCTGAACAAGTATTTTAATCAATTGACATGTTTCCTGTGTGTTTTTTGTGTCATTTCTGCTCTGTTTAGGTAATAAAACCTCTTCTTTCAGCACATAAATGTTTTGGAGGCTGTGTATTGACCAGTTAACGATTAATCAATTATTTCATTAGTTTACAACCATTTCTATGATCGATTAGTTGCGATTAATCAATTAACATTTTGCAGTCCTACTTAAGTGATTTAATCGTCACTATTATTAACTTACAGTACAATAATGTGGATCAGATGGGTGTAGTAGATCAAGAATGTAGTAGAAGTAAACCGTGTCAGGGAGTAGTTAGATGCAATAATAACAACATTCTTCACTCTCGCAAGTCACAACAATGTCGGGTAACTAAATCCAGATCTAACCAGTACTAGACCAGCACCAAACCAGGTCTACATCAGGACTAAACCAGTACAAGAACAGCACCAAACCAGGTCTACATCAGGACTAAACCGGTACTAGAACAGCACCAAACCAGGTCTACATCAGGACTAAACCAGTACTAGAACAGCACTAAACCAGGTCTACATCAGGACTAAACCAGTACAAGAACAGCACCAAACCAGGTCTACATCAGGACTAAACCAGTACTAGAACAGCACTAAACCAGGTCTACATCAGGACTAAACCAGTACAAGACCAGCACCAAACCAGGTCTACATCAGGACTAAACCAGTACAAGACCAGCACCAAACCAGGTCTACATCAGGACTAAACCGCTCCAAGACCAGCACTAAACCAGGTCTACATCAGGACTAAACCAGTACAAGACCAGCACCAAACCAGGTCTACATCAGGACTAAACCGGTACAAGACCAGCACCAAACCAGGTCTACATCAGGACTAAACCAGTACAAGAACAGCACTAAACCAGGTCTACATCAGGACTAAACCAGTACAAGACCAGCACCAAACCAGGTCTACATCAGGACTAAACCAGTACAATGACAGCACCAAACCAGGTCTACGTCAGGACTAAACCAGTACTAGAACAGCACCAAATCAGGTCTACATCAGGACTAAACCAGTACTAGAACAGCACCAAACCAGGTCTACATCAGGACTAAACTGGGCTCAAAGCAGGACCAAACCAGGTCTACATCAGGACTAAACCAGTATTAGAACAGCACCAAACCAGGTCTACATCAGGACTAAACCAGGCTCAAAGCAGGACCAAACCAGGTCTACATCAGGACTAAACCAGTAGTAGAACAGCACTAAACCAGGTCTACATCAGGACTAAACCAGTAGTAGAACAGCACCAAACCAGGTCTACATCAGGACTAAACTGCTCCAAGAACAGCACTAAACCAGGTCTACATCAGGACTAAACTGCTCCAAGAACAGCACTAAACCAGGTCTACATCAGGACTAAACTGCTCCAAGAACAGCACTAAACCAGGTCTACATCAGGACTAAACTGCTCCAAGAACAGCACCAAACCAGGTCTACATCAGGACTAAACCAGTACTAGAACAGCACTAAACCAGGTCTACATCAGGACTAAACTGCTCCAAGAACAGCACCAAATCAGGTCTACATCAGGACTAAACTGGGCTCAAAGCAGGACAAAACCAGGTCTACATCAGGACTAAACTGGCTCAAAGCAGGACCAAACCATAAACCGAAGTAAACTAAGACAAAGTGGAGGGAATTAGAGTTGAAGCATTCCTGGTCGCAGATGAGCTTCAGCATCACAAACAAAAACACACTTCTCTCCTGCGGCGCAGCTCTGTGTTCAATAAACAAACGGCATGAGCGGGTCACATGGTCTCTGGGGACCAATCGCAGGCTGATTTGTGCTCAGGCCGCCGCCATCGAGGAAGGAAATGTCATTGATTTAACAACGTTCGCAGATGTTTCAGGCTCCGCTGGCGATGGATACAAGATATTTCCAAAATGTGAAGTGTCACCGAAGCAGGAGTCATTCTGTTTTGTCCTGCGTTTGAGGATTGAGAGCTTACAACATTTCCGTTTGTGCCTTTCAACCATCTCTGCCCACAGGTCTGCCATTTTTTGACAACTTTAGAGTCCAAAGTCACATACCACACACCAAAAAACAAACAAACACCCACACAGCAACAAAACAAATAAATAAAACTATGAAATGACACTATGAGGAGGCGGGGCTTATCTGTTCTTGCAGTTTTCGATAAAGTCAGTGAAAGTTGTTAAAGATCAATATTGCGTTTAAAGTGCCTGTGACATATGAAGTACTAATTTTACTAAAACACAGTTACGATAATTATATTTAAGCTTCTGCTAAAGAATGAACCATTTTTATCCCAGTTTGGCCATTTTTTACATTTAAAATTGTACTTCCTGGTTGTAAATCATGACATCACACTAGGAAATTCTGTAACTGTTACCTAGCAACCATGTTATACACTGGGTTAAAACTCAGAAATTTAAATCAGAAAAAACAGAAATTCATATTTGACAAATAAAAATATATGGAAATGCTTTTGCTTTCTTGAATTAATGTCATTAATGATCAGAAAAATTACCAAGAGACCATCCTGTACATTGGACCAAAACTCATCTAATGTCACAGATTTTTTGTCAAAGTTTGGCAAAGAAAATACATGTGAACACTTTATTTTGTTGAATCAATATTTAAAGGGTCAAAAAATGTTGTTTTTTTTTTTTTATAAATTATGCATAAACTTTGGCTCCCCTGTGTCATGTCAATCATGTAATTTTCAACATATTTTTCAACTTTTCTCCACAAACAGATAACTGATTGGTGTAAATTAGAAAATCATAAAAAAAAACTGTCATACGTACTTTCAATTTGCCATCTTATGTTCTGAAGCAATGTTTTTTTTTTTTTTTTTTTTTTTTAATTAAATAAATTAATTAAGTTTCTCTGCACTTTGCCTTTAGATAGCACCTAGATGTCAGGTACAATTAAGTTATGTTATTACTTTAAGAGACTGCGTGACGTGCGGCTATCAGGCGAGTAGTTACAGTGATTGTGCTTAGAGGCAGAAATGCTCAGAACGAGTCTGGCGTTGATTTAAGGACTACAGCAGAAAATTCTCGGATAAATGACGTATGAAATCGGAAAAAAAAGTCATCAATCGAGGGAGTTCAGCAGGAAGTGCTTTTGACGGTCGAAGGGAGAGGATTTTCTAAGTTTGGCTTTATGAAGTGTATTAATACCTGTTGTAAGAATAAATTATAGTTTTAAATCAATCAGGTATCTGTTTGTGGTGAAAAAAAAAAAGAAAAATCAGTGGACATCACAGACAGATGACATCACACTGGGGAAAAAAAACAAAAAAAACGTAACAACTTTTTTGAACCTTTAAACATTAATCCAACAAACTAAAGATGTCCAAATATATTTGTATTTGTCAAGTAAATAATTCTGTGAAATTAGATGAGTTTTGGCCCAGTGTACAGCGTGTTTGTGTCTTAATTTCCCAGTGTGATGTCATCATTTACAGCCAGGAAGTAAACTTAAAACATAAAAATTGCTATACTGGGATAAAATTTCCAAAGCATTTTAGCAACATTTTAAATCTATTCATCCCAGCTGCATTTTAGTTAAACGAGTAGTCCAACCTGTCAGAGGCACTTTAAAGCCTTAAGGTTAATTTCTTCTGACAAAAGATAAGACTGGGAGATTAAACTGGAGCTTCCACATCTGACTTTGACACGATCAAGTGCAGCGTCATCAAAGTGCATGTTTTTGTGAATGGCTTGTGGTCTCAGCCGTAAACCCCAGTGTGGTCTGAAGCTTCAGCACCAAAAACACACAAAGATCAAAGCTGCAGTTTGTCGCTGTGGGCTGAACGTTCACCCAAATCTGACACTAAAACTAAAATAAAACTCTGTGACATCTGTCCACATGTTTCTCCTCAACACATCCTCCACATCTGGGCACAACACTCTCTAATTAGTTCATAATGGACAAATAATATGCTTTACATGGAAGATTAGAATGGGACTGAACTCTAAAGGTACAGTGTACGTTTAAGGTGCATAAAAGCGATCATAATACACAAGAATGAAAAAGAACATTAAAGTGCCTCTGACAGGTTGGACCACTCATTTGACTAAAATGCAGTTAAGATAAATATATTTCAAAGTTACTAAAATACTTTGCAAATTGTATCCCAATCTAGCCATTTTTTAGGTTTTAATTTCACTTCCTGGTTGTAAATGATGACATCACACTGGGAAATTATCAAGCGACCATCCTGTACACTGAGCCGAAACTCATCTAATGTTACAGATATTTGAAATTGACAAATAAAAAATGCACATGAACACTTTTATTTTGTTTTGTTTTTTGAAGTATATACATTTTTTTATAAACTTTGTCTCCCTAGTGTGATGTCATTGTTTACTTCCTGTAACTTTCAACAGACTTTTACATTTTTTCAAAAATATAGACAATATTATATCTTAGTTTCTTAATTTAATTTGTTATTTAGTTTAGTACTGGTTTAGTCCTGTTTTGGTTCTGGTTTAATCCTGGTTTGATCCTGGTTTAGTTCTGGTTTGGTCCAGGTTTGGTCTTGGTTTAGTCCTGGTTTAGACCTGGTTTAGTCCTAGTTTAGTCCTGTTTTGGTCCTGGTTTAATCATGGTTTAGTCCTGATTTAGTCCTGGTTTAATCCTGGTTTAGTCCTAGTTTGGTCCTGGTTTAGTTCTAGTTTACTCCTGTTTTGATTCTGGTTTAGTCCTGGTTTGGTCTTGGTTTAGTCCTGGTTTAGACCTGGTTTAGTCCTGGTTTAGTCCTGTTTTGGTCCTGGTGTAATCCTGGTTTAGTCCTGATTTAGTCCTGGTTTAATCCTGGTTTAGTCCTGGTTTGGTCCTGGTGTAATCCTGGTTTAGTCCTGATTTAGTCCTGGTTTAATCCTGGTTTAGTCCTGGTTTGGTCCTGGTTTAGTCCTGTTTTGATTCTGGTTTAGTCCTGGTTTGGTCTTGGTTTAGTCCTGGTTTGGTCCTGGTTTAGTCCTAGTTTAGTCCTGTTTTGATTCTGGTTTAGACCTGGTTTGGTCTTGGTTTAGTCCTGGTTTAGACCTGGTTTAGTCCTAGTTTAGTCCTGTTTTGATTCTGGTTTAGTCCTGGTTTGGTCTTGGTTTAGTCCTGGTTTAGACCTGGTTTAGACCTGGTTTAGTCCTAGTTTAGTCTTGGTTTAGTCCTGTTTTGGTCCTGGTGTAATCCTGGTTTAGTCCTGTTTTGGTCCTGATTTAGTCCTGGTTTAGTCCTGTTTTGGTCCTGTTTTACTTCTGGTTTAGTCCTGGTTTAGTCCTGTTTTACTTCTGGTTTAGTCCTGGTTTGGTCTTGGTTTAGTCCTGGTTTGGTCCTGGTTTAGTCCTAGTTTAGTCCTGTTTTGATTCTGGTTTAGACCTGGTTTGGTCTTGGTTTAGTCCTGGTTTAGACCTGGTTTAGTCCTAGTTTAGTCCTGTTTTGATTCTGGTTTAGTCCTGGTTTGGTCTTGGTTTAGTCCTGGTTTAGACCTGGTTTAGACCTGGTTTAGTCCTAGTTTAGTCTTGGTTTAGTCCTGTTTTGGTCCTGGTGTAATCCTGGTTTAGTCCTGTTTTGGTCCTGATTTAGTCCTGGTTTAGTCCTGTTTTGGTCCTGTTTTACTTCTGGTTTAGTCCTGTTTTGGTCTTGTTTTACTTCTGGTTTAGTCCTGGTTTAGTCCTGTTTTGGTCTTGTTTTACTCCTGGTTTAGTCCTGGTTTAGTCCTGGTTTAATCCTTTTAAAGCCTTTCACATAACATTTCCTTCTTTTTTAATTTCAGAAGTGTTTCTGGCCCCGAGGACAAATCTATCCGAAAGCCCTGGTCTTTAACCTAAATCCAGAGTCCAGAGTGCTTTATTGGATGAATCTGAGGTCCTTCAGCAAACGTCCTCCTTCTCTCCTTCATCTGTGAACCATTAGTTCAACCACAACCAGACACAGAAGCAGGAAAAGCACACTCAATGTAACTTCACCATCATTAACAACAGAACAACAGATCAGGCCCAGTGTTTCAGCCGTTGTTTGATGAGGTCATCCAGCTCCAAAGTCCAGGCTCAAGTTAATAAACGCATTAAAGGATTGATTTTAATCCCGGTGTGGAAATACATGCAGTAAGTGACCGCCCCAAAATGACATGTTTGTTTCTCTGTCTCTGAGCGAGAAGTGGTGCAACAGAATGCAAACGTCTCTCTCTCTCTCCCTCTCTCCTTCAGCTTTACTCAGCTTCTCTCTTTTTCCCTTTCAGACTCAGCTTCTTTCTCTCGCTCCTCCACATTTACTCTGTTTCTCTCTCTCTCTTTCTGTCTACTTCACCCTTGCTAAGCCTCTCTCTCTCTCTCTCTCTCTCGCTCTCTTCTTCCTTTTTGCTCTGCTTCTCTCTCCTTCTCTCCTCTTCATCTTTACTTGGCATCTCTCTCTCTCTTCCTCTTCTGCTTCTCTCTTTCTCTCTCCTTCTTCTTTACTCTGCTTCTCTTTCTCCCTCCCTCCCTTCATCTTTACTTGGCATCTCTCTCTCCCTTCCTCTTCTGCTTCTCTCTTTCTCTCTGCTTCATCTTTACTCTGCTTCTCTCTCTCCCTCCCTCCCCTTCATCTTTACTTGGCTTCTTTCGATCTCTCTCCTTCACCTTTACTCAGCATCTCTTTCTCTCTCTCGCTCTCTTCCTCTTCTGCTTCTCTCTTTCTCTCTCCTTCACCTTTACTCAGAATCTCTTTCTCTCTCTCTCTCTCACCTTCATCGTAGCTAGACTTCTCTCTTCTCTCTCTCCTTCACATTCCCTCTCTCTTCTTCATCTTTTTTCAACTTTTTTTCTCTCTCTTTCTCTAACTCTCCTTCATCTTTGCTTGGCTTCTCTCTCTTTCTCTCTCTCACCTTCATCTTTACTCGGCTTCTCTCTCTGTCTCTTTCACTCTCTTGCTCTCTCCTTCATCTCTGTTCTTCTTCTTTCTCTCGCTCCTTCACATTTACTTTGCTTCTCTCTCTTTCTTTCATCTTTGCTTGGCTTCTCTCTCTCTCTGTCTTTCTTTCTCTCTGTCTCTCTCTCTCCTTCATGTTTACTTGGCTTCTCTCTCTTTCTCTCTCCTTCATGTTTGTTTGTTCACCTTCTTCACCTCTTCTTGTTTTTCTCTCTCTCTCTCTCTCTCTCTGTCCTTCATCTTTGTTCTTCTCTTTCTTGCTCCATCGCATTTACTTTGCTTCTCTCTCTTTCTCTCTCCTACATCTTTGCTTGGCTTCTCTCTCTCCTTCACATTTACTCGGCTTCTCTCTCTCTCTTTCTTCTACATTTTTCTTGGCTCCTTTCTCTCTCTCTTTCTTCCTCTCTCCATCTTTACTCGGCTTCTCTCTCTGTCTCTTTCTCTCTCTCTCGCTCTGTCCTTCATCTTTGTTATTCTCTCTTTCGCTCCTCATATTTACTCTGCTTTTCTCTCTTTCTCTGTCCTTCATTTTTGTTTGTTCTCTCTCTCACTCTCTCTCTCATATTTACTCGACTTCTCTCTTTTTTACCTTTATATTCAGCTTCTATCATCTTTCCTTGGCTTCCCTCTTCCCCTCTTCCTCCCTCTCTTTCTTTTTTCTTCATCTTCTCTCTCTCTCCCTCTATATGATGACGTCCAGGATGCTAAATGTGTGACTGGAGTGAAAACATTTGGTGGACAACTTCCTCGCCCAACTTTTTCTCTCTCTCTCTCTCACCTTTACTCTCCATCTCTCTTTCTTTTTATCTCTCCGTTGTATCCTCTCTGTCCTCTCTCTCTTGACAAAGACGAGAATCTTTGTCTAGAAAAGTGCTTGTACATTTATTCTATAACATTAATACACTATATTTCCTCTCTTTTCATAATTCTCTTTCACCTCCCTCTCATTCTCTTCTTCCACCTTTCTCTCTTCTCTCTTTCTCTCGCACAAATTGGGACAAACAGTGACCGAAGTGTGAACATGTGGCAAAAACTTATGACACATTTTTACAGAAGTGTTACGGCTCTAGAGGGCAATTTCTTATCTCCCTTTTCTCTCAATCTCGCTCCTCTTTTCTCTTTCTTTTCTGTTCTCTTCACTTCATTATTTTGTACTTTCTTTGTTTCTCTCTTCTCTCTGACTTTAATATTATCGGTGGACATATTTCCTTTCAGATAGATAAAGATAATTCTAAAACTATTGAGGAAAGGTAACATTTTGTACCATTTATGTGAGTTTTCATACCTGATACCTGCTGAAATGAGTCTCATCTAATCTCTTTCCCCCTCTCTTTCTCTCCATCTCCCCCCGCACTCCTTCTTTCCATTTTTTGTCTTCCTCTCTCGCACCTTCTCTCTCCACTTTCTCTCCTCCTCCCTCAATTCTTTGACTATCTCACCCTTTCTGTCTCCCCTTTCCTCTATATCTTTGGCCCGCACACATTTTGTTAACCAGAGAACAGCCCTCCCACTTCCTGAACAACCGGCGCAATCAGACCTGTGCCATTTCCTGAACATATTTCCACGTGAAGAGAGGGAGGAGAGAAAAGAAGAAGAGAGATAGAGAGGGGGAAAAATAGATGAAGAGGTGCTCCAAATGAAAAGTACAGCCTGAAAATATATATAAAATGTATTAAAGAAAATTGTGTAAGAAATAACAAATACATCTGACAAACTGACAATAAATACTTCAGTAAATAGATAATTGCATTCTTTCTTGTAACGATCCAATAAACCCGGATGTTCTTCATCTGCCTGGAGGAACTCTCTCTACATTAGATGGTTCTGGTCCAAGTGGATGTGTCAGTCCTGGACCATCTGCAGCCTCTCCGTCCGTGTGGTTCTCCCCGAGGTTTATACTTTTTCTCACAGGGATTTTGTAGTTTTTCCTTGCTGAGGAGGAGGGTCAAGGACAGGGGGCGCTGTGAGACAGTTGCCGAATTCCTTTGAACATTGTTTATTTAATCTGCTTTTCTATTATTGACCAATAACTGTTTCGTTTTCAAGGCAACTGCTGTTGTGATTTTAGGCGTTACAAAATAAATTGAATTGAATAACAAAACTGTAATTTTAATAACAGTATTTTGTTTGTACTTTAACAATATAAATACATACTGCAGGATTTAAGATAAGATAAGATAAGATAAGATAAGATAAGATAAGATAAGATAAGATCTGACACAGACTGTGCAGGTAAAGCAAAAATATAAAACTAAAACTATTATGTCCAATGAGAGATAACATCAGCTATATTTTACTGTTGATGAACATCAGTGATTTAGAAGAAATATGACCTTTAAATCATGCATTTTGCTTTTCAACTGAACCATAAAATCTGCAATAATAGTTTACATTTTCCTGCCATTTAACCAAAAGGATTAGTCAGTAACTTAAAAAAAAAAAAAAAAAAAAGGATTCTTTGATTTGCAGAAGGGAATATGGCACAGTTTCTTTCTGCAAAATCCCTCTGTTTTACTTTTGTGATTTTGAACTCCAGAAATTGTCTACTCCAACAAAAAAGATCCAAATCATTTCCAATATTTGTTGTGGCTTCTTTGTTCAACTTAAAACTACTTCAATGCATTTTCTACAGTCAACGTTTTTGTTTACTCTGCACTTCTTTCATTTTTGTTTTGCTCCGGCCAAACCTTCTCATGCAACTCCACTGTACAAAAACTAAACCAACAAACTCTGCGCTTTGAAATCTCCAAATCTCAAAGCTTTTCTCAGCCCAGTACAGTTTGACCTTCAGAGAGAACAGACCAAAAAGAGGGAGAGAGAGGAAAAGAGGGGGGAGAGAGAGAGAGAAAAAGAACGAGAGGGAGAGGTTGAAGGGAGGAACCGGAGGAGCAGACGGGAGCAGGACACACGGCACAAGCTCGAACTTACCGAAGAGGGCAGGTAAGTCAATTTATATGGTATTTAGTTCCACTTATAGTTTTAAAGAGCATGCAAAACCACGTTTGATAGGATCATTTTTCAGATTTTTGGTACTTAGTGGTTCTATCCTGTGTACATTCTACTCAAATATACCTGTACCTGTATGAAAAGTTGTTTAATTACCAAAGAAATTATGCAAAAGTTGTTTAGAAATCGATTGGTGTGAAGTTTGTTTGTACAGCCTTGGACCTAAAGGATATCCTGGAAGTCACTTGTAAAGTATTTGTTGGACTTGTAATCAATTAAGTGGCACAAGAGGTGAAATTTTACAAGTTTGCAAGTAAAATGTCTGGTATGCATGTTAAAGAAGTGAAGAACAGCCAGTGCAGGTTGTAAAAGGGCAGTTGCCAATGATTGGGGTTTTAAATGTTCGAATTTCCCCTAAATCTGGAACAAACCACAAAGCATGTTAAATCCAGTGCGGTTTTAAGTTGGATTGTTGGAAAAATTGTCTGAAATTTGGAAATATTGTGGAGGGAGAAGGGCAGAAGTTTTCCAGATGGGATGAATTTGATGCTGTGAAGATTTAAAAGTGCCCCACCCACAAAGGAAATGTCTCTGGCAACTGGACGTCCACAGGCGGCTGCTGCTGAGGAACACAAACAGAGATTACGTAACGAGTCAAAGAAGCACGCATTACATATTAATCTGAATATTTTGGCGTAAGATCAAAATTAAAAAAACGTTTTGTTAGTGGAAGCTGGTTACACTTTGGAATCTTGGAAAGGTGATTTACAGAGCTTCTGCCCGGGTGTGGGGATGTACATGTGAGGATTTGGAAATTTTGAAAAGGCTTCAAATATTCAACAAGAGCGAAAACAGAGAAAACGTTTCAGAAGGAACAGGTGCTTTCTTCCTAGACAAGGTTCAATAGACTCAGTGATGTCACACTTTTGTGCCTGATGACTCACTGAGTGGCAAATAAACAACCGTTTCTCTCATTTTTAGCAAAGGACCAATTTTTAGCCTGATTTTCCTCTAGGTTTCAGTCGTATTAAAGTAAGTAAACATCCCACTGCACTGGAGAACGGCCAAAATCAGCTTTACAATTCATAAATGTTTGAATAAGTGCGACTTTGAATGAGTCCAGTTGTAACTGCAGCTGAGACTGTTTTCAACTAGAGATGACTGAAAATTAAAGGAAAATTGGGCTAAACAGCAGTTTCTCACTCAAAACGTGAGAAAGTGCTGTTTATACACCCCCCTGCGAGTCTTCAAACACTAGAATGTGACGTCACATGGGATTGTTGAGTGACGATGTCACACACAACCTTTTTTCTCGCTTCCGGGTCCCATGCATCTGTCAGCTGATTGTAAACATTTTTTTCATGTAATAAAGTAAAATCTGCATTGAGTTTTTAACGATACCACTGACATATCCAACATAAACTCACCTTATCATTTCAAGTCACTTCTTTTTTATTATTTTTTTGCGGAAATCAATAAAGGTAAAGCTTCTCTGTCCTGTTTGTATTAATTGCTGATATATTTGATGAACAAAACTGAGCCTAGACTGTGGCATAGAGTCAAAAACTAAACTAAATCAGCTGTGAAAATGCTCCAGAAGTGAGGAATACGCTGTGTGTGATACTTAACAATCCCATAGGTAGTAAACAGTGACATTTACTTCCAACATTTCAAAATGCCCTGACAATAAAATGTTCCCACTTCAGTACCTCAGACCTTTTATCTTTTGCTAAAATTATATTACAAGCAAAGTCAGTGTCACTTTGCACATTCACAAAATGTATTCTTTGTACAACATTTCGGGATGACTGTAAAATCTTAAAAGTCCTACTCTATTGTGCATTACTATTATTATTAAAGTTTTGACACTTTGGACACCGCTGTGGGTTGAACTCTGACACTCCTCACAGCAAGAGGTCCTACGTTTTTATTCCTGGTTCCTTGGATTTTCTATGAGGAAAATCTAAAACATTGCCTGTCAAGTCCAGAATGATATCGCTCTGTATTTTTTAAACCGAGGGTTTAAGTTTGGGGAAACCAAACTCAGACAAAACTGTGCAATCAAATCTGTTTATTTCAGAGTGAAACAAATGAGCTCATTCATCACCTACTGCGATTTCTATTGTCTGCAGATTTATACCAAAGTTTTTTTTTTCGCTTGATTCTGTGCGTCTCATTTCTTTGTGAAATAAACATGATAGAAGTATAATCCAAGCTTGAGCTGCAGGGAGAAGTTATGTGGCCAGTATCTTGTTGGTTTCCACCTCAGGTTTAGTATTTTGTGCAAAAACATCTGCAAACGCCGAATAACATTTGCAGCCACGAGAGATTTGTTTTCATTTGTGCAGTTCTGGGGGAAAATGTTGGCACTGAAGCAAAGACAGCTGTTTAAATTAACTGGGAAAGAAGAGGAGCAGATACTGGTCCAGGAAAGGAGCAGAGCGAGGGAGGAGACAACGAGAAGAAAGAGGCTATTGTCCACACTGGCCCATAGGGGGGGCTGTGGAGGGCAAAGGGTAAAGAGTACAATCTCAAATAGGACCCTGAGGAGGCCATAACTGTTGTGTCCAAAGTCTGTTCACTCGCTTCCTCAGAGACCCACTTTCGAGTGACATCACAACTTTATAAAGCACCTAATATAGGAATTAAATGGAATGTTATTTTATCAAACAAACTCTGCCATCTTTATTGTAAGGTATAATGTCGATAGAGACAGATAAGCCAAAAACAATTGAAAAGAAAAAATATATATGCTAAATTGTGGAACAACTACTGCTTGGTCACTGGTGATACTTTCATTGAGTGTCAGAAATTTGAATATTTAGTTTAATATTTAGCAACTTAAAACCCCCATCCTGATTTCTGTTGGGGTGAAGGGCAGGCGAGAATGTGACATGAGAAAAATAAATATTAAGATACATTGTGCCTTATTATTTGTCTTAAAAGCAAATACAAACGTCTGTCAATACAATGTTTTAACATAAAAGGTACAGAAGTTTAAGAATTGCTATTTGACTCAAAAAATATTCTACTTTCTTTCTCAAAAGTCAATTAAAACAACCCTAGCATATCACCTGCGATTAGAAATGAATCTCAATCTCGAAACTTGATTAATGCACAGCCCTTTTTTTTTTAAGTTTATCGACTGTAAGCACAAATTAATCATGGGTGAAATGCCTTTTTTTATATATAAAGTCAAAAAGTGCAAACAATATTTTACTTTATGCCACTAATGCGAATTTATAGAGTTTGCATGCAGAGTCTGAGTGGATTTCCTCTTAAACATGCACAACAGGCAAAATCTAGTCATGACCAAACTAAGCCAAGAGGACAAGAAAATGTAGGCGACCCTTCCAATGTTTGTAGACAATAACCTCCATGAGTTAGCACTGTGCATTGTCAAACGGGGGACTTAACATTAACCTCTAAATATCGCATTCTGTGAAAAACAAGGGCTGTTTTGGCTCGACCACATGTGAGTAACGCCAGAGCCTCGTTAAAAAACATCACCACTTTTAGAAAAGTGTTTTTCGTAGATTATTACTGTTAGCGACAACTTCATACTAAGTTTTAAATCAACCTTTTTCTGGCCAATAATGCACCAGAATTATAGCGGGCCAGAATAGTATGATGTGGAAAATGTTTGTTTTGTTTCACCAAACGCTAAAAATCCAACAGTAAATAGTGAACTTTATAAACTAGAGCTTAGATATTGACAGTTATTACTCATTGGCAAAAATGATGAACATATAAACAACAACTGTTTGTCTATAAATGGCAAAAGTACGTTTTTTTTTCCCCATCTAATGCCTTGTTAAAATGAATGGGATAGAATGTAAACACAAATCATCAATTAAACACATAACTTTTGAGCTTATCTAACAAAAGAGGTGATCGACGAGACATATTCTGCCATTCCTCAGTGATCGACAGCTTAGGAATCGAGCACTTGAGGAGGAAGGAGAGCAGAGATGGACCCACCCAATATAAATGCACCAGAAACAAGGACAAAGGAGGCCTCTAAACACTGGAGGGAGAGGCCAGTGTGGTTGGATCAACATGTTCTTAATTATAAACTCATTAAGGAGAAAGAACTCAACTGCATTTTCCCTTTAGATTTTGTTGCAATTTCCACCATAAGTTTGGTCTACCGGGGCTAAGTATGAGATAATATGTGGGTTGTTCTGATTTCTATGCGTTTCTGTGTTTATCCTCTCTTCTTCCCTCAGTGAGGAGGTTGTGGGTTAGATTTCTGTGAGTGTGCATGTGCCTTTAGTGTTAACGTGTGCAACTGAAATAGCCTAAAATTATTGCTCAGTAGCATGTTAAAATACCCTTGTTTCAATACATATTTAACTTAGCCAATACTGAGTAGCTTTACACGGCCAGATGATCACTAGAATAGTCACATAAACCAAACATTTGATTTGATTTTTGGTGTGTGTTACATACCCAAAACAAGATCAAAACGCGGCGATTATAATTAGGAAGATCAGAATACGTGAGAAAGTGAGGACTACCTTGTACCAGTTTAAAATAAAACATTTTCAAGTTTGCTAAAATATTGGATGTACAGAAGTGTTTCCCAACCAGCGGTGCAGGGGCTCCTTTGGTTTCCGGGCAAGTCCAGAATGATATTTACAGTATATATATTATAGTATTTATACACAATATATCAGTCTGGTCGCCCTGCCCTCCGCCGTGCCTCGAGTCAACTCCAAAACGTACCGAGTAATCAGATTAGTTTATTTCAGTGACACTCTAGCGCGACGGAAGCAGCAGAGTTACCTGTGTGAAGTTGGCCCGCCCGTAGTGTGCGATTGACCCCAAAATGGTGTCAAACGTTTGTGCATCGTTTGTGCACGTTTGTGCACACAATATCAGCGTTAATAACAGTTTTATATAATATTCAGGTATTGACAGATTGTCCATATGTGTCCATATATGTTCAATCAAGATTGCACCTTTTGATTCATATGTTAAAATAATTAAAATAGTTTAAATAAATACCCTTAACTCTTTAATTGTCTACATTTGGCCCTAAAGTAATTTTATTTCATAGGCCAAATAACACCAAAAGTGCATTATTAATTGATAAGATAGAGACAGACAGAATTGGTAAGATTGAGACAGACATAATTGATAAGATGATAGGTGGATCAAATTAATTTTATACTGATAGATGTGACAAGTTGCAGTTGAATTATATGTGGACACATATGGACAATCTGTCAATACCTGAATATTATATAAAACTGTTATTTAAGACTAACTTGAATGTATATGTATATATGCAGTATATGGAGAAAGCAGTGCATTGAGGTTATCCATATTTCCAAAATGTCCATAATCCATAATCAATATCTCACAAAATTGGACAGTTTGGGGTAACTGTATACTTGTGCCAATCAGTGATCAATAACTCAAAAACTAAGCATGCACAAACGTGCACAAACGATGCACAAACGTTTGACACCATTTTGGGGTCAATCAGACATTTTGGGGTGAATCGGACACTCCGGGGGGCCAACTTCACACTTTGGCCAATCCAAAACCTATAAGTGATCAATACTTAAAAACGAAGCGTGCACAAACGCTGATATTGTGTGCACAAACGTGCACAAACGATGCACAAACGTTTGACACCATTTTGGGGTCAATCACACACTACGGGGGGGCCAACTTCACACAGGTCAACACTCAACACACCTGGTCCTGTGTTTTGGGGGTAGAGCAAAAAAAATCTATAAATTCTTCGGTAACACTTTATAATAATGGTACATGGGTTAATGTGACATTCATCATGACTCGTGCATGCATGAGTCATGATGAATTAATGCATTAACCCATGTACCATTATTATAAAGTGTTACCAATTCTTCTTCCTGTACCAAAAGGTGTGCGTCAAATCCAAAGTTGCTTTTCCCACCTTATCCAAGAGACTTTTTCAATTCTTCAAATGCCATGTCAAAACTACGACAAACCGAGTGGCTTTGAGTTGAGAATGCCTCTTGTAACGCCGCAAAAAATCCAAATGTCCAGATAAGATCAGGACTTTACCACGTCGTGCGTCGTCGTCGTGAAGACATGCTCTTGTCTTATTTAGCTGATGTTCGCTTTCATTGAACCGACACTTTTCCTCTGAAAGCCTCTGAACAAGGTCCTGAAATGCCTGGTGCTGTTCTTGAGCATTTTTCTCCAGCTTTCTCTGCATTTCCTCCAGAGACTGGGCCCTGTGGACGTTCTCCCAAAGTTCTGTCCCCATCTTCTCAAGGGCTTCTCCAGACCATTATTTTCAACTTCTCTCTCTAGCTTTTCCTTGGCCAGTTCTTCTCGAAGGGCAGCAATGATCTGATTCTGTTCATCAATTATATTCTCTAGGTTGATTCTGGTCTTTATCCCTTCAAACTTTGCTTCAATGACTTCTAGTCTGAGGCTGAGTACTGTGAGACTCTGGACTGGTTCCTCGGTGCTCACTGCAGGTTCATCTTCAAGGAACCTTCTTCTCTTCCTACAGGAGTCTGATTCTTCCTGTGTGCATCTCTTTCTTTTTCCCTGGGCACCATCCACAGGAGAGTGATGGATGATGTCTTCATCTGTCGACATCTGGGTGCACCTCTTTCTCGGGACAATTTCTTCAAGGGCATCGTAGAAGATGTCTTCATCCTCGTACGTATGGTCCATGATCTGAATATGTTGAAAACGTCTGAGTTGATGGAAATATTTAAAGCTTTGGTTTGTAGTGTGAGTGGTTTGTGAACTTGAGCAAGAGTGACTGTCTGGAGTCTGGCTCTGCCTTCTTGATCTCAAAGCCTCAAAGACGGAATCATGGTAACCATGGTAACCTGTGGTGTTTAACTCATTGGTGTAAACAGGTCATATTCAAGTTCTCAAATATGATGATGTCATAATTCCAAATGGGAGATACTGTTTGTGAATAGGCTGTGTTCATGTGACATCACAGCATTCTAGAATGTGATGATGTCATCGCCTCAGATGGAGGGCAGGAGCTACTTTTTCCTATTGATTGCATATGACTTTTCCATAAAACATTTCAAACATAAATTCACAGACGTTGAACCTGAAGAACAATATTCATTTTAGCTGCCAGCCATCTGTATTAAATATTATTGGTTGATGGAATGTGATGTGAATGGGTTGTTGTGTCACGTGAAACCAACCCATTGAGCTGAAAGGCAGTTAAAGGCAACATATGTTTATGTTTATTATGAAAATAATAAAAATTGCTGTATGTCAGTGTGAAATAGAGAGGTTGGGCTTATCAGTTCTGCAGTTATATACCGTATCTCTATTCACCTTATACTGGAAGTCGTGGGTGCCGCCATCTTTTTTCCGTTGTACTAGTTTACACAGGGCAGATGAGTTCAACAGAAGTTCTACATGGACTAAAAAGCCATTTACAGGCCACCCAAGAAATTGGTGCATTGCTGACTTGTTACTGGGTGTGTACATTAAACATTTTACACAAATACCTTATATAACATTTTAGCAACAAGACTTTTCTCTCGTTCATTATTAGCTTCAACAGAAGCGTGTATTTGTGGCAAAAAGAGGCAAAAGTGGGCAAGCCAGAATAAGGTGATGTAGTTATGGCTGATCAGGGTAGAGAACACAAAATACCAATCAGCACGAGTCCAGATGGTGAACAGAGGGTTAGTTTTTTGATATATATATAATGTAAAATCCTTCCTTCCTTATCATTCACTCTGCAGGACGATGAAGGTGGGTGCAGGACTCCTCTCTGCAGTAGCGCTGTTCCTCCTGGTGGGGGCGGTGTCGAGTCAGAGAACGCCACGACCGAAGAAACCCACCAAGCGCCCGCCCCCCCCCAGGAGACCCCCGTCTGTGCTCCGCCCCTCTCTCCCCGAGCCCAAAGAACCCACGGACCTGCCGCCGGTGATCCTGGGCACTCCGGACATATTTGAGGACTGTCCCAAAGTCTGCACCTGCTCCAGGAGTTACCCCGACACCCTGTTCTGCGAAAACCACAACCTCCGCGTGGTCCCTGTGATCCCGGCGCGGACACATTACCTGTACCTGCAGAACAACTTCATCACTGAGCTCACTGCTGAGCCCTTTGCCAACGCCACAGACGTGCGCTGGATCAACCTGGCCAACAATCGCATTCACCGCATCGACAAACAGGTTAAAAAAGGAGGTTTTATTAGAACCCTAATCCTTTACTTATAGTTTTTAAATTATGACTTCTAACAAGAGTTGAAACACAAGATTAATCACAGCTATATTTGTGCTAAAAATTGCACTATTATTATTATTTATTGTTTAATATTGCACCAAAGCAAATTCTTAGTTTGTGAATTTTCTTCACTGACAACAGCAACAAACCTTTTCTGATTCTGAAACTAGGGATGTCAATATTTTTCGGTCTATCGATTCTAGTGACTATTCGTTAATTTTCTCCCGCTTGTTCCCATTAGAGGTCACGGGTGACTGGAGCCTGTCCCAGTGCCTTTGGGCCTTACACCCTGGACAGGGCCAACTCGTCGCAGGGTTAACATACTGACTACTCAGGTCACAATATAATCGTAACAACTAATTAATTGTGAAAAATGTAACAATGAGTTGGAAGTTTACACGGTTTAATCTCTTAATCAAAATGGTACTCTTTTACTCTTTTTTTTTTACAATATAATTACTGTTTCATTCAGAAAAGTTGATCTTATAAAGATTGAGCCATTGGACTTGAATGAAAGGAAATAAAGAATTCCACTGTTAGGTCAATGTGGATTTTGAATTTTATCAATGCACATTTTGTAAATGTTCTATACAAATAAATGTAACCTTGACCTTTCACCTACTTGACTCAAAAGCTACATAAGATAACCCAGATCCACTCTGTAACTGATTTTGTAGGTAATAAGTAAAAGCTCATGAATCCTTTCAGTATGTATATAGGAAAGTATAAGGAAACTGTATTTATGTGGGAAAAAAAGTCAGATTAAACTCTTGATTCACTTTCAAATCTTCAGCTGTCTTTTACTCTCTGCTGCTGCATAAACATCCTTATAATCTAAACAAAATAATTAGTCAGCCAATTAATCAACTAAACGACTAAAGGCTGACAGCACAAAATAAGCCAAACAAATGATGAAGGGAATAATAAAAGGCCGCACTTCAATCTGTGGCAGGTGTTTGAGCACTTGTCGTCGCTGCTGTACCTTTACGCCCAGAGGAACCAGCTGAAGGAGGTCCCGGCCGGTCTGCCCTCCAGTCTGGAGCAACTGAGACTCTCCAAGAACAAAATCACCAGCATTCCCGCAGGAGCCTTCAGCAAGATGGGCAACCTGACTCTGCTGGACCTCTACCACAACCAGGTACTCCACAACTCTACAGAAATGTACTTTTTCTTATAACTGGAAGTGCTTTCAAATTGCAATGCAAACAGTTCTATTTTTGAGGTGGAACAATGGCACAATTTTCTCAGGCTAATGTGATAAAATGTGTTACAGGTTATGCAGTGGCGGACTTAGCGATTTTGGGGCCCAAGGCAAACTTTTGTGAAGGGGCCCTCCTCTATGGGTACCATTACAAAATTTTATATATTATAATTATATAATATATAATTCATTTATAAATCATAATTGTTACAACCCAGCTCAGCTAGGGAAGGGGAGGTAACAAAAAAAAAAACCAAAGATGGGAAAAGGTTTAAATAAAGATGCAATTTAATGAACAGGGGTGTAAAGGTAAATTAACAGAACTACAACAAAATACAGACGATATGTCAGTCCCAGAATGCATGGGTCACACAGGCCTAACAAAACAAAGGCCCATAAACAGAAACGGGTGACAAAATAAAAAGGGACATGACATACTAAACAAAACAAAACCCACGTGCCTCAAACCACACAGAACACAGGCGCTGCCACTGCAGCCCTGACAACAGAGGCACAATATGGCATACTGGCCACACACAGGCCAGCAGCCTCGAACAGGTGTGGAGCGAGTCCTTAAGTACTGGGCGGGACCACAGGTGGACTGATTGGCCCTCCAATCCGTGGGCCAGGAGGCAGCAGCCAATCTCGTTCAGTTTGAGCTTGCCTCCTCTCTCCAGCAGGAACTCCACCAAGAAATAAAGACAATATACAAAAACACAAAAGGAGGCAGGATCTGCAGGCCTGGGGCCGTAACAATAATTATAATTCATTATAAATTACAATTCATTATGAATTATAATTCATAATGAATTATAATTCATTATAATTATAATTCATTTATAATTCAATTATAATTCATTTCCATAATCCATTTGATTTAACTCATTCATGTGATTTGAGAATAAACTGCATGTCTGTTCTTGATTAGAACCTCTCACAGTGACTACCCCATTCAGCTCTCCCTTTATAGCACTACCACATGCTGTATTCTACACTATATTATGACTGACTCAAAGGTGGCTATTGTAGCTATGTAATTTGTCCAATGCCATACCATATCATGTACATCCTCTTCGATATCCGTCAGTGTCACGTTGTTTATGTTAGACGTGCTGGCCAAAGGCTGATGAGTCCGGGACTCGGCCCAACAGTTCGACATCAGCGGGTGTTTACACGGAGAATGCGGGCTGGTGCTCTTCACCTTCCTCCTCTTCCCTACTGTCGTCCGGGGCCACCGGCTCATTAACAGCTACTGTTGTTGACACCGTGAAAAAGTTTGTTAACTTAGGTAGCGTGGCTACATATTTACTAGTTTGCTCGCGTTTTTTGCGTTTTTCTGCGCCGCTTGGATAAGTCTGCTTCATTTCTCGTCTTGTGTTGTCTTGTTTTGCTACCTGAGGTTACCGCCTCTATTCAACACAGCGCTACCAGGGTTGGTGACGTAACGATGATGACGAAGAGGAACAGTCCATTATCGTGTTGAGTGGAGGGGTGTCCACATTATGCATGTGTTGCGATTTTGCGTTTCAGAACACTTTTGTGAATGCCGTTTTAATTTCCTCATTGTACACACAGCGAAAACAACTGGGTACGATGATTGCGGGGAGGGAGATTGTCGGGGGCCCCCAGTAGTAGGGGGCCCAAGGCATGTGCGGCCCCTTGCCTAATGGTAAGTCCGCCACTGAGGTTATGCAGGCGACGTGAGTGCAACAACGCACGAGAGTCACTGGGGACTGATGATGTGATGACTGTTAAAGCTCAAAACACAACTAAAATGTGAAACAGCTTCTACAGTCTAGATACACCAGTATAGCAATCTGATGAATATTTAGTTTGTATCTGACATATAAAAAAAAAGAAAATCAAGTAAACAGATGCAGAAAAGCAGATAAACAACAGGAACACTGCAGCTCACATTTATCACTGATACAGACTTTGGAGCACACACAGTTGAACTCATTATCTTTCTTTCCTTAAATAAGAGGTTTCTGAGTCCAAGTGTTGAGGAAATTATATACAATAATTTGCAATTAGATAAATGGACAAACTCAAATTGCGATGGGTTAATCTGGTTGGCTGACCAATAGGAGGAGTGTCTGCGTTTAAAAATACCTTCTAAGGCCTATTTTTACTAAAAAGTAATATCAAGTTTTCATGTAATTTTCTACCACCTGTTCCCGCTTGGGGTCGCAGGTGACTTTTTCATTTCAGTTTTGTTCTTTTAAAATGGGAATGTACAACATTAAGCGTTCCACATTGAGAGCAGGAGTAGGAGGAGTAGGTAGAACTGAGCCTTGAACCTTGAGAGGGGGGCAGTGGTCAGCTCGACGCAGAGTTAACACAGAGACAAAGACTGTGGGATTCAAACCCACAAGCTCCTTATTGTGAGGCAAGAGCTCCAACCGCTCCACCACCGTGAATCCCATCAGGTTTTTTTTGTTTATGTAAGGGGAGTAAAGCTGTGGAGTTTGTAGGGATGGATTTATACTACTTTGGACATTTGTTTGGTTTGAACAATTCCTCTTTAAAAGCTGAAGCTAATTTAACTTAAAATGAGTTTGAGGGACTTGTAATAAAGTTAAAAAAAAAAAAAAAAAAGGAATTTTTTAATTGTCTTTATGGGTTTGGAGAACAAACTGATTCTGAGTCATCAGAATGCCTGAAAATAGAGTCTTTTTTTCAAATGGCAGACCAAAAGGATTAAATTAAGAAAGCCACAGAGGACCGGCCCAAGGGCCCACCGCCTCTTCTTCAAGCAAAGAGCCATAAATAAATGAAACACTGACTCGCCATGAGACAATTTCACCAAAAAACAGTCACAAAGATTAGATCCAATTTTTTCTTGCCATGTCGCCCAGCCCGACATATTTAAGGAGAAATCTGCCAACACAAACTCAATTTAAGCTCTGATTATTTCCACGTAAGAAATCAATTCTAATTCAAACCACATTAAATTCAAACTGAACTGGGTCTGAACTCTTAACTCTACATGGACTTTAACCAGGATTTAACCAGGACTAGAACAGGACCAAGCCAAGTCTATCAGGACTAAACTGGGCTCAATCTAGGACCAAATGTGAACGCCAGAAAGAGACAGTTTTAGAAATAAAATAATGTTTGCGTGTAGATTTAAGAAATAAGAGACATAAGTATCATGATAATAACGGCTGAACATGAGGACGGCGATGGCACGTTTATTCTTATGCAACTGGTATTTTTAGTTTCAGTTCTGCAGAGTCACATGAGCTTTTCAGTTTTAACATCTGGAAAATGTCCAATAAAACTTCCCGAGTGTATAACTGTGGCTGCTCCACTCACAAAGAGCTGCAAGTAAGAGTTCAATTGTGATCAGATCCACGCCTACTGTGAGATAAAGAGCGAACTCTCAGGAGCAGGAAATACTTTTAGTTTAGCTCCAGGCGAAATCCAAATTCTTACAAGTTTACATGAATCGCAGGGTTGGTGATATGACAAAAAAAAGAATCACTTTTTTCCCCCAACGTATTCATCAATCAAAATTTCTGATTAATAAACAAATCAAAGTGGCTTTTGACATTCATTTTCAGAACAAAAACAAGACAGATTCAGTTTAGTGCCATTTAACGCAACAAAATGGTCAGATTTCTTATGAGCCTTCAAAATGACAGACTCGTAAACTAATCTATCCAAGAACTTAAAAATCGACTTCAGTTAAAGTATTGTAACCATTTAAAGGTAAAAAGTATTTCACGCAGACTCTGAACCTCAAAGTGTGATCTTGATAAAGAATTGTCCTGATTTTTGGTCAACAACAGAGACCAAATTGATTTTTTATTTCTCTTTTTTCTTTTTCTTTTTTTGGCTGGACTTAAACTCAAACTATTTAGTTATTTATAATGTGCTAAAACATAAAAAACCTCTCTGTCAAGTCTAAAACGATACTTGTACTTTGTAGTTCAGAAGCATAAAGTCCAGTACTTTTAATGTTGTACATCCTCATCATGAACAAAGAAAAGACAGTTTATAATAAGTTCACTTTTAAGAGTTTAATAAAGCATGAACAAAGGCTTAAATCACAATGATGAACTGGTTTATTAAGACTGATTCGGCCTTAGTAAATTTCTAATCTAATTCTAAATACAATTTTTCTTACCAGTATTGCAGTTACAATACGATTAGCGATTTATGTTTTAATAATGGGATTCTGTTAAAAGTTCAATTTTAAACACAATCAGGAGATTTGATAAAAAGACTAAAAAGACTGAAATCTGAACTGACAAACAAATAAAACAATCACGTTTCTGAACATTCTTGTTGCTTTTACTTGCGTATTTGTCAGTTTAAGTCATTTTTTGTCACTTTTAAATGCATTTTATTGCATCGTTGTTGCTTTGAATTGTGTTTTTATCTCTTTTGGTTGTGTTTTTGTCACATGATGTATTTTGTCGCGTTTTTGTTGCTTTCAGTTGCGTTTTTGTCTCATTAGTTGTCATTTCTAGATGCATTTTTGTCGCTTTTAGTTTAATTTGTGTCACTTTTTTGTCACTTTAAGATGCGTTTTTGCCTATTTCAGTTTTGTTATTGTTGCTTTCAGTCGTGTTTTACTCAGAATAAAACTGGATATTTTGTTGTTTTACTTACACTTAAAAAATTGCAGACTTTGCGATCTGCGTCCATTCACATTGCAGTTTCAGTTGGATTTAGATTAATTATGCAGCCCTACCCCTGAATCAATCTCAGTAAACTATTTATTCTTCATTAATTAAGTCTTTATTCATGCTTTGTTGAGGCTAATCGAGGTAAAGCGGTGTTTTAGTGCTGTGTCAGTGTGACTCTCATGACAGCATGTGTGTAAATGTCATGAGATCACTGAATGCTTAAAGCTGATGTGAGTTTAGGATTTTCAACAGTCTCCTATGACTTCACTCAGTCATAACGTTCTTCTCATATGTTGAAAGAAGTCGTGTGTGTTTCTGCGTTTCAGTAAAGCCGGTTTTGTTCCCGGAGGCTACACAATTCCGAGTTAGCGTCTCAGAAATGCCTCGAATCAGAAACCAAAGGTCTGGGAAAATCTCCAAACCTGTTTTGAAAAGTTAACAACCAACCAGCCTATAGAAGTTATTACTGGAGAAATAAAAATACATGACAATAGCTATTTTTTAAATATTTTAGAACACAGGTGCACTTATTGTAGCGTGAATATTATCTCACCTAATAATTGTATATAAAATGATAACATATGAACTTACATAGTTAGCTGGAAGTAAAAGCACTTCAGCAGAATGTTCAGGTATCTTTGCTTTACTTAAGTGGATACTTTTTACTTTTATTTCAGAACATCTGTGCTTTCTGCTCCACTACATTTCTGAACTGCACTGAAAAGTAAAAGAACTTCTTCTCGTGGTTTTATTTTTTAAGCTTGTTTACGGAGACATCTTGTTTTGTCTTTGCGTAAACCAAACTAACCCGACCAGGAAAATTGCCTCTGTTGACCAATAATCAGGACAATTTTTTATCATCATCACACTTTCACAGTTTGACGCTTTAATAGTTCTCAGAATCAGTGAGAATTACTTTTGCTCTCTACTTTTAAAGTACTTATTTGAAGGTGTACTTTAAAGTCTATATGACAGGTTAGAGACATTTCACTAATACGTAGTCAACATGATTATGTTTAAGATTTGACTAAACAGTTGCCTATTTGTCCTCAGTTTGACAGTTTTTTGTAAAGTTTATAAAGTTATAAAGTTACTTCCCGGTTGAACATGGGCAGAAAATATGAAACCTGTTACCTAGCAACCATATAAGATCCATATAAATTACACAATAGTCATGGTTTGACAAAAAATACCTGATAACACTTCTATTTTGTTGAATGATGGTGTAAACTGCCAGAGAAATGCGCCAGATGTCTTAAAATTGTCGTTGTATTTTCAAAGGCACGTCCCTTTTTGATGACATCACAGAGGGATTCCATTTCAGAACTCAGCACTACTTCCTGTCATTTTAAACATTGATTTTTCAAAATTTCTTCACAAACTGCAACTTTACAAATATAAACCTAAGCTAAATATTTTCCACAGGTGCCCTATGGGGTGAGATTTGTTTCATATTAATTTATTGACGCAAAAAGAAAGATTAATTCAAAATCCCAGATTTTTTCACAATCCCTGACTTGCATTAATGGATTTATGCACGCAAAATTAGATTTGCATATATATATTTGTGAATAAAACATATTTTTGTTTTGTGAATCTGTGTTTTTGCGTGCGAGAATCTGATACTGAATTTGAGGATCACCTAACTTGTGCATTCTTCACCTTTGTGAATCTGGATATTTATGAGACAAATGTTACACATTTTGTAAAAAATATCTATGCAGAATTTTGGATTCACGCAAAATCCGGATTTATTCAAAAAGTTAGACTTGCATGCAGATTTTTTTCACACAAATTCTCAATTGTAAAAATTAAGTTACATTTTATTTTGAAATCTGTAGTTTTGCATGTGAGTGTGTGACTTTGCATTTGTGGATCGCTCACCACGTGCATTCATCCTCTGATCTCGCCGAAGATCTTTTTGACAAAAACATTCCGCGTTTCTGCACTCTCTCAACTCATTCAGAAGACAGCGCTGTTCCTCTGGTAACCACTAGGGGCAGTGCTGACCAACTTTAACTGTATAGAAGGGCATTTCCGGATGTAGACCCTTATTACCCCAAAAAAGTGGCGGAGAGAGACCAGAGTGAAGTCGCTGGATGGGTTACACAACATGTGTTTATCGTTGTTCTAGCTAGCAGCATTTTTCAGCATAGACATTTAAATAAGTAGACACGGCATTCACTGCTCATGCTATCGACCACTTAGCAACACGACCTCATATATTTTCCCTATAGCCGTTAGCATTAGCTCACAAAACACGCAAGTTATGAATAATCCATTTTGAATTTTATTTTATATAAATAACGTGTACAGTCATGTGAGCTAAAGGCTTACTGACTTCAAGTTGAGAATTCTTTGTGCTTCTTGTGAGAATCTAGCGACCACAAACCATTCTCTTTTTTACATGTTACAGGTGAGGATAGCAGATAAATGCCATAAATATCATGAAATAACAAGTTATATATACTTTAATAAGGGGATTGGCTTCATTCATTTGTATGTGACGGAACCGGGAAAGGCTAAAAAAAACACCAACACTGCGCCTTGTGGTTACCAGAGGAACAGCGCTGTCTTCTGAATGAGTTGAGAGAGTGCAGAAACGCGGAATGTTTTTGTCAAAAAGATCTTCGGCGAGATCAGAGGATGAATGCACGTGGTGAGCGATCCACAAATGCAAAGTCACACACTCACATGCAAAACTACAGATTTTAAAATGAAATGTAACTTAATTTTTACAATTGAGAATTTGTGTGAAAAAATTCTGCATGCAAGTCTAACTTTTTGAATAAATCCGGATTTTGCGTGAATCCAAAATTCTGCATAGATATTTTTTACAAAATGTGTAACATTTGTCTCATAAATATCCAGATTCACAAAGGTGAAGAATGCACAATTTAGGTGATCCTCAAATTCAGTATCAGATTCTCGCACGCAAAAACACAGATTCACAATACAAAAATATGTTTTATTCACAAATATATATATGCAAATCTAATTTTGCGTGCATAAATCCATAAATGCAAGTCAGGGATTGTGAAAAAATCTGGGATTTTGAATTAATCTTTCTTTTTGCGTCAATAAATTAATATGAAACAAATCTCACCCCATACCACCCCACCCAAGGAAGTCATAATTAGAATATCATCTCATATAGACTTCAACACTTTTACTTTGAAGTATTTATTTTAATGCGATACTCTACTTGGGTATTTCTTTTGCTCCTGTATCTGTACTTTTATTTAAGTAACCAAATAGAGTTCTTTTTCCATCACTGTTTGGATGGCAGGTCAGAATTTGCTGTTGAATTGTTGAAATGCAGATATTTAGCCCCTATTTATGGTTCATATCTAATAATATGATCCACATACAAAATAACATCGTCTCTGTGAGTGCAAATTAGCTAACGTTTTTGTTTTTCCCGAAGAAATTTCAAAATGTGGTGGCGTTATTCAAAGTTTGTGGACCTATAATACTGCAGGATGTAAGGATAAAGTTTAACATTTGTGGATAGTTCTTTAAAAACAGCCTTTTCCCATGAAGTTACAAAGTCCCTGCAGCTGGTATCATGAAATCATCCTATTCTACGTGAACCCAGTATGTTTTATCCACAGATTTCAGAACGATGAAAAAATAGGACATCTGCCGTTGGAATAAACAATCAAAACACAATACTGTATCTTTTGAATTGTAAAAAGTGTCAGAAAAAGGCTCGTATAATAAACAGGACGCATACGTAGTGCATGTTTTGTGAGTGAGCTTGTGCTTTGTGCTGCAGCTGAGCGACACTGACCTCGGGAAGAACACGTTTCGAGATCTGCGCGGTTTGATACAGCTGAATTTGGCCCACAACATTTTGAAGAAGATGCCGTCGGGAGTGCCCAGCGGACTCATCCAACTGTTCCTGGACAAGAACCGCATCGACGACATCCCGAAGCAAGTACACACAGAGCCATGACGCCACAGCACAGAACTGCAACTAAACTGGAATTTAAGTTTTAATGTTTTTAAGTTTTAAGTTTTAACCTTCTTTTTTCCAAGAAGATGTTTTTGTTTTGCCTAGAATGTTTCACAAAACTGCAGAAAAGATAGCAGTCTCTACAGACAAGCAGGTAACTCTAAACCAACCATGTATTTCTGGCAATAAAACTGCCTGGAATTGAACAAAATAGATGAATAAGTTAAAGTCTGTATGATCGGTTAGACAACAAATTTGACTAAAATGTAGTTACATGATCATATATTTATATTAAGATTAAGATTTGACTTAACATTTTGCCTTTTTGTTCCCAGTTTGACATTTTTTTGTGAAGTTTATAATTGTACTTCCCAGATGAACAAGAGCAACAAATATGACATAGATAGAAGTACAATTGTTACCTAGCAACCATTTTGAAAACAAGGGCCAAAATCCATATAAATTACACAAGTTATGATTTGACAAATAATAATACTTGATAACACCTTTATTTTGTTGAATAAACGATTTAAAAAAAAACGTCAGTCATCTGGAAATTGCCTCCGTATTTTCAAGTGTACGTCGCTTTTTGATGACATCACAGAGGGATTCTGTTTTAGAACTCAGCACTACTTCCTGCAATTAAACTTTTATTTTATGGACTTTGAGCATGGTATTTCAGTTGGCTATTTTTTTAATGGCTAGCTAATTGTACAACTGAGTACTTCATGTCCAAGTCTATATGAAGTTTTTGCACTTTAGTCACGCTAAAATGAATAAATCCTTAAAGATGATAAAGAAGAGTGCGCTGCAGAGACACTTCTGTTTATTCATCTGTGTTGGTAAATGGAGGTGTTTGTGGGTCAATGCTAACACTAAAATAAAAATAAATAAATTAATTTAAAAAAAAAAGTAATCTATACATAAAAATAATCAGGTAGTCTTTACTAAGTTGTTTATTTACATTTTTATGTTTTAATAAAGGCTGAGAGAAACTGTTAGCCTTGCTTAACCAACTGCAGTGCACATAGCCCGCTTTTTGTAACAAGTGGGATTTTTTTTTACTACCCAGTATTCAAATGCACATTATTATCAATACTTCAATATTTTGCCTTTCTACTTTACTAGGTTTCTCACTGTAAAGAAGTCCCCTCCCCTTTTTGACATGTTTTCACACGCAGGAAGAATTAGGGACTGGGACCACAGTTTGGGGACTTTTTTCTGCTCAGGGGCAGGTACTTTCCCGTCAGACCAGGAACCTTATGGTGAAGTGGCTGCAGAGAGAGAGATCCATGTTTTACACACTGTCTATATGTTTATTGTGTCATGGCTGATTTGTTAGAATCCAGATCAGATGATGACGAAGCTCAGGTCGATACAGAGAGCTGACTTTGATCGTTTCCTCCATATATTTTATTAATTTAACGTAATAATATATAGTGCTAAATAAAAACTTTATGCATCTGATTTTAGTCGAGCGGTAACTTGACCTCGAAATGCAACAAAGCAAAGTAAAATTAGCTTGTGTGTAAACGTGGTCTGTAACTTTATAACAGCAGGAATGAAACAAAGACTAAAATGGGCTCAAATTAAACTATAGAAGACATTCAATCCATCAAGATAACGCTTTACAACAAAAATAATTTAAAAAGGTGTTGCACAACTAAACATTAGGCATAAAAATGTAATACAAAATACATAACAATCATCATTTAGATAGATGTAAATACTTTACTGATCCCGAGGGATTGTAGTCTGTTGCTCACATTCACACCTTGCAGTTACATTTACAGAATTATTTGAAGATTTTCTAGAAGAATTAGAAGACCTCCCAGTTAAAAGATTTAAAGTGGGAGTTTGTACATGCCAAAGTTATTTCGGTGCATAAATAAATAAAGCGGTGAGGAGTTTAACAGCGGCAGAGTGTGATATAACAAACTGACAAAAGTTAAAAACCAAATCTGATGCATTTATATTTTGAAAAGTTTGTGTAGAGTCTCAATCTCAATCTAAACGACGTGTTAAAGGTGCACTATGTAACTTTTTTGGTGTATGACTTAAAAACAGAAACAGAAACAATCTAAAGCTGAAATCTTATTGTATTAGAAATAACAAAGATTTTTTCACTTCTGCCAATATTTAGCTCCAGAAAGTACTGCTCCATGTGTCGTTTTTTGAATGATAGTTGTAATTATTGTGACACACTTATCTATAGTGCACATTTAACATATTATTATATATTACTTGTGTCGTTTTTCACTGGTGGAAAGTAACAAAAGTACTGTACTTAAGTATTTTTTTTAGGTATCTGTACTTTATTTAAGTACATTTTACAGAAGATACTTTTTACTTTTACTTCACAACATTTCAGACCGTGTATCTGTACTTTCTACTCCACTAATGAACTGGACTGAAAAGTAAAAGTTATTTTCTAAAGGTTTTAGACCTGCTGAAAAGGCTGAGGGGTGTATTTTTTAGCACAATCATGGTGACATTTCCGTTGTTTTTTTTTCCTACTTCCCTTTGAGAAACACAAAAAGCCTCTTTAGAGAAAAATAAGCAGGAAATTTGCCTACAATGACCAAAACTCAACAGATTAAATCAATCTTACAAAAAAAAAGTACATTTTTAGGAGTACTTTAATACTTTTACTTAAGAAGATTTTAAAATGTGAGACTTTTATTTTCATTCAAGAATTTCTATTTCCCTGTTGTATCTGTAATTTTACTTGAGCAACAAAACAGAGTACTTCATCCACCACTATTGTTTTTCCAGGAATTACTTCGATGGCTTCTCTCACCTGGCGTTCCTGAGGCTCAACTACAACCAGCTCAGTGACAAAGGCGTCCCCAAAATGGTCTTCAACATCTCCACGCTCCTGGACCTGCAGCTGGCCCACAACCAGCTCTCCTCCGTGCCCATGTTCAACAGCCACCTGGAGCACCTGCACCTCAACCACAACACCATCGAGAGTCAGTGCAAAGCCTCACCGCAGCACATCCACATCAGGGGTTTACAGATGGGCCGCGCCATAATGACAGAAATGCATGTCCTGATACGTCTTGGCAATACGACGTTTTCGCACATAATTCACCTTGTTTCAGAAGGTGCAGTGGGCGCCGCCATCTTTTTCCGTTGTAGCTTACACGGGGCTGACGAGCTCAACAGAAAAGAAGTTCTACACAGAGTAAAAAGATGTTTTCAGGACGCCCAGGAAATCGGTGCATTGTTGACTTGTGTTCATTAAACATTTTAGACAAAGCAATCTACTTTATATAATGTTCGTTTGCGATTTGCGCAAACACCCTTCGTGTCAAACCGGAAATCTCTTTACTACAAGAGTGCGGATCATAGACGAGGCAAAAGTGGGCGGGGCAGAATAAGGTGAATAGTAACAGTCGAATCTGATTTTTCTTTTGCCTAAATATGTGCATTTTTCATGAAGAAACAACCCAAATCTGATTTTTTTCAAGTGCGACACGGACCACTTTCATATGCAGTGGCGGACTTACCATTAGGCCACAATTGCCTTGGGCCCCCAACCTGAAGGGGCCCCAATAAGATGCCCCCCAATTATCACAGACGTAAGGTGCTAAAACAGCTGCTATTCTCTCAATATCATAAAGTGCAATTAGGGCTGGGTGATATGGCAAAAAATTATTATCACGATTTTCTTGGGGCCAGATCATGATTTTGATTTTATCGCAATTCAAGTTCACTTTGTATTTTTCTATTGTCTATAACAGCTCTGCACGATTTACCAGTGCGATTGTGATGTAATAATAGGATTCTGTTCAAATTCACATTTTAACATTAACATTTTCAAATTTTATAGGGAGTTTTTGTCACGTTCAGTTGTGTTTGATAAATAAGAGCGTCTTTGTGCCTTTGAGGTGCGTCCTTGTTGTTTTTAGCCACGTGTTTGTTGCATTTAGTCGTGTTTTGGTGCATTGAATTGCGTTTGTTGATTCCAGGCACGTTTTTGTCGCTTTTGAACCGATTTTCAATAAGATGCACCCCGATCATCACAGAGCTACAGTTCTAAAACAGTTGCTATTTTCTCAATGTCAAAAAATGTCTGGGATTGCCAAATGTATTAATTCTGCCCAAGCCTCCCCAAAAATAAAGCTAAACAGTAAATAAAAGAATAGAATTACAGAAATTTACAGTTTATAGTCCTTTGTGGCAATTCAACAGGGCGTCAGAGCCGACAAACATGGTCAGAGGACTTAACAGGTTAATACATATTTCATTTATTAATTCACTTTTTCCACCCCGCCCACTTTTACCTCTTTTTATGTCTATGATCTGCACTCTTGTAGTAAATGGACTTCCGGTTTGACGAGAAAACCGTTTGTGCAAATGCCAACGGAGGGAAAAGTCTCTGCTAAAACATTACATAAAGTACATTGATTTGTGTAAAATGTTGAATGTACACGTCAGCAATGCAGAGATTTCCTGGGCGGCCTAAAAATGTCTTTTTAGTTTGTGTAGAACTTATTTTCTGTTGAGCTCGCCTGCCTCATGTAAACTACAACGGTAAAAAGATGGCGGCGCCCACGACAACTTCCGGAATAAGACGAATTAAACAGGACAATGTTCAGTGCCCAAAAATGCTTGAACCAGATTTACTTTTTAAAGCTCTTTTCCATCTGTAGTCCTTAAATTCCCAAAACTATTAGATTATATTTCAGTCATTTATTTTCACCTGATAAAAAATAAAGCACATACTACATTGTACAATAGAACGTCGTGAAAAAAAGATTCAGCGTCCAAGGTGTTGTGAGTTGGTTTTAAAGTATTAAGACGAAGGCCAATAATATAAAGGAATAAATCTACCAGATGTTTGCCCTTTTCATATTTTACACATTTACTGGCTACATAAAGAAGAACAAACGTTTTATAGACATTTATTTAGATATAATTTAGGGACAAATTAATGACAGTAGTGTGTTTGTCCCCCCCTGGTGGAGATGATCAGCTGTTGCACATAATTTCCTTATTGCGGCCATACTTTCACAACACTTAATTCCTTCTTTGTAGTGATGTAACACTATTATATTTTACTATAATGTGACTCATTGGCAGCGAGAGTGACGTGGATTCCACTCCGCGTTTATTATTAGAACAAGTTTCCTGCATTCTTCCAGAAGTTGGGCACGTTTCTGGTCCAGACATAAACAGATTTTCAATAAAACATTTGGCATCATTTCAAAGGTAAAATCTAACCAAACTTGTTCAGAGAAAGAATGTCTGTAAACCTAGCACTCAAATACTAAAATATAAAATGAATTATTTCTTTCGTAGCAGTAATGGTATAGATAGATATATTAACATTGATAATATCACAATTGTTGGTTTGGAGATAAGAAAAAGTTTAATATTGACTGTCAATAATAAAAATAACAATTAAAAAGTGGCAAACCAAGCAGTTTCAGAATAAAAATGTAACTAAATTGCCATGTAATGTTTAAAATACAGAGAATAATCTGATGTTTATGCAATATTTTGGTTAATTTTGATACTTAAATCCTAAAAAAAGCCATATTTTATCACATTTCCAATGGATTGCAATAACTAATAAGTCTGAATATTGTCATTGATCTAATCCCAGATATTAAAATCTGCATTATCCATAAAACTTGGGGCAGCAGGGGCTCAGTGGTGGATCGTTCGCCCACAAACCTGAAGATTGTCAGTTTAATCCGTGCTCCAATCACTGCACAATGTCACTGCGTCCTTTAGTGTTTTTGAGAGAAATATCGAAATTTATGATTGACAAATGTTAAAAGTTATCATTATTTGTTTGGGATTGGCTCTACAAACTTGTCTCATTAATGTTATGACTCTGGGGCGTTCACGCGTGCACGTGGACCACATTAAAACTGGGACTAAATCAGGACAAAACCTGGAACTAAACCAGGATTAGACCATGACCAGTCCAGGTCTACATCGGGACTAAACTGGACCAAATCCTTCCACAACAATCACATTATTGGGCTGAATTATTGAATATTATATATAGAGGTGCTCTTTATGAAGCTATTGTCAAAGGGGGAAAAAAAGCAAAAAGCACTTCATTACAACCACACTTACTCATGCCTTAATAAACCATGAACAAAGACGTGATTAATAATGAAGAAATTATTTTTTTTAAGAACGATTTAGGCTTACTAACTACTTAGTTATAATAATAAATAATAATACAACTTTATTTATAGAGCACTTTTAAAAACAAGGTTTACAAAGTGCTGCACACACAGTGTAAGTATATAGTCAGAGAACTGTCAGACACAGAAAGAAAAAAGCATTTGAATTATATAAATAATAAATAAGTACAATGAGGAACGTAAAGAAATGCCATTTGATAAAAGTGGGTTTTAAGAAGCGATTTAAAAGATGATACTGATGGTGCAAGCCTGTCTCCTCAGGCAGGCCGTTCCAAAGCCCAGGGGCCGGGACCGAAAAGGCTCGATCCCCCTTTATCTGGAGCCTCGACCTGAGGCTGCGGGACTCGTGGGGGATTAAAAGTTCAGCCATGTAGCTTGGTGCTAGGCCTAGATCAGTAGAATCTTCACATCAATTCTAAAACACAAAGAAGGAAGGAAGCTCTCATCTGTTAAAACTAGTGAGAAGTCGAGCTGCTGAACCAGTTGGAGGCAGGAAATGGATTTATTGTCGAGAGGAGGGAGTTGCAATAAACCAGTCAAGACTAATTAAGGGGTAATGCTTAGAAGTCAGGGTATTAATTACTAAACTAGTTACTAAACCTGAATCATTCTTAAAAAAACATTTGTTCACTATGAAGTAAGTCTGTGTTCATGTTTTATTAGAGCACAAAGTGTAAAAAGCAAACTACTTTTGTTTATTTTTGCCGACAGAGAAGATGTTGAGGTTTGTGTCGGTTTTTGTTTTGTGTGAATACGCCCAGTAATTACAGAGATATGAACCATAAACCAGGTCAAAACATTTTCAGTCTGACAGTTAAACAGCAAATTATACCATAGAAATCTGACTCGAACACAGTCTTTTTTGACGGTAGAATTTCTTGCACAGTTTTGGTTTGCATGTTCTCTCTGTGTCTGTGTGGGTTCACTCAAACTGCTCTGGTTTATTTTGAGACGAAAGTAAAGCACTAAGTAAAGTAATGGTAACGTCAGATTTTAGTGGGAGGAGCAAAAATGTAGAAGCCTATTTTTGACACATGCAAAAGATTGGTCAATTTGTAGTTTGGCAGTGCATACTTAGTAGTAAATGGCAAGGCAAGTTTATTTGTAGAGCACAGTCTGTACACAAGGTCATTCAAAGTGCTTTACACAACAGAAAAAATGCATTCAAATAAAAATAACAGCATATAAAGACATACAAAATCATTATAATAATGACTTTACAATGAATTCATATCAATATGTCTGTGTAGTTTATTCATTAAGTGGACTGTTCACCTTTTTCTTTTTACACTTTTAACACGTTTGTTTCTAAGGCAAAGGGCTGTTTTGTTGAGTCTTTACTGTACTATGTCAAGGTAAAAATGTACCTTTTTTTGTCAAACTTAAGCGTTAATGATTAAGAGGAATGGATTTTCTAGCTTACATACATTTCAAAATGACATTCTCAGCACGTGCAGTTGTTTTACTCAAGTACAGAGCGGTTATGTTGGAAAGTCCGAGCTCACGATGTTGTTTCTGTGTCAGGCATCAACGGCACTCTGCTGTGTCCTCACAGTCTGGAGGCGGAGCCCGACTACAGCCATGTGCCGCGCCTCAGGTCAGAAAACAACACAAGTCCACATCTTACCACGCCGTGATCGCATCAAAAACATATCTGGGGTTCTGTTCTGTTTCATTCATTCACTCACCATTGACTCCGTTGATGCATTTTTGCCACCCACTGCTAAAGTTCAGACTGTTGTGATGTGTTTGCATAACCTCTTCTACAGTGAACACTTGTATTGGGTTAAAAGTGAGAATTGCATTGAAAATATATATATCTATCAAAGAAATGAAGACTTTTTGGATGTACCAGTTTACAGGGTGTAGTACGTTGCACCTGAAGCTATTCCAATCTGTAATTTTCTATTTCCTGAGACCCTCACTGTCTCACCACACAACAACAACTTGGACTCCTGCTCCTGAACGCATTTCAGATATTGCCACGGTTAATGAACTTTTTGGCAGACACGTCCGTTATTTGGAGTTCTACAAGTGGAAAGATGTCCAGGATTAACCAGAATGATGTTGCAGCTGATTGAGAATTGAAGTTTGTTGATGTGTCGTGATGTTGTTTTCCAGATACCTGCGTCTGGACGGGAACCACCTGAGCCCCCCCATCCCCATGGACGTGATCATGTGCTTCAGACAGCTGCACTCCATCGTCATTTAGACCAGGACTGGACCAAGACTAAACCAGGACTAAACCAGGACTAAACCAAGGCTAAACCAAGACTAAACAGGACTAAACTGAGGTCTCAAATATGACTAAGCCAGCTGGTCTTAACAATGCCCACAACTGAAACTAATACATTTGGACTAAACCAGGACTAAAGCAGGTCTAAACCAGGATTAAACCGAGGTTAAACCAGGACTAAACCAGAATTAAACCAGGATTAAACCAGGACTAAACTGAGACTAAACCAGGACTAAACCAGGATTAAACCGAGGCTAAACCAGGACTAAACCAGGACTAAACCAGGACTAAACCAGGATTAAACCGAGACTAAACCAGGACTTAACTGAGGTCTCAAATATGACTAAGCCAGCTGGTCTCAACAATGTCAGAAAAAGAAACTATAAACCGGAACTAAACTAGGACTAAATCACAACATAACCAGGACTAAATCAGGACGAAAGCAGGTCTTAATAATGTCAAAAACAGAAACTAACACATCAAGACTAAATGAGGACCAAACCGGGACTAAACCATGACTAAACCGTAACTTAACCAGGACTAATGCAGGACTAAACCAAGACTTTGTGAAGGCTAAACTGCACCAACTAGACCAAGACCTAAACCCTACATTTAGGGGCATTCACACTTCACACACACCACATACACATTGGAACTAAACTGGGACTAAACCCAGAACTAAACTTGGACTGGACCAGGACCGGGACGAAAATTATATATAAAGGACAAGATTAAACGTTCACCAAGGACAAATCAAGACTTAAACTGAACTTGAACCAGGATTAAAACTGGGTTAAACTTGGACTAATCCAGTATTAAAGCAGGTCTGGTTGAACGAGGTCTAAACCAGAACCAAACCAAGGACTAAATCAGGATTTAACAAGGACTAAAACAGGACAAAACTAAACCAGGACTAAATATGGACTACACAAACACTTGTCCAGGACTAAAAGCATAAATAATCAGTGATACAAACTTGAAATGCAAAAGACTCCTAAATTTGATGGGAAGAATCTTGTGCTCGACTTGAAGAGGGAGAGAACCGACTTTTAATTCATGTTTCTCAATTATGTTATAATTTTAAAATGTGTAAAATAGATAAAAATGCAGGAGACACTGAGGACATCTTGATGCAAAACAATGAAATGGAAAGATCTTAAAACTACCATGTAGTTGGTCCTGAATGCACCAGTGATGTTTAAGTACTCCTTGTAAAAATGACTTCTTGTTATTATTATTATATTACTCATGTTTTCTGTATAAAGCCACTTTGTACAAAAATAAATACATCTTTTGCTCCACGGGGTTTCTTTTTTTCACAATGTAATTACAGCTAAATGGATGTTATAAATCATTCACCACAAAGCACCATCAATTTTTCTGTGCGTAAATAACAAGTTCTGACACAATACAATATAGACTTGTGGTAGTGCCAGATGTGCTTTAGTAAAGAAAACAAAAACGATTTGAGTCACATGGATATATCTGAATTGCCATTTTGTACTGTCCGGGGGAAATTTCAGAATGAAAAAAGGAAACAACCATTGTCAAATTTAAAGAACTAAACACAGTGGCCTGGACAATATTTGCTACATGTACAATTGTTTTACTGAAAGGTGTAAATTGATAATATTTTAATTGTTGGAGGCATCTTCAACCAAAAAAGTTTGCCGTGACTCAAAAAAGGTTGTAAAATACTGCAATATAGCATCAAATTATAAGAAGAAGAAGAAGAAGAATGTTTATTTATAGAGCGCTTTTCCACCTAACAGGCACCCAAAGCGCTTTTTTGGGATATAGGATTACCACAATCTTTGACAAGAAATATGTACCAACCTGTACGACATTGAGGTCTGCATATGATATTAAACACCAAATTTGAACCAATTTAACAACTTACAATATAAAAACCCAACTAAATGTGGGGTGGGACATGTGCTTGTATCGCTCCTAGACACAGCACCTCAACAAAACAGTTGCATGAAAAGTACATTCTTAGTAAGAAAATCACTGAACAGAGAGGTTCCACAGTGTCAAAATGAGTTGATTCTTGTTTGCGAGGGGTCCGCAAGGTTCTGTTTTGGGCCTTTAACTATCTTTATCGTCTATAAATGATGTTCATATTATTCATTCAAGTTGTTTGACGTTCTTAAATTCTGCATAAACTACATAAATCTTGGCATATCAAAAAGTACGGTATTCAGTAACAAAGAGATATATAAATATAAAGTGTACGAAGTTAAAAAACATAAAAAAAGATGGGAAGTTTTCAAACACTTAGGGTGTGAATAATTCTGTACAGGTTTAATTTTGGATATAGGAGAACACATGTGCGCACTTTCGATTTAAATCAATTATTCTTATATTCAACTATATTTCCTGAGAAAAAAGATTTATATAGGAAAAAAAAAAAATAGAAGTAATTAAAAGAAAAGTAATAATCATCAAAAATAAAAAAAATAAAAAGAAATAAAGAATAAAAGGATGTTGATTCATTTGCCTGTCCTTTAACTATATGTTGGAGGACAGGCAAATGAATTAACTAATAAATAGGTCACAACACTACTAAGTATGATTTAGTAATATAGCCAGGCCATAGGTTGAGAAGAGAAGACTGGTGTTGTTTTGGTAATTATCTGTTATTATTAATTGTTATTGTTATGTTTTGTTTTTGTTTTTTTTTTTCTCTTTCTGTTGTCTGGTGGATGGGGATTCTGTCTTGGTATCTTGTGTGAGACCTTTGTCTGCATGTTTGTTTTTTTTGTTGTTGTTGTGTGATAATAAAAAATAAAAAATAAAAAAGTGTACGAAGTTAGAAATAGAAGAGTTATTATCAGAAGATCTGTTTTTTTGTTTGTACATTTTAATATACAATACACTTTTGGTTTGGATGATTGATAAGTTTGCTTTTTTTTTCTTGATAAGTTGATTGTTTGAAAGTTATGTTTAGTTGTTAAAATGAATGAATGAATGAATGAATGAAGGAAAAAAATAAATAAAAGTAAATTTAAGGATCATTTACTTTTTCTCATTTCATTGTTTGGAAAATAGGACAAACTACTAAACTTTACAAACAAACAACTAAATCAGACATCATGGAATAAGAAAATCTAAAAATACAAATAAAATTCACATGAGAGAATTTCCCAGGTTCCATTAGCCTTAATGAATAGACGAGCAATTACCCGGCCTTAAACCTGACATGCCTTTTTTTCACGCCTCATTTCCACCTGATGTTATTTCTTCTTTACAGATTTAAGAAACAGCTTTTTCTTTTCTTTGCAGCTCTGTTTCCTGAATGGAATTTCTAAACTTCCTATTTCCACGACGCTTTGATTGAAAAGCTTTGGTGCTGACTCTAAATTAAATCCGCGCTGGTTTGTCCTGTTATTTCGGGTTTCCCTTCACACACTGACGTTTTCTTAGTTGACGCTGGATCCTGATTGGCCTAGACTTGAGTTCGGGCAGTTCTATGAGCGTTTACTGTTATACCTCGCTGACAGAACCTGTTCTCCAAGTTCATGCTGCTGCAATAGAGTTATTCCTCAAAAACGATGACGCAAGCCAAGCATTTGCAAAGTCTGACACGTTGACACACATAAAAATGATAATCCTTTAAGTGCAGAATAAATGCCACTTTTGAGTGATTCATGCGCTGAGATGGAATTACACAGCCGCGTCTTAAAACATGACTTTCTTGCTAGACAATTAAGGATTCGTCTTTTCCTAACAGTGGCAGTTCTGCTAATGCCGGTTTACTTCCTTCTCCGGTTAGCGGGTTGATTTTTTTTTCTTTTGTTTGTGGGCATGTACCTGTGCATCTTCCCTCCATCGACCAGCAAAAAGTCCCTGCTCTTCAGTATAAAAGGGAGGCAGCATGGATGCTCCGGCACACAACTGCACCTGGACTCAAGCCGCTGCACAGGTGAGACAAACAATACCTTCATTCATTTACCACTCTACATTTAGTTGATATTTTATGGAATTGTATGGTTGGTTTCACAAATTAACTTCAGGGTTGGCAGTTCCATCTTTGATTCTGGCAAAGCATTATGTTCTTGTGTCCTTGAGCAAGACATGTCACCTGCCTCGGCTGAGTGCACAGGACATGACTGGGTTTTCGGAGGCTGTGACTTAAATAGACTTAAATAATGTCACTCCAGCACTGACTGGACACCTCGCTCTCGTTGTGTGAACGCAGGCCGCTCAGAGTCACACTCGGCACCATCGGCCCCTCCAACACTCACACCACATTCACACCAGGCGAGGTGGTTCAAGCGTCTTGCCTAAGGACACAATGACAGTTTGCAGTGCAGCGGTGTTTCCCAAACACGGGTCAGAGCGCTCACAGAGATGGAGAGATATGAGTTTGTTGTAGTACATTTTTCAACCTGAAGAATGTTTTTTGACAAATGTACTACACGTCTACACGAGTTCTGGAGCACTCGGAGTGAGACAAAACTCAGGGCGACTCAAGACAAAAAGGAGCCCCTGCGCTGTGGTCTGTGCAGTCTGATCATCCACAAATGTGACAAAGATCTGTTCAATGGATTAGAATTGGTGTTAAAATATGTAGTGGCAGTAGCAAAAGAATAAGCAGTCATTGAACCAGATGCAAATTCAGTATTCAAGCGATAGTTTTTACACACTTGATAGAAATGATAGAAATCTGATTTTTGGAGTGTTCTTGAGTTGAGTCTCTAGTGTTGAGTGAACGATGTTAACCTTTACCTCCTCTCGCTCCTGTCTCTCCTCCAGCTCTCAGCTCCCTGTCTTATTAAACTAAAGCACCATGAGGCTCCAGTGTTCGGTCGCTCTGTGCGCTCTGCTGATGCTGGGATGGCTGGGTCAGAGGTCGGAGGGTCGGACTGTGATCCTGGACAAATGTGTGGTGAACGTCCACATGAGCGAGCTGCAGAAGCACTACAGCGGCCTGCGTCCCTCTGCTGTGAGTCAAGCACAAACACACATGCAAGGGGGTCATTGTTCATCGAGTCATAAACGTAAACATTGTACATTTATTCTATTTTCTGACAGATTTCTGGAGACACGGCCATCGAGGTCAAACTGCTGGATAAAGGACTGATCAAGAAAGTTAAGGTGAGTCAAATAGAGCTGAACGATTTGGGGAAAAATGGACTTGTTTTTGAATTTGAATTTATTTATGTGATTAGAGGAGACAAAACACATTCATCTTATAAAAAGAAAATATGTCATGTGCCAGGTTTTAGCAAAAATGTGCGCACAGATTTGCCTGTAAACAAATCTTGATAAGAGAATATTGTCTATACATTTTGAATAGTTTGATTAGAATAGTAATATTTCACTCAAAAAAATGAAATATTCAAATTACAGTGCACATTTTAAACATGTTCAGACGCGTTAATATCATCAGTAACAATATTCAAAGTATAGTATGTCAATTCAACAAAAATGTGTCTAGTTGCCGTTTAATTGTCAGATAAATGTGAAATATCTATAAAATGTATCACAAAAGTGCAGAAATATCACCTTATTCCTTCATTTATGACATAAATTGTGTCATTTTTATGTTTAATCAGCTGTTTTTGTTGCATTTTTATCAATAAATTATAACCTGGATATTCAAATTTTGCATCTTCTAAACAACATTGATGTTTGTATATAAAATTGGACATTCTGCCCATGTTTCTACAAGACATTTAGCTTTTTTCAGAGGAGATTATGATACAGTATTTGAAGCCTTTGTGTTTTTGTCGTGAATATATCTTCTCTCATCCCTGATCATGTTTTTGTTTCCTTTGGGCGCAGGAGGGCCAGACGTGCTGCTTCATGCGTCTGCTGCTGCGTTTCTACGTGGAGCGAGTGTTTGTGAATTTCTCGGCGTCTGAAGCCGCGGAGCAGCGAGGAGCCAGTGCCGTCGCCAACAGCTTCATCAGCATCCGCAACAACATCCACAAATGTGTGAGTACCCACACCGTTTAATGAAAAAGTGATGTTTGGGACAACTGTAAAGTGTAAAAACAAGCGTCAGTTCACAGTGTCTCAGAACATGTTTGTGAAAGTCTAAACGGCAGAATACGCAAGTTTAAGTTTAATTTGAAGGTGCACTATGTCACTTTTCTGGTGGAAGATCCAGACTTTATCCACTGTGGTGGCCAGGTCTAAACCAGGTCTAAACCAGAACTAAACCAGGTCTAAACCAGGTATAAACCAGGACTAAACCAAGACTAAACCAGGTCTAAACCAGGTCTAAACCAGGTCTAAACCAGAACTAAACCAGGTCTAAACCAGGACTAAACCAAGACTAAACCAGGTCTAAACCAGGTCTAAACCAGGTCTAAACCAAGTCTAAACCAGGTCTAAACCAGGTCTTAACCAGGTCTAAACCAAGTCTAAACCAGGTCTAAACCAGGTCTAAACCAATACTAAACCAAGTCTAAACCAGGTAAAAAACAGGTCTAAACCAGGACTAAACCAGATCTAATCCAATACTAAACCAGGTCTAAACCAAGACTAAGCCAGGTCTAAAACAGGACTAAACCAGGTCCTTTAAATTAAGATTAAGTTAAGATTTAAGTTTTAATTTAAAGGCACTTTTCTGGTGGAAGATCCAGACTTTTTTCACTGTCGTGGCCTAAGAGTGGCAACAAGGATTTAAAGCGACGATTTTGAGAATTTAACACTTACATTTCTTAATTTTTTTGTGAATAAATTGGAGTACATAGTAAGAAATGAAGAATATGAAAAAATACAGGTTTAATAAGGTTAAAACACAAAGATAAAAGCTCACAATTGCTACACAAGATGAAGATTATTTGGTATAATTTGATGCAGTATTTTAAATAAAATTAGAAATGCCCCTGACCTGCTTATCTTTTTTAAAAGATGTTAATGCTTAGGAATGTTCCACAGTGTAGCCTTTAACTTATTTATCTCACAAGCATTCAGTTACAAAGACAAAAAAAGAGTTAAAAACATGCATTCTTCTCACGGTGAGCCGATTTGCAACATGAAAAATCCCCAGTGCACCTTTAATTTTAGTCAAAGTGGGCCGTTCAAACTGTAATTAGTCGTGCAAAACGAATTATTACTGGTGTTACTTTTGACGAGGATTGACAATATTGTATTTTCCGTCATGTTTCTGACGTTTGTTGTCATCCTGCAGCACTGTGAGTGTGAGGAAGACACCCAGAGAACCATGGACTCCATCATTGCAGAGTCTGACAAGGTAAAGACTGTTTTGTATCATTCTCTACGTCATTATTTTGTTTTAAGAGAGCAAATGTCAAAGTTTCGATCAGCGTAAAATAGGACAGGAATAACAAGCCGATAGAACTAATGCTAAAAGTGAAAAGGAATTGATACTCGATACTCATTTCAATGTGATTACATAAGCATATAATGTAATTCTCGACACAAAATAAGTTTCTTTCACATAACCATGCTGTCTTTATTGTTCTGATATAAATTTAGACTTTTCTAACATTAAGTAGAAGCTCCCACGGTTAGTTTTATGTCTCTTTCATTACCGATACCTGAGTCTGATACTAGTTTAGTTTTAAAATAGATTATTATTAAATATATATTTTTTTCTGTATAGTCAGTGTTGGGAAATAATTGAACACATGTTTGCAAAAATACAGCATGTGTTCAGAATAGAGACGTCAAAAGTATCAAAAACCAGAAACTAATCTATATCAAAACTAGTGTCGAAACTAGAAACTCATTTGAGCAAAAATCGATACTAAAAAATCACATAAACAGCACAAAATGTGATCTTTCCTGAACTGTTTTAGAATGATCTTGAGCTTTATCAGATCTAGAATAAGAGCACTATGTTTAATAAAGAAAGTACGATTATTTACTGCTGAAAATGTCTAAAAGTATTTGTAATTATCCATTTGGTATCAAAAACTGCATCGAGAATTGGATGTATTTCTTAATGTTGAAACAAGTTTGAAATGTTAGTATCGTGACAACACTTTAATTTATTTCAGATGCAGTTACTTTTCTAAAACCAAAAGAATATATAACAGTATTTAATCATTAAATTTAGACTTCAAACTGCACTGAATTTGAGAGAAAAATATAAAATGCAGCTCTTATAGTTTTTTTTTTTTTTCAGACCCAAAGGTGGTGGACAGTAAAAAAAAAAAAAAGACACAAAAAACAAAACACAACAACCTAATTATTTCATACAGTTCAATTAATGATCGGCATGTGCTGTTTGTCCTTCTCTAATTTGTAATAAAGTTTATCTCATCTACTCAATGCAGAACAAACTGTGAAACAAAAACAAAAAGAACAAAAAAGTTTTCATCTTATGTCATGTTTTTACTCTTCAATATAATGAAAAAGTACTATAGGTATTCAGAACGTTACAGAATCGCAGATATTCATGATTCTGTAGTTTACTTCCCTTCACTGCCTCATGATAAAATAAATAAAAATACAAACACATCTCTTACTACATTTACCACTTAATGAAGCTGTGATTACGATTGATTTATTCATTGAAAAACGCATAAATAATTCCGACATTAGAAAAAGTCTCGTGGATTAAAACTGAACCTCACAGAACAGCAGAGGGCGCTAAAGAGTTTAGTTAGTTTCATACATTAAGCTGTGCCTTTCAGTTTGAACATATCCTTGTATTTTGTGTCATCATTTTCACATTTGGCGTCAACAAATTATCCATAAATACGTCTTAGTTGATAAAAACGCAAATCTCAGACAAAATCTGAGTTTAATACTTGTGTAAAAGTAAACGTTTTGATTAATATTCTTTCTCTTTTGTCCAGTTACAGATCAGTGAAGCTGCTAAAAAGGCTGTTGGAGAATTGGACACAGTTCTGGAGTGGCTCAACGTCCTGAGTCAAAAAACAAGAACTAGGAAATGAGAAATACCACAACTACAGCTACTACAACTTTATTACTACTACTACTGTTATTACTGCTACTACTACTGTTATGACTACTGCAAGCACTTATTATGTAAAGTCTTTAGTGAGCTCACATTGAGTTAATGTATATGTTCATTCAGCATTTCACTTTTTATTTTATTATATTTTGAAGATAATATGTATTTATTGACAACAAGAAAAAACACACCGTGGACTTCGTTGAATGTATTTATGGCCTGAATGTCAGCAACACCAATAAAGATTTGTCTTTGATACGACACTGCCTCCTGCTGGTGAAGTTTAGGGATGGTTAAAAGGTTCAATTATTAATGAAATTACTGATGGAAATATTTGAAGATTTCTTTTGCAAAAAAAAAAAAAAAGAAGAAGAAGAAGAAGAGTCCAGGCAATAGTTTGTGCTCCAAAGGTTTGAAAGAGGCCTCATTTTAATCAGGTGAAAAATAAGCTTAAGTGATGTAAACATTTGTGTTTCTTGCTCCGCTTCTTTAGATAGGATTTACTTTTTTCTCATTTTTGTATCTATCCTTTGAAAACAGCAGTTTGTGCATCATTTAAAGTTCTGTCCTCACCCTATCCATTAACCTCAAATTATAAATCGTCCAAATAGTTTACAAATAGTACTTTTTCACCACTACTTTGTACTTTTGCTTGAGTTAAATTCATTTGGAGTAACGTTACTCTTACTGTGTGCAATTTTTGGCCCAAACAGACACAACATGACACAACATGACACACATCTGAGCCGTTACAAAGAGATTATTTACTGTAAAAACTAAACTCAGAAGTAAAAAGCCCACACACAAAAACAAAAGAACATGTTGGGGTGCATGACTGGTTTCTTTTACATCATTTTTTATCTTTTTTTTTTCCAGATGCTCTGCCAGTGTGTATTCTATGATTTTGAGTCTCAATCAGATGCACTAGAGGGCGCTGCAGGGCACTTAACAAATCCAGAAGCACCGTCACTAAAGTAATCCTTCATAAGATCGCCTGAAAGTATTATTTGATGCTCTTTTTTATTTTTATTTATTTATTTAACCTTTATTTAACCAGGAAAGTCCCATTGAGATTAAAAACCTCTTTTACAAGGGAGTCCTGGCCAAGAGGCAGCAAAAAGTTCCAGACATAGACAAATAAAATTACATACAATTATAAAAAAAACAGTTACAATTAAACGAGTTGACCTCAAGTGCTCTCAGTCTGGCTTTAAATGATTTTAAATTTGTTAAATGTTTGTTAATCTGCAGATCTGCACAATATTGAAAATAGCTATGTAGGATACTGAAATATTGTTATTATGACTATATTTTAATGCACTTTTGACACAATAATTCCACAAAACCAAACACCTTCATGTATTACACCTTCAATGTATTATTCAAACTCTGTCAAAAATATAAACTGAACAGACACAAAATCCAGACTAAATCAAGGCAAATTTAGACAGAATAAGTAAACAAATTATGAATAAAATCTGCCTTTCTCAACATTTTCATTATAAAAACAGTGCATTTCTGTCAGAAGAAGGACTTATTAAAATATATTAAGTTTGCTGCTAAATGAGTTATTGTGTCTTGTTACTGGAGAACTGTAGGATTTGTCTGTACTTTGTATGTTCAAGATGAATAATGGAAAGAACTAAAGAGATACTTGCGCAAGAAATAAATATATAGTCTGGGAATTGAAGCTAAAATCCTCCTGTTTTGAATCCAAACCACTGTGTCATGTGCAGTCAAGTTTGTTCTCGCTGCAAAAAATTATTACTAGATGAGTTCAAATTAAATAAGTTAAAATCTTCATTTCAGAGGTTTTGACTAGTTAAGATTAGTTAAGAGTCTTTATTAGATGGAACTAGATTATTTTTACTTTTAACCCGTTTCTGACGTATACATACATATTACTTCAAGCCAAATCATCTGCCAGTGAGTCAAGATTATTTTACTCACCTCTTTGGCACATTTAACTTCCTATTTTAAGTAAATTATTGCAAAATCAGGCCTTAAAACCAGTGAAATAGTCAGCATCAAGTGAGAAATGATATCTCGTTGAGTCAAATCTACTCAAATCCAGATAAAAATAGTAAATTTGACTCATTTTAAGCTTGACTGGATATCCGTTTTTTGCTGTGTGGTTGCAGAGTAGTTCTTTTACTCACCTCACGTGGTCCTGGTCTGGCTCCTGGACCAAACAGGGTTTTTCCCGTGTGGAGTTTGCACGTTCTCCAGACCCAGATCCTGGTTGGGAGTCTGCAGAGTGCCTGGCCATCCATTACTCCTGCTGCGCTGATCTGCACACAGCGTCCCAGAGAGGCGCTCTAAAAGGAACTGCAGCCCTCGCCGGTTCAAAAAAGGAAGTGCAGCCACAACTGGACCTGTGTGTGCCTTAACCTGCAGACAGACAAGTGTTTATGGACCAGCAGGGGCGTCCGACCGGGGGGCAGCGGGGGTCATGGGCAACTCTTGTACCTGTTCATGCATTGGAATATTCAGTTTAAAAACACAACAAGTAGATTAAAAAGCAATAAGACGAAATAAATAAGGCGTTTTTTGAGAATTCATGTTCATTTAAATACTTGAAAACGCATGTAAAGCTTTTGTTCATCTGTTCCGCTCGTGATGTTGCTGACTTTTTGCTGCGCACTTCTCTGCTCGATTCAAGATGCTGTAAACTATGGGAAATGAGTGCGATATGTCCTTGATTTTCAGCCAGTGTGCCGGGGGACACTAGTGCGCCTTCAGGTATTGCCAGGTGCGTCTTGAAAAAATGTCCAATTTTGATTTACAAATGAATTTAATTGGAAAACTTACCATTTTTGAGTGTCCTGAACATACTTCTGCACCAAAAAAGAAAGCAAAACCACTCACCATCACCATCAGTGGCACGGACATTATTTGGCACATTATGTATGTTTTTTTTTTACTAAAAGGTTTTAATGCTTTAATAGGTTGTTGCCGTGGTATCTTTTCAACCAAAATAAGTGTGCCGTGACTCAAAAAAGGTTGAATATGTGATATGGGTGTCAAGTATTGCAGTAACGATATTATTGCAATATTTTTTCCTCGTTTGCATATAATTTTCTTTTCTTTTCCAGGTATAAAGGAAAACTCAATTCTTACTTTAAATTTAGCAGCTTAGGTCCAAATACGCACACATTGGAGACCTTTGGAGTTACTCATTTTAAACATTTCAGACATTTTATTCAGCTTGATTTATGTTTGTATGAAATAGCGGAAAAAGTATATATAATAAGGATTTTGAAGCAAGAGTTTTACCAAAAAAACACTTAAACATTCACTTGCGACATCTTTAACACAAGATTAATGTATTTTTGTTTTGTTTTTTGCATCTTTGAGATATGCACATCATGACGATAATAGGTTTTCGTTGTATTGTGTAGCCCTGCTGTAAACTTAGACGATGTAAAATGTGAAGTTTACTCCCTCTGAGTAACTTTTTCGTAGTTTTATCGTGTTAATTGACTGTCGTCTCTGATCACGTGAAGGCTGCGTCACTGAGTGAAAAGTGTAACGTATCCTTTATTTGTTCGTTGTGTTTGTACATTTTCTTGAGAATTATGTTTATGAGACCTGTTTTCAGGAGAGTTCATTTAAGTTTTGTATTTCTTTTAGTTCTGACGGCGTGTGTCTGCATTTGTGGGGCATAAGGCTCCTCCTGTCCGAAAATAAACGTCACTTAAAGCCAAAGAACGATTTTGAGCTTGATTAAACTCGAGGGGAGTAACGGGGGGTAAAGGGTGCTGGTTTCCTGGGGCCCAGGGCAGTGAAGGGCCCTCAAAGGCATGTGATGTTTTGTTGTTGTTTTCTCAGTTGCATTTTCCCATGCTTTCATTTATTTTTGTTGAAATAAATGGAATGTGCTTGAGTAAAGTGAGAGAATAAAGCCAATTATGCATGAGATCTGAGGGTCCCGTCACTGCTTTTAAAAAGAGGAAAATTATTGCTCACATATTAGTCAAATCAGTAACAAATAAAAGTAGGAATTATAATTTGCAGTTAGAGATCTTTGTGAAATTGGTTTCAGTTAGAGCAGCGGCACACAACCTTTTTTGTCTCGAGTACTCCTTAAACTTTGTCTCACACTTAGAGTACCCCTTAACTTGGGTTTCAGGCAAGTATCTGGGTTTACTAGTTACATTTAGTGAATTATTACCATTATATTTTTATTTTAATCATACTTATGGGCCAAGATACTCCACAAAGATGCAAACTAATAACACTTTGTTCAGATAAAAGTACATTTCATCTTCTTTTAAAACCTGAAACCATTGTAAGTGCCCCCTGGTGTTTGCTCATGTACTGCTTGCGGTCCCCGTACCCCTGGTTGGCACACACTGAGTTAGAGCACCATCAGCTGGTAGCGACACATGAGGTCTTTAAATTAGCAAGTTATTGTTAGCTGTAAGTAGAAACCATAAAAAATTAAAAACTATAACAAACAACTTTGCTGGGATAAATAAATCACACATTATGTATTAGGGGCCCACCGCGCAGGTTTGTACCCAGGGCCCAGAATGTTTTGCTCCGCCCCTGTGGACCAGCTTCATGTCCCGCTGGGGTTTTGGATGTTTTCCCTGTGGAGAAGGAGGATCTAAGATGATGCTCTGTTATCCATTTATTTATTTCCTGTAAATGCTTTTGAACTGTAATTAAAACAAAAAATATAATAGTAATAATTGACAATATACAACTTTATTTGCCTGAAACTCAAGTTAAAGTTGAACTAAGTAGCATTTTTACCTTATTAAACGTCTTTGGAAGTCTGTGTGATGGTGGTAAATGTATTTTCGAGAAAAATACATTTTATGAAAACGGCCTTTGAAGTTACAATGTCATAGAGAAATCTATGGATGAAGTGGATTAAATGGAAGAATAAAAACATTTTTAGGAACAGACTGGACAAGTTGTTGTTTCCACATGAAAGCCAATATTTTGAGAGAGCAAACTGACCAAAAACATCAACAACTCCATAATGTCCACTTGTAATTGTTATGATTTGAACACGTTGAGCTTGGATCCCACACAATAGGTCATGTTCATTAAAATAAAAAAAACGTGTTTCTGCAGAGACAAAAGCACAACAACTGAATCACCGAATGTGACAAGAATTTCTTCCTCACGTGTTAAGAAACCACACCCTCAGTTTCGTTCAGCAATTTTCACACAAATAAAAAAAAGACAGCAGCTATTTCTCTGCAAACAAACCACAACAGAGATAAAAATAAGGTCAACCCGCCTCTCTCAAGTTCATGTTTCATGACTCAAAGTCCGAGATTTACATTCTTACACAACAACATACGGATACGAAACACTGAGATGAGCAGAGAAATGTACTGTACTGAAATGTTCTGAGAGATATACGGTATTACTGGACAGTTTGTGCCTTCGCTGTGCGTGTCGAGATAAGAAAATGCTGGAGAATTCACCAATAATTTTTATGTAAATGTTGACTTGTTCTACTGGAATGTTGTACAATTTAAATTAAAGTCTACATGACAAGTTCTCATGATATTGTAATTATGACTCAGTTTGGTGGGAGGGCACATGTGGTAAACGTTTATCATAGTTTTAGAAAATACACAGACAATTTACAGCAACTGACACCTTTGTCTTACAGTTTAAACGGTCATTCAACAAAATAAAGGTGTTATCAGTTGTTATTATTTGTAAAATCATAACTATTGCGTAATTTATGGATTTTAGCTCGTGCTTTCAAAATGGTTGCCAGGTTGTTGGGGCTTGTTTGTCCATAGACCTGACTGGTAACTTTTCTGGTAAAAAAAAAAAAAAAAAACATGGACTATCTTTGCCTCAAACATTCTAAAAATCACCTAAAACTGATGTATTTCCCCTGAAAATGTTCTAACATTAAGATTTTAAAGTTTTATCTCCATAGATACACAGAGATGGTGTCAGCGGCGTCCCACTTTAAAGCACATTTTTCTATTCTATTTTTGTTGTAATAAAATGCAATATGGTTGAGAAAATGAGACTAAAAACAATTATGATCTGAGGGCCCCATCAAACCATAAAAATTGGAACGTTTTGGTTACATTACTAGCCAAGTTGTTCAGAAATAAAACTAGTGATTTGCAGTTACTGTCATGTCTTGTAGTAATAATATGCTTCGAGATGTTTGTTAAATTGATCTGCGAGTTCCTGAAAATACAAACAATAATGTATCATAATACTGTATAAGGCAGGGGCTACACAAGATGTTTATAAATTAGTGAGTTATTAAATGTTCTAGCAAAAGGGAATAAAAAAGAATAATAATAGCTAAATTTTCTGTGACAGATTAATATACAGAATTATGTATTAGGGGCCCATCGAGGAGGTTTGTGCCTCGGCCCAGAATTTGGTGCTACGGCCCTGGTGCGCGCTTCCAGGAATCTTACTGCTTTAACAGAAGATAAACAAGGACTTCCTGGGGAGTAATTGAGTGGTTACAATATTAGATTAAGAATGCTGATCTTGTCTTCTTTATTAGAATAGTTTTAGTATTTACATCATCTCTTACCTATTGTATGAGAAAACAAAAAACAAAACTACTTTCTTCAGACAATGACATTTACAGACGTTAAACTGGTACGGGACGGGGAACACATAAAGTGATCTCAGCTCAGACAATGTGCACCTGCATCTTTGCACATGAGCCGGGCACGACAATAAGTCTGTAAATAGACTTGTAAATAGGTTTGTAATGAAATTGTCAGTATATGTGGTGTTGTGCAGATTGAACGAGTTTGAATTTGACCTGTAACTGTAATCTTAAAGGAAAAACAGCATGCATGTTTGTATTGTTATTAGTCAGGGATAAATCCTCAATTTTCAAGCCAAAACTAAAACAACATGGATGCAGCTGAATAAACTCCAGGTGTGATTTTGATGACAGAACGTTGTTAGAACATGGTTAAAAGTAAAAAAAAAAAAAAATCGCTGTAGCAGAATATGTGTCCTTTAATGTGATAAATCCGGATGTCTGTGTTGAGCGATGAGCTGTTGTATGAATAAATGATATGTCAGCAGATGACAGTTGTAAGTATCTGATCTGTTTGTCCTGTGTTTATGAGTTGTCGGGGTCATGTGACCGAGGATGGAAAAGCGCTTTGACCATAATCCTGCATGTTACATATTACTGCAAAATCAAATCGCAATTTTATTGGACGCAATAGGGCAAATTTTTTGTAGTTTGTAGTTTCATTTCCTCCAAAAACAACAAAATATTGTCTTATTCTGCTTAAAAACTTTATTTTATTAGTTTATCTGTTCATATTTCAGTCTCTTTGTGAACTCTCCTGGACGCATTAAAATGTGAACTTTGACCAGATTCCTATCATCAAAACATTCATCTATTGCAATCGCACACACTGGTCAGAAGAAAAAAAACAACAACAAAAAAACGCAAACGCATTTTTCCCAAATCGCACAGCTCTATTGAAAAACACAAGAGAACCTGGTGTTTGCACAGAACACTTATGTCACTTCAATTGTAAGTGTTCCACAGTAAAGCACTGAATCTCCATGGAGACAAGCAGGCGACGTCCAGGACGTGGAGAGGTGACCCTGCTTATTGTGAGAATGCATGATTTTCAAGGTATTTATTAGCCATAAACCTGCACTGTCTGGCCCAAAAAAAAGTCACACGGTCTGTTATTTGGTTAGACCACATGAGCCAAAGCTTTCTCCAGCGCATCCCAAAGATACTCAGAGGGTTAAGATCTGGACGCTGTGAAGGTCGATCCATGTGTGAAAATGATGTCTCCTGGACCACTCTGTCACAATGTGAGCCATGAATCCTGGACCGCTGTCACAATGTGGGCCATGAATCCTGGACCGCTCTGTCACAATGTGGGCCATGAATCCTGGACCGCTGTCACAATGTGGGCCATGAATCCTGGACCGCTGTCACAATGTGGGCCATGAATCCTGGACCGCTGTCACAATGTGGGCCATGAATCCTGGACCGCTGTCACAATGTGGGCCATGAATCCTGGACCGCTGTCACAATGTGGGCCATGAATCCTGGACCGCTCTGTCACAATGTGGTCCATGAATCCTGAACCATTCTGTCTGAATGTGGGCCATGAATCTTGAACCGCTCTGTCTGAATGTGGGCCATGAATCTTGAACCGCTCTGTCTGAATGTGGGCCATGAATCCTGGACCGCTCTGTCATAAGAAATCCATTGACATAATAACCTGGTGGTTCAGGATGTTCAGGTTCATCTCATTCTTTGGTGACATAATGCTGCTGAACCTAGACCTGACCCACTGCAGCTCCCCAGATCACAACATTGCCCCCTGCAGGCTACAGGAGGCACTAGGCATGATGGGTATATCACTTCACCTGCTTCTACGACTACAGTTCCTCCTCCAAGATGTCAGCTCCTCACTATCCTTCCAGTTTTTAATACTGTGGTATCCAGTGCCTATTGTTTGAGGTTGGATGTTTCCGCTCATGTCACTGATCTGACCCTTCTCAAACACACACACATATCTTTTCATGACCACAGGATTTGTCTTTCCACATTTGTTATAGAATTCAATCCAATCCAACTTTATTTATATTTATTTTACACCCGCCAAACTGAGGTAAAATGCCAAAGAGAAAAAGAGAACAGATTTAAAAACAGGTGATGTCCAGCGGGAGTTCATTCCAGAGTGTAGGAGCAGCCAATGAAAAAGCCCGATCACTTCTAAGTTTTCTTTTGGTCTCAGAGACAACAAGGAGCGCCTCTGCTGACCTGAAAGAACCAGAGGGAGTGTACGGCACAAGGCGGGCAGGTACTTCAGGGCCAGGCCATGAAGACATCCAAAACGAAAGAAGGAATTTAGAGTCAATACAGAGGAGCACAGGGAGTCAGTGAAGGGGTCGGAGAAGGGGGGATATACCATCACATTTACGATCAGTCCAAAGACGAGCAGCAGCGTTCTGGACCAGTCGCTGTCGTGCTTTTGTTTAGACCTGTACATAGAGCACTGCAGTAATCTAGTCGTGTGGAGATGAAAGCATGGATTAAAATTTCATAATTGTGATGAGATAAAAATGACTTTACTTTGGCAAGTTGCCTCAGCTGAAAAAAGCTGGCCTTCACCACTGCACTAACTTGGGCATCAAGTTTCAAAGAAGAATCAATTTTTACATTTACATTTGCCTCAGAGAAATGAAACGCCTCTCACTGCATCCGGTTTAAAGGGCCTGTACCTGATTTTTACTGTTATGAAACGGGAAAAGCCGAACTAGACCATGTTCCCAATTTTTTTCCTGTAATAAAGTAAAATCTGTGTTGCCCACGCACATATATATATATTGTAAAAGCATCTATTCTGTGAAAATGAGACCACAACTTTTACTCTGCATCTGTTTATAGAGTGTTTTGGTCAATGAGAGAAGTAGGAAGTGTGGCGTTAGCTTGCTAATGTTTGTTAGCTTTACCCGTGATGCTCTGGACTCAGAAACTTGTAAAAAGTGCTTATAACTTCTTGTGGTGAATATTTAGCATGCTGGGACTGCATTAAGAAAGTGAGTGATAAGTGTGACTGATGTAGAGAACATAAAGTAATTATGTTTTTCATGTTTCAAAACAATAAAAATCAGGTGCAGGGCCTTTAAGTAACGTGTTGAACGCAGCTGAAAGACAATCACCCATGCAACAATCATCCAACAGGAGTCTCATCCTATTTCTTTTGTCCAGGAAGTGGGAAAAAAAAAATAGAAGAACTTGGAACATTAGTAACATCTCCATGGAGACAAGCAGGTGTCAGACTCTTCACTTTAAAAGTTTAATACTGTCACTTTTCTTCTGTTGTGCTGTTGAACATAACGAAAGTGGAACAGAATATGTAAGTCAACTGTGGGTCAAATATGTGACAGAATCTGAGTCAGCGCCTTGTGATCCGCGACCGTCAATGACACTGACGGTGTCATTGACGGTCAGTGTCATTGACGGTCGCGTCAATGACACGCGACATTGACGCGACATTGACGGTCGCTTTAAATACCTCGCATCCTAGAAACCAAACATCTCATGCAACGGCCAGGCATCGACGGCAAAATGACACAAGGAATGAGATGTGGTTTGACCCTGAAACCCGAGGGTCAAAAACGGAAAAATCTACGTTAATAAAAGCAGATGTAACTGATGAGTACAGTTGTACAGTTATTTTGATAGTCATTGTTCCCTCCATGTGTGACTCGTACAGTATTTGTACAATATGCCTGTAAAAATAGTCCGTCTGTTTGAAGTCTAAATCTGATCTGAGAGGAAAGGATATGCTCAGTAAACAAATGGTTCGAACGAATGTAAAAAAGATCTTGTGGAATGGTCTGTCAGATGAACTTAAGATGATTAATTGTATTTTTCACTCTAAAAAACTGTTCGAAACAATTATATTGATCTTATTCCGGAAATTGTCGTGGGCGCCGCCATCTTTTTTCCGTTGTAGTTTACACGGGGCAGACGAGCTCAACAGAAAATAAGTTCTAACGGAGAAAAAAGCTGTTTTCAGGACGCCCAGAAAATCAGTGCATTGTTGGCAGATGTGACCGTGTGAAAAGGCGAAACATCCTACACCTTTCTCGGTTGATTTTAATGCAACTGGAATAAACCCAGTTTCAATAAGGCTCGGTCAAGGGCAAGACTTGGCCTTAGAAAAACAATAAACAAGAAGATTAATGAAAGGGGAAAGAAATACAAATTTAAACGTCACAAATGACCAATTTGTTCAGCTCTGTCGTATAGTACTTTTGGAAACTTCTCACCTTTATCACACAAAAAAACACACAAAAAAACAGGTGTAACCTACATTTTCGTGTGACGTGATGAGTGTTTATTTTCTCTACTTTGGCCATAAAAATAAAGCTGATCTGAACAGGCATAGACTGAGAGCGAAAGACACATTTACACACTGCTTTTGGGAGAAAAAAGTTTTAAATATATGCATGTATTTATTTATGTTTTTAAATGCAAGAATAGTTAATTTTCTTCTTTTTATAAATATCAATAGAGCCAGAGAGCAAAAAGACAAATAAAAAATAAATAGAGAGGCCAAAAGAACAACCCAGAATATAAAATGGTCTGGTTTGTCCCTCTCTGTCTCCGTCCCGTCTGTCCCACAGTCTGGTAAATTTGTCCATTTAGTAAAAGTAAAAGGACACATATTCTTCTACAGTGACTTTTTTGAGCTTTTAACCATGTTCAAACTACGTTCCATCATAAAAACATACCTGGAGTTGCATTCACCCTGTTTTGAGGAATGTTTATTAGAGATCCTCCCCTCTCCGAGCGTCAAACACACTTCCTACTGAACTCGTTTTTTCTGACTTTATATGTCAAATCTGAGTGTTTTTTAAGTGTTTTGTTTTAAGTCTTTAAATCATCACAGACTCATTCTGAGCATTTCTGCCTCTAAACACGATCTCTGTGGCCGCTGGCCTGATCGCAGAGTCTCTTAAAGTGAAAACATAACGAAATGCCAGGCGTCATCTACTGAATACACTCAGTAAGTGTCAGATCAGACCACAGAGTGCATAATAATTAAAAAAAAGGTTAAAAACATGAGTTGCCAAATTTAAGTTAATCACGAGCCATGTTTAAAGACGAGATAACAATATGAAAAATACAGAATATTTTTCCTTTAACTTTTCCATTTAGTAAAAAATATAGAAATATCCAACAGTCTTCTCCGTCCCTGTCATTCATTTTTTTGACTGAAGCCAAAAGTACATTCCATCAATCATCTCCATTGTTGATGTTTTATGCCAGATAGTTTTAAAATTAAATGGATCTCAGTCCAATATTTATGAATATTAGAGAAGTCCCAAAATATGAATAGTTCTTAGTAACAAAGAGGAAATAAATATAAGTAATAAAGTTAGGGTTGGATGACGTTGACAGAAAATGTTTTTTTTTTATAATCTCAATAATTGGATGATATTTAAACAAAGTATCAGGATTGTAGTAAAATGTGTAAATGTCACAAAACATAAATGGACCTTAAAACTAAACACAAAATGGCAGAAATATCACATTTTTGTTCATTTTATTTATAACCAGCTCTTTTTAATTATACAAGATATTACTTAATATCTTAATTTTGCATAACTCCAGAATAACAATCCCAGTATTAACAATTTCTCAAGATATCTTCCACCTCTACAAGTATTTAATCAAGGAAACATTTGACTAAATACTTTCATTAAAGTATGTTTGTTTTATCGCACCATGAGGTCAAATCAAATCTAAGTTGCTTTAAGGTGATAATCAAGAATGTTTTTCCCCAAACCATAACATCGTGATGAATCCGAAATAGTCCCTCTTTGCCACAAGACCAGTTTGTGACAGACCGACTCACGGCGAGGAGCACAAGACGCACGAGTGATAAAGTTTCCGTTTTATGTAACCAACAACACAACTCAAAGGGACTGATGCAGTTCCTAGAAATCACAAGAAATGGGATCATCATCAGTGACACGGCCCTCAGTGTGGGCGCGTGATGCCAAACACACGCACAGCATGTCAGGGTAGATACAGCCCTCTGCAGTCAAGGAGCAAAGACACTTCTGAAGGTGCACTGTGTCACTTTTGAGCAGGGTCCATCCAGGAGATGTCGTCGATTTGCCTGAATGTGTTACAGCACTTTCTTAGCGGCCGTATCAGACCTGTGCAGTGTTGGACTCCAGGGCTTTGTCAGGGACTCCTGGGCGCAGTCAGGGGCCCCGGGGCCTCTGGATGTCAGGTGGCCCCTGCTCAGACGGCTGCTTCACGACCTGCCACAGAGGAAGAAGAAGATGGCATTATTGCATCACTCTTCATGAGTGTGAGAGTCAGCTCTGAGAGTGTTGTTTTGAAACAGATGAAGTTGAAGAATATTCAGAAAGTGGTTTCTCTTCTCCGCTGATGCAGTATTTAAATGAACTGTTATAAAACGGTTTATGGGAAAGTATGACTAAATCTAAATATGCAGCGAGTGCGGTTAACACCATCTGAGATCAGGCTCAAAAACATCGAGTGCTGAAGGAGGCCACAGCTCTGCTGTTTCTGCTCCTGTGCTTCTAGCTTCAGGCTGCGCTCACTTGTCCTGGTTTGGTCCTGGTTTTAGCCCAGATTAGTCCTGATGTAGGTTTTGTTTGGTCTTATTCTGGACCTGATTTAGTCCTGGTCCGGTTCAGGTTTAAATGGCTCAGACTCAGCCACGTCCAATAAAGGCCAGGCCCTGATTTGAATAGGAAATAGTTCTTAATGTTTTATTAATGTTTAATTAATTTATTCTTTATTGATCCCTTAACCTCTTGAGACTAAATGTCTCATTTTGACCATAAATACACACAATACATAATATACACAAAAAGTCAAATTTATTTCTATATACACACATGAAAAATCGTCTCGCAGGGCTCGTCTTGAATGAGGAAATGATACATTCTTCTACAGAACATCAGTTAAAGTCCTGATTCTTCAGTTTTGTGTCTCTGGGTTAAGTCATTTCTGAGGATGTTTCATGCTCAGCAACACGACCTCCAGTTTCAGTTGCAAAAGAGTTTGAGGAAGTTTCCCATTTTATTTGATTGAATTACTTCCACACCACGAGATGATGCAAGCAGAGAGCAAGATTACACAGTCAACCTGTTGGGAGTTTTTACATTGAATAGCTTTTTTTGCTTATTAGACATTTAACTGTTTTTTGTAACTGATATGTGAACAAAAGAAAAAACAAGAAATTTAAAACTGGTTCAAGTCCCTTTTTTAATACAATATGTGCAATTTTGGTGTTTTTTACACAGAAAATACCTTATTTCTACGTGAAAACATGACATGATCAAGAACTTATTATGTATCTTTCTCTTAGTTTCAAACTGGTATCTATACATTTAAGATTGTTCACCTGCAGAGTGTCGTCTTAAATGAAAGTTTCTTTGTCATAAACACCAGTTGTCATTTGTTCCGTTCGCACATGTTTGAATAATCCTGTGTCGTACTTGATTTTAACAATAGTTCAAGTAGATGAGAATCCCAGCATCAGTTCTTTGTCAAACAGGGTTAGTGTTTGATCCCATTAAATAAATGTGAACATGCTCTTTCATGATGGAGGAGCTTCATTAGTGTTTGGCGCTGACAGGGGCCTGTGAGGGAAACATTTAAACCTGGGCTGCCTCATTCTCCAGCCGTGATGACGGAGGGTCTCACTCATTGCTCTCACAAACCCTTTGGCTTATAGTTTTCTGATGTTTGGATTTGTGGGTCACTGGCGCAGCTTTGGAACAGGATTTCCAGACGCAAAAGTGAAGCAGAAGGGTCTCTGTGGGAGAAAAATGCATTTTCAGAAAACAGTCTTTGAGTCACAATGTTCCAGAGAAATCGATGCATAGAAAATGTAAATTATTTGACATTTGAGTAACTTGTAGCTTGACCTTGAGGCATGGCCTCAGTCAGTGCTCGTCACTTCTTCCCCTGAACACCCACAGCTGGAGCTCATGTTTGTCGTGTCACACATGTAGAAAGCATGAGGCGGCGTGTGGTCACTTTACATATTGAACTATAGATTTCCTCCATTCCTCGAATCAAAGCGCTCTTTACTTCACACATTCTGTCCATGACAAATACCAAAGCTGCCAGAAAAATTGTGAAAGTGAAAGACAAATGTTCTGGTTTCAATGTTGCAATCCTCCTTCCGTTGAACTGATGACACAAAATACAAGATTTCTCCCCCAATTCTGCCCCTTTAGCGTTTCCCATTTGGGGTCAGACACATCACTTATATTGAATTATATTTGCATTGTTAGAATAGACATGATAATTTCTATATTGACTTATTGTCCAATATGTGATCAAAAGAACAATATTTTGGGGGCTCAATATTTATCGTGTGTATGTTTTGTATGCACTTTGGAGAACTTGTACCTTAATTTTGATCAACTTTGGATTCCAGAGAGTGAAATAAGTTATTTTAGGATTCATAATCAGCACCAACTTAATGAAAAGGTGTTTAATTCAGCTAATTATTAATGTTTTTAACAATATTTCACATTTAGAAGACTGTAATTGGGATTTCCAGCTGTTCTCACCCTCATTTCATGCTACATTGTGCAGTCGAATGAAGCCTGGCAAAAAAATCCTTTAAAGAAAATAACCAAAGATAAAACTGCTTTCAATATGACTTTGCAGAACATAAACAACACACATTTTTCTCTGTCATATTGGGTTCAAATGGAACTACAATCCCAACTTGAAGACAGAAAAGCGTCACAAAAGTCGGCGCGTTCGAGAGAAGCTAAACCTGAGCAGATCCATTCGGTTCAATCAACGTAGATCAAATCGATATTAAAACTAATATCGAAACTAGATACGCATTTGTGCAAGTATCAATACTAAAAAAAAAAAATCCCTTTTACGGGACAAAATTTGACAGTTTTCTGAGTAATCTTGAGCTTTTACAATATTTGATAAAGAAAGTGCTATTACAGTATTTAGTGCTGAAAATATCCAGTCTAAAACCTTGACTGAAAAAAGAGCATTTGCAATTATCCTCGTGGTATTGAAATCGGTCCAGAGAATCAAGTACATTTCCTGGCATCGAAATTGAGTCTGAAATGTCAGTATCGTAACACTAAACCTGATTAGATTTGTGTCTTCAGCCAGGCTCAGATGTCTCAGTCTGAGTTCTGGTGGCAATTGCGTTCTAAAAACAGGGCGATAAAAGTCATAAACTACAGCAGAGCAACTCATTATTTTACAGACAGACAGATTTCTCAAATGGTTTTGTCTTCGGGGCCAGAAATGTGTCCAACACGATAATGAAAAAAATGTCATACGAAAGGTTTCAGATTTGCCAATCCAGATCTGAACCAGAATTTACTAAACCGGGTCTAAACCAGGTATAAACCAGGACTAAAACCAGGATTAAACCAGGTCTGAATCAGGACTAAACCAAATCTAAACCAAGACTAAACCAGGTCTAAACCAGGACTAAACCAGGACTAAACTAGGACTAAACCAGGACTAAACCAGGACTAAACCAGGACTAAACCAGCTCTAAACTAGGACTAAAACCAGGTTTAAACCAAGTCTGAACCAGGACTAAACCAAATCTAAACCAAGACTAAACCAGGTCTAAACCAGGACTAAGCTAGGACTAAACCAGGACTAAACCAGGTTTAAACCAGGTTTAAACCAGGACTAAAACCAGGTCTAAAATGTGATTAAACCAGAACTACTAACTAAAACAGGACTAAAAAGGGACTAAACCAATAACAACAAATTAAATATTTTCTATATTTTTTGAAGATGGTTGAGGACCAGATCATGACCCTTGGAGGGCCTGATTTGGCCCCCTGGCCTTAAGTTAAATAGTCCTGGTCTAAAGTGTCGAGGGCCTATTTTTCTTAAAACGTCTGACTAAAATGAGCTTAATTTCAAACTGAAGTTGTTCTGAACTCTTTGCAGCACAAACTATTGTCTGGAGTTTATCTGAAGCTGAGACTGTAGTTTTTGTCCCTCGCGTCTGATTTACTCTAATTACGAGAGTGAAAAATCTCTGCTCAGAGGAACATCAAATTTTCAATTCCACCGAGACTCTCTTTGGTAAATATAAGTCAGAGTAAAGGTGGTGTCTGGAGGATTGACACTTGACTGAGCATTTACTGGGTTTTGACAATTCCTTTTTCAAAACAGAAGCTAATTTGACTGAATATTTGTTTTAGGGACTTAACGTTAATGTTAATAACGTATTAGTGGAATCCAAATAAAAGTCCCATTTGTTTTATTTTATTTTTAAATATTTTGTTGTTTTTTTAGTACAAGCTGATCCTGGTTCATCTCAGAATGGTTGATTTGACTGAAAATAAGATGGTTACAGCTTTCTTTTCATACTTAACATGTGCAGAAGCTGACACAGGTTAAATGCTCATATAATGTGTTTGTTGTCATAATAATGCAGGGAACTCCACCTGTCTCTGTCAGGACAATTTTTCTCTGAATTATGAACACTGACCCTAGCACTGCAATGGTTTTATTAGTAATAGAAGTATTACATTACTTCTACTTTACAAAAATTTACAAATATGTGTCAAGATTTTATCACATTAGTTTGGTAGAACATGAGCATTACATAATGTCCAAATATAAGAAAAAAACGGTTTAGCGCAGAACAGCAAAAAGTAGATCAAAAGAAACAATGATCATTCCTCACCAAACGCTGACTTGATGTAATGATAAACCGCTGCATTTCCAGAGACGATCGCGTGTGCTGAGCCGACAGACAAAACGAACAGGCAGCATCAGCTGTCTCTTGTTCACGACACATGGCTCTGGCATCAAGAACCAAACTATATTCACAATGCATAATGCATCTAGCATTATCCGGAATGGAATCGTGCCGTGTGTGCAGTGAAGTGAAATAAATGTAGAATAAATAATGAATCGCTGACATTCCCCTTAGAATTAAAAAGTGTGACTCATGTATGGTTTAGGTCTTTTTAATTAACAAAACATTAGTGTTTGGGGACGTCAGCTGCTCTCGTAGTAGAGCTCTAAACCTCTGAACGGTCGACTTTCCTGAAGGAAACTCTCACGTCTGATTCCTGATTCATGCCTGAATTTTCAATGGTACGTCGCTTTTTGATGACATCACAGAGGGATTCCGTTTAAGACATCAGCACTACTTCCTGTCATTTTAAACTTTTACTATTCAAAATTTCTTCACAAACTGCAACTTCACAGACGTAAAAGTATGATAAATAATTGCCACAGGTGCCCTCCCATCAAACTTAGAAAAACACGAGAACCTGTCATACAGACTTTAAGCTTTGTCTCACACTCAGAATTTAGCCACTTATGTGTGTTTACCACAGCAAAGCAATGAGTTAAAATGAAGGCTAGAAGGGTCGTCGCCGTGGTAACCAGTGTCCAGTTCCAGCTCCATGTTGTGGTGGAAAATTCTACTAAAGAAGAAATACAAAACTAACAGGGAACTCATAAGCCACGTTTCGGCTTGGAGCGTCTAGCCAAGCTTAAAATGACGTGAATTTACCATTTTTATTTGGATTTGAGTAGATTTGACTCAATGATAAAATAAGATTAAAATAAGAAAAATGTACCAAAGAAATTAGTAAATTAATCTTAACCCACTGACAGATAATTTGACTTGAACTAAGAAAGTAATGTATTGAAACAAGTATGAAAAGGTTTGAAACAAGTAAAATAATCTTCCATCAAATAAAGACTCTTAACTAATCTTAACTGGTCAAAACGTCTGAAATGAACATTAATATCCTGAAAACAAGACATTTTAGTGTTAATGGCGGACTGTGTTTCCGTTCAGGCAGTCACACTTGAGTCGTTTAGTCGATTAATCAGTCGATGGAGTCTTGGTCGACCAAAATTTGTACTAGTCGACTAATGCTTTTATTTAGATTAAAATGATTTATGTGACACCAGCAGAAAGAAGAAGGTATGGATTAAGTTGTGAAAAGTTTAGTTCTATGTATCTTTTTACATTTAACAAAAACATACCAAAGATTCTTTGTTTGGTGGGAGGGCACCTGTGGCATTTATTTATCATAGTTTCGCATCTGTGAAGTTGCAGATTCTGAAAGCAAGAAAAGTACAAGTTTAAAATTTCAGGAAGTTGTGCTGAGTTCTAACACGCGACGCACAGGAAAGTCTGTATCACTGACACCTGAATTGTTGTTGTTGAACTGACTTGTATCTTGTCCAGTGCTCGTCACTTCTTCCCCTGAACACCCACAGCTGGAGCTCATGTTTGTCGTGTCACACATGTAGAAAGCATGAGGCGGCGTGTGGTCACTTTACATATTGAACTATAGATTTCCTCCATTCCTCGAATCAAAGCGCTCTTTCACACATTCTCTCCATGACAAATACCAAAGCTGCCAGAAAAAAAGGTGAAAGTGAAAGACAAATGTTCTGATTTCAATGTTGCAATCCTCCTTCCGTTGAACTGAAATCAAGATTTTTGACCAGTCAACTAAAAAGGGGGGGTGGAAAAATGTCTCGTAACTATGACATATCTCTATGTATTTGACGCAAAACACACTCACATAACTGCATGGGAGTTCATGCTAAAATATCTATATATATTTATGCCGGGGAAAAAAAAGGAGACAATGTAGAATCTTTGGTATGTTTTGGTATTTATATGTAAAAGGGTATATAGAACTACACTTTTCAGATAACTTATCTGCCAATGAAAGGCTTCAAAAACAACAAACTGCTGCTTGGACTTTACAAGAGACACCAAACATTAGACATTGAATGGAAGAAAGTGTTATTCTCTGATGAGAAAAAATGTGACTTTGATGCTCCTGATGGTTTCCAAAGTTACTGACACAACAAGCAGGTCCACCTGAGAGGCTTTCCACTCGCCACAGGGAGGGGGCGCCATCATAATCTGAGGTGCTTTTTCCTTCAGTGGAACAATGGAGCTCCAGGTGGTGCAGGGGCCCCTGGCTCTGTGCAGATGTTGCAGAGAGCATCCCTCATGACTGAGGGCCTCGTCTGTGGAACCACTGGGTTTTTCAACAGGACAACGCTACAGTTCAGCCCCAGGACAAAGGGCTTCTTCAGGGGAATAACATCACTCTTTTGGACCATCCTGCGTGTTCCCCTGTTCTAAATCCAACTGAGAACCTTTGGGGATGGACAGCTGCCCTGCATGAGGCCGTCTTCTCCACTTGGAGAAGCGTTACCATCACCTCCTCGAAACACTTGCATCAAGCACAGCAAACACGATAACGGTGGCACTACTCATTACTAACTTCATGTTTGGGACTTTGATTTCTGTTTTGAGGGGGTTTCAGGTTGTTTTTTGAGGTGAGGTCCTAAACGTTTGATCAGCTGCAGAACAACTTATTTCAGATTAATTGTTGTATGCAAAATGTCACTTTTGCAACTTATTCAACTGGTCTTTTGATGGGGACAGTATAATCCTGTTAGCTACTTTTTAGTAAATGAGTTGTCAGACCTGTCATACATTTAAGCACTCGAGACTTCAAAGGTAAAAATATCATTCATTTAAATGTCTGGTATAGTTCTGCTTTATCTGTCAAACCCAGTATTTAAATGCAATAGAGCTGCTTTTCTGACCTGTTTTACATCAGACGAGTGCGAGAAAACTGAGAAATGACTTAAAGTAGAGAACCTAATGTTTTACACTTTTGCTGGAAGTCGTCCGATAGAAACTGTTAATACCATGATTGTTTGCAGTTACAAAATCTCAAAGGCTACACACTCGAAACCATACAATCTACAATAAGTGTACAAGGGTTTGAATAAAGTAGTATTTATCTTAATTTTAGTACATTTTGACCATCTTTAAATAAGAAGTGTCAGTGGAACAAGCACAAAATGTCTTGCTTCTCTAAAGATAAGAAAAACACAAGGAAAAAAAGCTACTCCCCTTGAAATAAGAAAAAAAATGTGTTCCATTGGCAGATCTTATTTTAAGAACGTGAAATACACTCAAATTAAAATAGATATACACAATTCAAGCACAGATTCACACATTATCTTATTTAAGAGTGTACGTTTTTCCAGTGTATTTGTATACTCTGCAGAGGACAAAATATTCTCTCTCTTTGTCTCTCAAATCTTAATATTCCGGCACATTTTACTAAACCGAAGATTCAAAAGGCTCCCATTCTAAACACCAACACCAAGATTTAAATATGGAAATAAGGAATATTTATAAATAAAAGCTATTTCTGGATGAAAAGCAGACATTATTAATACTTTTTTGATGTTTTGATTTAATAATGTAACTGTTTTTGAACAAAAGTGTCCGTGATTTGAGAGGTAACGATTATCAAAACACGTCCACAATTATTAAAGTCGACTGGAATATTATGGGACGGTATGAAATTTACACATTATGAAAACCACACAGCAAAAATGTATATCTAGCCTCACTTAAAATACAAGAATTTATACTTTTCATCTGGATTTGAGCAGTTTTGACTCAGTGAGATTTAATTGCTGATGTGATGCAGAATGTTTCACTGGTTTCAAGGTATTTTAAACAGATCAACAGATAAAATAAGAAAATCTATTTGCCAGTGGGGTATGTAAAATTACTGGCAGATAATTTGGCTTGAAGTAAGAAGTAATGTATTGAAACAAGTTAGAAAAGGTTTTAAATAATTAAAATAATCTACTTTCATCAAATAAATAGTCTTAACTCACCATAACAAGTCAAAATATCTTAAATTAAGATTAATATCCTGAAATTAAGACATTTAATTACTCTAGAAATTCATTTTTTTGCAGTGCATGACTAAAATATACACACTTTCTTTTTTATTTCAATTTGAGTCATAAATCTTACTTTCTCTGCTCAAAGCATGTTTTGGAGCCTATGTATAAACCAGTTAACAATTATACAATTACTAAATTAGTTGACAATTATTTCAATAGTCGATTCGTTTAGATTATTCCATACATTTTTTGCAAACTCAAGACTGTAAACATTAACTTAACGCCCGGGGACCAAATCAAGTCCTCCAAGGGCTATGATCCGGCTCTTATTAGTGGCCTAGACCTGGAAGAGTCCTTGTTTAGTCCTAGTTTAGTCCTGGTTTAGACCAGGTTTAGTCTTGGTTTAGTCCTGGTTTAGACTTGGTTTAGTCCTGGTTTAGACCTGTTTTAGTCATGATTTAGACCAGGTTTAGATCTGGTTTAGTCATGATTTAGACCTGGTTTAGTCCTGGTTTAGTCCTGGTTTAGTCCTGGTTTAGACCTGTTTTAGTCGTGATTTAGACCAGGTTTAGACCTGGTTTAGTCATGATTTAGACCAGGTTTCGTCCTGGTTTAGACCTGGTTTAGTCATGATTTAGACCAGGTTTCGTCCTGGTTTAGACCTGGTTTAGTCCTGGTTTAGACCTGGCTTAGTCATGATTTAGACCTGGTTTAGTCCTAGTTTAGTCCTGGTTTAATCTTGTTTTAGTCCTGGTTTAGTCATGATTTAAACTTGGTTTAGACCAGGTTTAGATCTGGTTTGGTCCTGGTTTAGACCTGGTTTTGTCTTGGTTTAGACCTGATTTTGTCCCTGATTTAGTCCAGGTTTTGTCCTGGTTTAGACCTGCTTTAGTCCTGGTTTAGTCCTGGTTTAGACCTGGTTTAGTCCTGGTTTAGTCCTGGTTTAGACCTGGTTTAGTCCTGGTTTAGTCCTGGTTTAGTCCTGGTTTAGACCTGGTTTAGACCTGGTTCAGTTCTGGAGATGTGGTTAAAGCCTTTTACATGTTTTACATATTTGTGTTGGTGTTGGACACGTTTGTGGCTCCGAGGACAAAACCGTCCTAATTATCTGGCCCTCAGTGAAGTTGGTTGCTCTGCTGTAAAGTGTGCTGCGTATTCCACACACGAAGTAAATTACTTTAACCTTTAACCGTTTAATGTCCCATATCAAGTCACAAAGTTGATTCAGTACAGCCCTAATTTCAATCCACATTTCAATAAAGTCATCCTAAATGTAAAAGATATCGTTATATTTTGATCATAGCTAACAAAGCACTGGGCGATTTGGTGACAAAACTTGACAATCTGCTATTTTGGGCAATGTTATGATTCACTATTTCTCTATTTAATGTCGCTGTTTACTTGGAGACAGACATTTTTTCCCGCACACTGTTGCTCAGCGTGTCTTACAAAATACAATATATGGCTCCAAGAAAACTGAATTATACATTATTTGTCCTAACGCGCTGATATTCTGACATCCCTCATTGGAGCTGGTCCACAAACCCAAAGGTCTGAGGTTCAAATCCCACTTGGACCGCTGCTGTTTAATGAATAATGCACACAAATGTAAACTATAAACTTTGAGCGTCTGGAAAAGTAGAATACAAGACTAAAAAACATTATAAATATTAATTGAAATCACTAAAACGAGAAAATTACAATGTGTTTCGACGGAAAAATCGTCTAATATTTGTAGATTGTATTGTTATGTTATAGTTATTTGTCTGCCTTTTAGTCTGATCAAACTCGTATGAAGAGAAATCTCAAAAGCACATTGGAAAATAATCATCAGTTAATCATCAGCTTAAGTTCTACTAATAACCATGGACTCATATAAAAACTGTTCTCTTTATAATGTATGTGTGACAGAACTGGCCAAAAATGCGTGCACTGCCAGTAAAAAGTGCTTTATTCTTCCCCCTCAATCAAAATAAAACCTCCTCGACGCATAAAACACATTTGCATTTTAGAAACCTATTTGTCACTCACGCCTTATTAGCACACACCGAAACTGAAAAGGCTCAATCTGCAAATATATCTTGGGCTACACTTTGTCTGTTTTGTTTTTGTTCAGACTTGAGCCCAGTTTAGTCGTGATGCAGACTTGGTTTGGGCCAGTTTTAGTCCTGGTTTTGACCTGCTGTGATCCCAGTTGTGTGTTTGAGTGTGAAAGCAGCCTTTTGGTGTCAGTAAATGTTCATATTACGGTGCACTTTGTGACTTTTCTGGAGGATTTGGCAGTTGTTTGTCCACATGGAGGTCAGCGGCGGACTTACAATTAGGCAATGGGCCACAATTGCCTTGGGTCCCCGACCTGAAGGGGCCCTCAGTAAGATGCCCTTCCTGATCAAGACTCTGAAACAGTTGATATTCTCTCAACCAATCACAGTAAAGTAGAGCAATGCACTTACAAAAAAAAAAACAAAAAACAAAAAAAAACCAAAAAAAAAAAGATTTACCTATTTAGCTTCTTTAGCTAAATTTACTATTTAGCTAATAAAGCCACTGAGCTCGTTCATTTCACACGTGCTACAGAAATAACTAATCTGCTTGCACGATCGGCCACATTTTCATACAAAGGCGGCTCAATTTGAGTCAAAAAACGTCTTTCTCGGTTCATGTCATGATTTGGAATCTGCGTGAAGACCAGTTAATCGTGTTTTATTACTAAATTAGTTGACAATTATTTCAATAATCAATTAGCTGTGATTAATCAAACTTGACACAGCCCTATATATCAGTGTTTCCCAACCAGGGGTACGCGAGCAATTACCAGGGGGTACTTAGAATGGTTTCAGGTTTTAAAATAAATACATTTACATTTATCTGAATAAAAAGTGTTATTAGTTACAAATTTAGCATCTTTTGGAGTATCTTGGACCAAAAATATTATTATTTCTGTGCAGTGGTTAGCGCTCTTGCTTCACAGCAAGAGGGTCCTGGGTTCGACTCCCAGGCGGCGTGGGGCCGTTCTGTGTGGAGTTTGCGTGTTCTCCCTGTGTCTGTGTAGGTTTCCTCTATAACTGAAAACAGCCGGTGTGTGAATGAGAGTGTGTTTGTGAGAGTGCAGGACGACAGAGGAACAGTAGCCCTAACCCTGAGGGCTAATTCCAACGTTATATGTTCATTAACATGTACTGCCCAACCAAATTAACAAATAAATAGATAAAACAAAAATGCAATAGTATTAATTGACAATATGTAACAGATAAACCCATTTATTTGCCTGAAACTCAGGTTAAGGGGTATTCTGTGAGACAAAGCTTGGGGGATCATCCAGACAAAAAAAGGGAACCACTGCACGATATGACTCATTACACATACAAACTAAGTCTAATTTTAATTCTGCTAATTATTTATTGCACTTCATGGTTTTTTTTCCATTTAATAGAGTTTTTGGAGTTTGTACATGAGGTTGTTGTTTCAGTTGTATAAAGTAGTTTCAATACTCTCTTTCGTGCTGCATCATGGTTAAAATGTGTTACCACTACACGCCTAATTCAATGCCAAACGTGAAACAAGAAGGCGCCGAACACTGGCGCAGTGACATAATGCACGTTTAAAGTAGACCACAACTCTACTTCACTTTTTGCATTTGTTTCCATTGAGTAAACAGTGGTTCGTTTTGCTCAGTCAGCAATTTCCTCCTCACATGAGCGCACATAAACAAACCACTGACACTCAAAACCACACAAAAATTACATTTATAATCGTGAAAAATCTAGCCCTAAAGGATTACTCACGTCAGACCCGATGCAAAGGTCGAGGGATTCCCATTTCTTAGAGTAACTTCATTCTGAGTCATTACAAAAGCGATAGTAATTTATTTGAAATTGTCGCACTTAGCAAATCCCGAAGATAGAGTCTCCATGGAGTCTTTTTATAGTTATATTATTGTACCAGTAGTAATTGTTTATTATCATTTTAAATCAGTCGAGTGGCAGTTTGTCAAGAAAAAAATGAAAAATTAAAGTTGAAAATGACAGGAAGTAGAGCGAAGTTCTACAACAGAATCCCTCTGTGATGTCATCCAAACGTTTAAACAATCGATCGACAATATTAAATGTCTATATGGCAGGATCGCATGTGTTTCTAATTGTGACTTAGTTTGATGCAAGGGCACCCGTGGTAAATATTTATTATAGTTTTACATCCGTAAAGTTGCAGTTTGTGAAGACATTTTTAAAATTAAAGTTTAAAATGACAGGAAGTAGTGCTGAGTTCTAAAACATGCCATTGAAAATACAAAGACAGAACTTTTTTCTGACGGTTTAAACTGTTATTTGTCAAAATAAAGGCGTTATCAGGAATTATTATTTGTAAAATCACAACTATTGTGTAATTTATATGGGTTGTGGCCAGCAAAATGGTTGCTAGGTAACAGTTCTCAATTATCTATGTCATATTTGTTGCCCCTGTCCAACCAGGAAGTAACTTAATAAACTTTACGAAAACTGAAAATTGGGGACAAATAGGCAAAATGTTTAGTAAAATGCTAAATATAATCATGTTCACTACATTTTACTCAAATGTGACGTCTAACCGTCATATAGACCTCAAGTTGTTATCAGGTATTACTATTTGTCAAATAATAACTATTGTATAATTTATATTGATTTGGGCCCTTGGAAGAAGCTAGCTAACAGTTTTGGAATTAATGCTGTGTTCATGTGGTCCTGAAAAATGCACACGAAGACTCGCACAAGTCATAAAACAACTCAGGAACTCGATTCAAAAGCTCCTGCCCATCTTTTACAGCTGACGCCACCTGTCGCTGACTAATGGTACTACAATTAGGGGTTTACTGCCAGTCGTTTATAACATTAGAGTAACAAATGAGCGTTAGCTTTTGTGCAGGCTAACAACAACAAATCTCACTGTTAAACTCACTGTTGGAGAGCGGAATCAAGATCCTGATTTTCCTAAATAAAAGCACATGAATGCAAACAAGTGGGAACCCCAACAGCTCATCTTGAGTTCACGAACACTTCCTGCTTCTCTCGTTGAATAAAACGCTCTATAAACAGATGCAGCGTAAAAGTTGTGGTCTCTAAATATGTCATGCGGATTTGACCTATATTCATTACAGAAATCCATTTTCCAGAGTCACGTGACCCGCAGCGAGGAGGAAATAATGAGCTGCGTGCATGGATTTATTAAATGAACTGGATAAGGCACGCCTCCTCTGTCCCAGATTGATTAGTGGCCGTGCGAGATACTGCAGCCTCTTGGGCCCAGCCTTTTTCTATAATTGCAGATTGTAATTGCAGACAGTACTTAATTAGTATTCGTATTTACATAAAATAGAAGGAAATGTTATTTTCTACTGTTTCTAAAATCACCGAAATTACAGTTTTTATTTTAAGTGACGTCACGGCAAACATGTGTGAGCCGTGTGAGCAAGCACGTCGAGGATACAAAACGACAAGGCTAGACTAGAGACACATGTAAGTTGTATTTTATTTAACTTTAGACGCTTTCACATTTGGTCTAACATGAAGAATACAATTACAATCACCAAAGCTAACGTTAACACAAAAACTTGCGAGCTGCGTGGTCGCTCATGTCGCTCAAAGCATCATGGGGGATTGTCGTCACGTGGTGCCCTAAAGCAAAGATGGCAGCCTCCATAACGCAAAGATGTCAGCCTCCATGAAGCAAAGATGTCGGCCTCCATAACGCAAAGATGTCAGCCTCCGTATCAGGAAGTAACGCGGAAGTAAATAACTTTTTTGGGGTCATGCGCCAATGAGCACACGCCATAGGGATAAACAGGGAGCCATTTTGGGTTCATCTTCCAGCGACATACTAAGGCTGTGTCCACATTCAGACACAGCCTTAGTATGTCGCTTTTTGGTGACATTTCAGAATTCACCACTACTTCCTGTCACTTTTATTTTTCAAATTTCGTTCACAAACCGCAACTTGCCAAAAATGCAAAACTATGCAAAACATTTACCACAAGTGCCCTCCCATCAAACTAAGTCAGCATTAGAAAAAAACATTAGAACCTGACATATAGACTTTAACGCTCCACGACATTTTTAAAAAGTGCAACGTAAACTAAATGTTCCATGTTTAGTTTCAGTTTAGGCCTAAAGTGGATGTTAATTGTGTAATATTTTTGCTCGGCCGTGCAGTAACTTTCCCCTTAGAAGTCATAAGTTTCACAATTTGTAGATTTCCAGAGGGACTCCGCATGCAGTCGGGTTTGTTTCTCCGCTTCAAGACAAGATAAAGAACTGTTTCTGGAGAAAGTTGTAGTGTGTTATCTCAAAACCGGCTTCCACTGAAACATGTTGCTCATTCGAAGTAGAAATTGTATTGTATTATGACGTACTTTTGAGTTATTACTGGAAAAGTGTATTGTTCCAAGGAAGAAATGTGGACTCTGTGTTCAGTCACCCCCCGGGATTTGACAAAAATAAATAAGGATTATTGAAACTTACCCTAAAGTCGTGTCTAAAAAGTATGTTACTCTGACCTTAAACCCAAAGAATCCTGTCTTTGTCTCGTGGACATTTCTGGTGCTGATTCACGCTGTACAGTGCGTTATCAGTGCGTACTTCCTTTGGCCTTTGATATTTCGCCCACTTTGTCTGAGCGAGAATGTCTGAGCGCTTTATGAAAATATGGACCAATCAAAATGGAGTGTCTGAATTAGAGCTTATGGTGTGGAGACAGAATGCTGGGCAATATTGCGATCAGTGGCGGACTTAAGGATTTGGGGGCCCAGTGCTAAATTAAGTCCAGGCCTCTCCTCAAGTGTGATTTTCTAAAACTTTTCTGTCGTGTCTCTTGAATTGTTCTTGAAGGAAGCTTTTGGTTTTTGTTGTTTTTGTGTTGTTATTTTTACGACAGAAGTTTTTGTTGCTTTTAGTCGCGTCTTTTGATGGCCTTTTGTAACTGTCTTTCAGTGGCTCGTTGTCATTTAAAGTTGCTTTTAGTCGTGTTTTTTTGTTGCGTTTTTTTGCTTTTAATCACGTTTTTGTTATTTTATTGGTGTCTTTGTCGCTTTAAGTCATATTTTTGGCGATTTTCGTTGTGTCTTTGTCGATTTTAGTCATGTTTTTCACTTTTAGTCCTGTTTTTGTTGTTTTAAGTCATGTTTTTGTTGATTTTAGTCATGTTTTTTCACTTTTAGTCATGTTTTTGTCGTTTGAAGTCATTCTTTTGTCGTTTTAAGAAGATGTCTAACTTTGCTTGTCAAACTGTGTCTGAATAAACACAACACCAAGATTAATGGAGTCTAATTTAGGCCTTAACATAAAAAACAACAACAAAACGACAATTTTTTTTACTGTTTTCATTTTAAAAATAGTACATTTCTAACAATGTATGTAACTATTATTATTTTTTTTTTCTTTTTGCCTTTTTCTGTCTTGTTCTGTTTGCATGTGTTTTATTTTTGCTTGCATTACATTGACCTTTGTAATAAAGACTGACATCGGCCTACGAATTCACAAAATATAGGTTTGTGCAGATCTAAACTACAGGTTCAGCAGTATTTGTGCAGAATAAGACATATTTTGTTGGTTACGTAAGAAATTAGGGCACTTCCCATACAATTTGCTAATTGCGTCCATTCAAATTGTTTTCGATTCGATTACTATTAATCTATCAGCCCTACAAATGTTTTTTAGCTTTAACCTGATGAAGGCCTAGTGCCGAAACGTTGCTTGAATAAAGTCACATAATTTGCAAGTAAGGCGGTGTGCGGGAAATCTTTTTCAAGCTTTAACCTGACTGCAAAACTCGCTGTGGGCTGAGAGGCTTGTGAAAACGGTTTCTAAACTCATGGAGGTGAATATTTAGGATGCTGGGACTGCATTAAGAAAGTGAGCGATACACGTGACTGATGTAAAGACTTTAAAACAAACTAAACAAACTAGCTCGGTTTTTCACGTTTCAAAACAGTAAAAATCCGGTACAGCGCCTTCATTATTACTGAGAAAACAGTCTGTTGATGGTATAACACTTGGAAAAGAGTCCAATCTTTCTTTGACACATGCAGCCATCATCCACTGGAGGGCTCTTAAATATCAGCGTTTCATGCAGTGTGATTCCAAAAGGTCAAAAACAATAGCGTTACATGATCACTGAGGGCAGACTGTCCAGGAGGAAGCTGGACTTCCCACATGGGACAGACTGACACACACTCACCGTGCACCCCGATGTTGACCAACAGCTGTTTGTTTACCAAATGCATCTTACAAAATACATGCCAGGTTTGCCACAGAGTCCAAAAGTCACAACTCCAGTGACCTCGTGCCTCCTGATTTGCTTGATTCGTTTGGACAGCATTATCAGTAGCTTTGATATTGTTTAATCAAATATGTAAGTAAAAGTACATATTTTTAGGTATCTAAACTTCATTTTATGGCGCAAACGTTTACTTCATTACATTTGAGAGCAGCTATCTGTACGTTCTACTTTCCTACATTTTACATCAGCACTAAAAAGTATTCCTCTTTACTGTTTGAGTTCATTTTAGCTCGTTCGTAGTTTGACTTGACGTCTCAACTTTGAGCAAATAAAAAGTATACAAACAAAAACAGCTAGAAAACTTAGGAAATCGGTTCAGTTGAACAAAAATCAGCACTTTAGTTTGGTTTGTTTTATCCAGATCTTTTCTCAAAATCTGTCTGAAATACTTCGACATTTGCTTGACGAAAACTTTTATGACTAGGGAAAAATTAAGAAATCGATTCAGTTTTGCACTTTTGTATGTTTTTTTTTTTACATGGATCTCTACTCAAAATCAGTCTGAAATACTTAAACTTTTTACTCTAAACATTTCTGGACTTTTGTTTAAAGAAACCTTGTTACTTTTACTTTGTCTCTGCACTTCACTAATTGCAAATAACAAACAAACAAAGCATCCTGAACCACAATCAAGAAGACTTTCTGTGACTTATCTTTCGTTGTTTCATCCACAGTGAGGTTGGCATCAGCTGAGAAAACCACTCCGCTTTAGGGGGAAACCACCTTCACCCCAAGAGCTCTTTCCTTTAAGCAAATGTTTACTTTGCCCTGGGCACAAACACACAGACAAGTTACCGGAACGTGCCGCGTCATACTGAGAAAGCAGTGACCCCTGCAGACACCTCAAAACCAAAGTCTCACACTAAAACAAATACATGTATGACAGAGACTGATCAGCATTTATCATCACAGAGGATTAGTCGGGTAATAATTGATAATCATTCTGAACACAGCGCAATCAAAAGAACTAAAAATAGTAATCATGAGAATTGTGGTCAGTGAGTAATTTCAGTTGTATTCCCCAAAAAAGTCAAACTACATGCAAAGTACTTTTATCTGGCTGTTTATGTGACAATATTATGACTTTTTCAATCATAAAGTTTAATATTTAGAAAGCTAATTCTGTCTTCTTCAATTATTTATTTATTTATTTACTTTAAATGTTAACGTGTGAGTTTCTTCTATCTGTCTGACTGTCTCGTTAGAAGAAACTCATGTGTTAATCATAATGTTTGATTTCATAATAAGAAAGCAAATTAAGGAAGGATGTCAGCGTTGTTTGTAGTTACTTAATCCATTAATCGCAACTAATCAATTATTAAAAGAATCGTCCACTAATTTAGTCATCAAATAAAGGCTGACTGCTCCATACACAGGTGCTAAAACATGTAAAGTGCTGAAAAAAGATGTTTTATGACTCAAATTAAGCTGCAATTGCAAGAAAACGATGCAGAAAATGTGTAAATTCAGTGTATTTGATGAAAACATTTCTTTGGTCCATACATTTACTCAAACGGCTTCACTTCAGCTTCATTTCGGTCACATTTAGTTAAGATTACGTGACTTTTGCGTTCTAAACAACTAATCAATTAATCGAAAGAATAGGCAAATCTTTGTTAGTTGCAGACCGGGTTGTTTGGTCCAAAAAATGCCAACAATGGTGAAAATCGTGAAGAACCGCAAAAAAACTAAACAAAAAACGTGATGTTTCGCCTCACAATCGCCGTGACTTTCAAATTTGATATCGTGACATCCTTAAACGAGGCAAAAGTTAAAATATTAAAAGTTCTACACAGCCAGTCTTGTTCAACATCTTTTTGGTCACTCAAAGGATTAATTACCGTAAACATATATTGATGAAGTAGAAGATCTTGTAAAGGATGATTGCCAAGTCATTTTCAGTCTAAAGACACTCACCTATGACGCTAGACGTTTCGATTTCCTAAACAATTGGCAACCTTTGAAACTACTAGAACTCTTTAAAACAAGACTCATATTGAGGAAACAAAAGTCAGGTATGAGATCATTGTAGAGGGATTGAAAGTTCAAACAACAAAAGCAAACTACAATTAAACTAAACGAATGACGTTTAACCCAATACTGCAAACTTTAGCCATCAATAATGTAAAAAGCACTAGACGCATTAAAAAGAGTGTGAAAAGTGCTATTTTCTGCATATTATGTAAAAGAACAACATTTCCCAGTTGAATGTACTTGTATAATCAATATTCAATTAAAAATAAACAAAATGTTGATAAATAAACAATGTCTATCTTGAAATAATTACAAAACTGAAAGCTTTTTTGAAAAATAATATTTCTATAGTTTTTTTTTTCTTTAAAATTGGAAGAAGAACTAGAAAAACTACAAACCAAAGTACAAGAAACTAAAAATCAAGCAAAAATAATACAATTTGACATTTCGTCATTTCTACAACTATTACACTCATCGTTAGCCTGTGACAAAATAAGTTATTCTTAGCACAGTCATATTTTAAAGAATTAGTCTTCTTTTTAGATCTTCACTTGGTTGTTCCTTATTCCAAGGCAAAAAATATTTTGTCTCTACTTCCATTCACTTTTTAAACTTTAACACTGAGTAACTTTTTACTGAGCTCAAGGCACTTCTTTGGTCAGAATTATGTGTTATATATTGTATTCTGCGTGCTTTTACCCGCTCAAACTAATTGCCCCTGATGAGATTAATAAAGTTGCCTGAAAAGAAACCAAATGGCTGATCCCATTGACAGATCACTCAATAACTTTTTTTTTTTTTTTAGTTACACGATTATTAGGTGATGAATGAAATCATGATACTACATGATACTCCTACTGATACTACAAACCAATCACCGCAATTTTAAATATTTTAGCCACAATTTTCTTCTCTTGTCATAGGAGGGGCGCGTGTGAATCCCCAGTTAACCATTTCCAGTCAGAACTCCACCCTTTAACTGCATCGCTCACACTATATAAACATGTTAAAAGTTCAGTTTTCTAAAGCGTTTCTGAGCTCAAATCTTCATTTTCTGCGCCAGATCGACGACTACTCACGTTTTTTCCAGCAACTTTGTCCGTTTTTGTTGGAGTAAAGAAGTAAAAGATGCACCCGCGGCCGCTTCTCATCCTCTCGTCTCTGCTCGCTGTGTTCGTGCTTCTCGCGAGAAAAGGGCAAGGCAGTCCCACTTGTAATGACCAATGCTGTCGCTTCGTGGAGGGCTTCCCTGTGCGGCTGAGGAAACTGCGAGAGGACTACTCACAGATCCGCGACTATTACGTGAGTGCGCGCCGCGAGACCAAAAGCTTTCCAAAACTTTTACGCACCGTTCATATTTAAATTAACCGCTTGTTGTGTGTCTTCTTCTTCGCAGGAGGCAAATGACGACCTGGACACGGTGCTGCTGGACGACTCCGTGGAGCATTCGTTGAAAGTGAGTGATGCTAGTTGCAGGTTGGATGAAGATCTCAAAATGTTGGCCAAAGTTGCAGATTTGCGCGCTTTGGAGAGGCGTCGGAGCTTTGGAGAGTAGGCACGATACATTTAAGCGTCTGAAATGTCTAAAACGTTTAATTTATTGCTAATTAGTCGTTTGTTTACTGAGATACTAAAAGAAACAGTCTAATTTAAGTCTAACCAAACAGAGGGGATAATGTGGGAATTTTACGCACGGGGTCTGGACTTATTCTTCTTTATTCTTTATGAATCTTGCATAATCGTCAAATTGAATAGAAAATACTGGACATAAACAGATGCATGGTATTTAGATAACGTTTACGTAATCTTAATGGCTGTGCAGCACAACCAAAAGTGGCACAACTGTGCTAAAATGGCATTCCAGGCTGTGCGTCACGGTCAAACGCGTGCGTAAAACTGATCCAAAGATGCATTTAACTCGTCCAGAACGGTTTTGGTGACGTGACACTTTAAAGCAACGTTTCATCTGTTTAGTATTGAATGCCTAATGCTGCACAAAGTTGATTCAACATTCATTGTATCGAAATTAAGCGTGTTTCTCTCCTTCTTTCCTCCAGAGTCCGTTTGCGTGCCGAGCCATGGACAGCCTCCTGGGCTTCTACCTGCGCACGGTGCTGCCCAGCGCGCTCGCGGGCGTAACCGAGGACACCAAAACGCTCCGGCCCTACATGGAGTCTATAAAAGTGATCTTCAACGAGCTGAAGCGCGAAGTGACCAAGTGTGTAAGTAATTAACTGCTCTGTCGAAGTCTCCAAGTAGAAGATAACGCATGACTGCATTGTGGAAATAGTCCTTTATGTTTCTGGCTCCAAAGGGAATATTAGAGTTGTAAAAATGCATTGCTTTCCAACCTAAGATGGTTCATGGAAGGTTAAATACACAAACTATCCTGTATAAGATTATCCATGAATGATATAAAAGTGCAAAATGCTAACTAAATAAACCATCAAATACAATGACTGCAACTATTTTTATAGCAAAGACAGCTGAAATATTAAATCAAAATGTCAAAAAAGCATAAACAGTTTCTGTTTTTCATCAATCATACATTTCAAATATAATTCAAATATTCTCTGTCTAGAAGCCTTCAGTCACTATATTTCAACATTTATTTGGTTGAAATGTATATAAAAGTCTCAATGTACAGTAGAAATAATTGCTGACTTGTCGACTACTAAAATAATCATGAGTGACAGTCCTATATAATTATTGTTGTGCAAGTTTATCGCTATTTGGAATCAGGGAACAAATAGAATAAATAATGATGAAATAATGAATAATGAAATTGTATTAAAATGATCTGACTGTGAGTCCTAATGTTTAGACTCCAAAAAGATTGATCATTTATTATAATTTATTCAAACAAAGCTTTGAATTTTTAGTGCATCTGCTCCTGCATCTGCACCTCCAGAAAGATCTTTTTGGTGTGCGTTACTCTTTTTCCTGCAAATTATAACAATCAACAACAAGAAGTGCAATCAAGATATTTAAAAGCAAACAATGCACTCAGAAATGCTCTTATGCTATTTTTTGTTAAATTTAGTCACCATTCAATATCAAAACAATCCCACGCATTTCTCTGTCACTCCTGTCCAATTCAGCAGCATAAAACGCGTCACAGTCCGAGCGTCAGCGATTCTCTCTGCCGTGCGTCATCATCGAGGCTTGCACAAGACGCAGGCGGAAGTGCATGTTCAAACATAAGGTCGTCTTGAGGACTTTGTGTCATTGACTAACTTTCCTTTGTGTTTTGTTTCGTTGCAGAGGAATTATTTTTCATGCCAGAAGCCATTTGACATCCAGACCTTCAACTCCACCTACACACAGGTGAGTCCGGGAGTTGTTTTATGTTATATGGATGTAAACAGCACACAAATGTCAAATTCATAAGATTCATAATGAGCTTAATTTGAATAGTTTGGATTAGTTTTGGCTGCGGCTATACCTCTTCTGGTCTTGGTTTGGTCCTAGTAGATTTGGTCTTGTCCTGGCCTATTAGAAGTCTGCAAAAACACTGTGTTGTGATGCAATTGTTACGTTTATCTGGGCTAAACCAAACTATTTGCCTGTGACTCATCATGACTGTAGCTGTGCATTTGTTCTTGTACTTATTGGAGTTTTTTTCAATTCACAGATGCAGAATAAAGGGCTGTTTAAAGCGATGGGAGAGTTAGACATTCTGTTCAACCACATCGAGAGGTACCTGGCCTCCCAGAGACGCCGGCCCTCCGCGCCCTCGGCCTGAACACGTCTGCTCTTCATCTGAACCATCTCCTCTTCATCTGAACCATCTCCTCCAGCTCTGTAAAATGAACTGCTCCGGCTCCAGATTGAACTTTTCCACCTGAAGTCACTTTAACACCAGACGTCTCGACACCTACAGAGTGAATCCTGTGAATGATAAAGTTACATTAACAGTTAAAGTCCTGGCGTAGAGCTGCTCAGGCAGAACATCCATGTTAAACAGTCCACTCCAGTCTTATTGTTTCTTATGGACAGTGATCATCCTGTTGCACCAGAGCTCCATCGTTCCCTGTGGGAAACATGGGCACAGCTGTAGACATTTACACTGGTTTGTCTTACAGACCGTAAGTATTTAAGAGAATGTAACACACTTTATTTATTTAACAGCAGAGTAAATTATGTATTTTTGTATTTATGTATATTTATTTTATAAATAAATGTTTTTTTTAAATTTATACATTGTTTATTGTATTGTTTATTATTTAAGTAGTGTAACTTAACCTTTAACATACAGGCTCCGCCGGCGTCATCGTTGTGAGAATCATTCCCAGTTAAGACGATTTGCTGAATGTCCTCTCTGCTCTTTACCCCCAAAAAGCTTGATCTAAGCTTTGATTCCCACGATCTGAAATCATCTCAATAAAGATTATTATTATTTATATCGATTTAGTTTAACAAGTTCAACCACAACAAACCGACTGCACAGTCTGCATGCACCAAGACCTAAAATTCTTTTACTTTCAAGATTAGAAAACTCCTCGGTTTGGAGGTTACAGTGAACAGTTCTCACCTAATATGTGTTAGAGCTGTCACTGGAGCGGCTCTCACCTCGAGCCTGAACCATGACCCACACAAACGCACACACTGCACTCTGCGATTACCACATACTGCATGTACCACATGCACAGTGCAGTACAAGTACGTTTACCAGCAGAGTGTTCTCAGGGCTGACGGTAAAACAGGGCCAGACTTCACACATGCACTGAGCTTTACCTCACACTTTAAGGACACCGATACGAGATAAGATATGAGCTTTGAGAGTCGACGCAACACAATTTCATGAACCAAAGTCAACTCTTCTGTCTAAATATAGATACTTGTCCTGTATTCATACTGTAAAACAACTTTCAGAGTCTAAAAAAGCTCTATGTAAATGCTCTGTCTGTTATTATCATATTTCAGTTCCTAAAACAGAATCCCTGTGTTGTAACATCAACAACACACATGTTCACTGAAACATATACTCATACTCAACAAATTCAAATCGCTCCAGACTCTCTTGTCATTTTGTGAAAACTGAAATAGTAGTATTTACGTGTTGCAGTAGTAGAAGTATTAGTAACCAGCGGTTGTGTGCAGTACTGGGAATGAAAGACATATTCTGCCACCAATGATTCGCCTTTACAAATATTGTCGTAGTTTAGATTGTATCTTTGTGTGAAAACTGCGCTGACATCTCCACGTTAACATAAGCTCAGTTTGGAGATGACTGGACACTTCCTATAGATCTACAGGGTTGTTGTTTTTTTTGTTTTGTTTTTTCAAAGAGATGTATATACAGAGTGAGAGAAAACTACAAACACTTGTGCATTACATTCTTGTGAAAGGAGTTCATTAAAGAATCAAGAACAATCATTTTTCTCCCACAGAGACATAAAGATCAGCCTTAAAGTAGCTCCTACATAAACTAAACTTAACAATCGGACTTAGCTTAAGATTATGATAGAATTTACCAAAGGATTTGTTGATATCTAATTTTAAACCTGATTTATTAAAGTTTCATGTAAAAAAAACTGGCAAAATTGAAAGTTTTGGGCAAATTTTCAGTCAGATCTAGTTCACTCAAAAACTAAATAAGAAATCAAAAATCCTCTCCTATCCTTTTGTAACTAATATGTGTACAAAATGAACCAAGAAATTTAAACCTGGTTCTGTCCATTTTTCAGATTTATATGTCCCAAATATGTGTAATTTTGGCCATTTTTACACATATAATGCCTTAGTTCTAATGTATTACATGATGAAAAACATATAATACATTTTGTTCTTAAACTACAGAAGACGTTTCAAATAGATATCTTTAAATTTAAGATTCTTTCGTATTCACCTGCTGAGTCTTGCCTTAAGAAATATACATGAAAATTACCTAATTAAAATACACAAAATACCACATTAATTGCGTATGGAAAATAAATACGGTTGTGAAAAAGCAGATATCAGTTTGCACTTAATTAAAAATGTATGGTTGGATTTTTATTTCAGATTTCATAAACATGACCTGTGTCTCCAGATGCGAGACAAACACGTTCAAATCAAATATAGTTTTGACTGATAAGAGTAAATAAACATTACATTTGTCATCCCCTCATTATAAGGGCCTGGTTTTCCTCGAATTGAGCCTCATTCAAACTGAAGCTGTTCTTGAACTCTTTGGAGCACAAACAAATGTCTGGACTCTTCGTGAAGCTGACACTCTGTAGTTTGGTTTGATTTTGAAGCTTAGTTCAGAGGGATATCAAATTTTAAAATATGCCAAGATTTTATTTGGTAAATATGAGGAGGAGTAAAGCTGGTGTCTGGATGATGGTCTGACTGAGCATTTGTTGGGTTTTGACAATTCCTCTTTCAAAGCATAAGCTAATTTGACTAAAAATGAGATTTAGGGACTTGTATTGATATAAAAAGTCCAGGCGGAATCCATATAAAAGTCCTAATATTATTATGATTGTGATTATTATTACATTAGGTTATTGTTTTTTCATTTGTGGGTTTGAAGTGCAAACTGATTCTGATTCATCCCAGAATGGTTTATTTGACTGGAAATAAGCAGAAATACAGCTTTTTAAAATACATACATTTAACACATCCAGCAACTTGATTGTTTCCGTTCATTATGGATTAAAAAATGAATAAATGCATTCAGAAAAAGTGGGACGACCTCATGGTAACAGGTGAAATCCATTTTATTTGGACAGCACATTTTATACACAGAACCGTTTCCAAAGTAAATATATACATAAAACATCAGACAACAAAACAAAATATGTAATAACTGCTCAATTTGGTCCTACTATTTACTAAAAACAGTAAAACCAGAATTGCATTGAACATTATGGACAATTTCTTTGTTATAATTTAGTGTTTTGGTTCTCAAGACTTTTATCCAATTAGAAAGTAGAATAACCTGTGCTCTGATCTAAACAGTCACCTCCACGAGCCTGAGATTCTGCATCTTTGGAGCTAAAATTTGGGCTTAAATTTGAGTTTGTAAATTAGATTTTTGAAACATTATGAAACAGAAGGACGTGACTCACGACGAGGCTCTTTGCACAACGCCGTTAAATGTTGAATAAATGTTGAAGTAGCAGCTGTCAGAGTCATAGCAAAAGCAGCAGTGGCGGGAGTGATCGCAGTATTAGTAACAGCTGCACTTTATAGTAGTCATTGTTTGGTGGAAGATTATCTGAACATTTCATGAAGTGACTTTTCCACGTGGCTATATGTGCATTTTTACATTAGACAGGTTGAACTATTGATTGATAGTTATTTTTAACATTTGCAAAAAAAATATTAAAAAAAAATTAAAATACCACTTTCATCCCAGTTTGGCAACGTTTTTGGTTAAAAATGTACTTCTTGCTTGTAAATCATGGCATCACACGAGGAAATTCTGCAACTGTTACCTAGCAACCATGTATTAAAGTGGGTATGACCGGTTTTGATGACTTTCCTGTTTTGAGTTTATTTTACTAATAATAATATATATATGTTGTATATAATATAATGACATGGATGATATGGATGACATCAAGCTGTATGCTAAGAGTGAGACATCGACTCACTGATCCACACGACCAGGATCTACAGCACTGATATCGGGATGTCATTCGGGCTGGAGAAGTGCAGTCGGATGGTAACAAAGAGAGGGAAGGTAGTCCACACAGAAGGGGTCTCACTCCCAGAGGGAACAATAGCAGATATTGAGGATGGGTACAAATACCTTGGAATACCACAGGCAAATGGCCACTTTGAAGAGGCGACAAGGAAAGCAGCAACAGCCAAATACCTCCAGCGAATAAGGCAAGACCTAAGAAGCCAGCTCAATGTCAAGAACAAGTCCCGGGCGATAAACAGCTACGCCCTGCCAGTGATCTGACCCTTGTAATCGCAGTTATAAGTTCTGTACTCTCATTCTGACTTGCTAAGGTTAACTTCAACTTTAACATCTCTTTAGCACCTCTTTTGTTAGCTCCCAGTCCCGGTCACAAAGACAGATAATGGGCATCTAATCCTTTTATGACGTCCTTTCACTCTGAAGTCTGGCTTTAACTGGAAACACCACTGATAGCGGTTGTTTTTCATAAATATTGATAGTCATATATGTCCTTGCTTTTGTTTCACGATGATGTTTCATGTCGTCTCCTCATGATGTGATAACTATGTCTCCACCTGTGTCTTGTGTATAAAAAGCATGTGTTCTGATTGTCATGGACCTCCGTCGACCAGGGAGAGTCACTATGTCAGGGAAAGGCCACTATTCACTTTGGTACCAGTGAATAAATCAACTCATTGATCAGACTCATTCTCTCTGCATTCTTATTGTTTAACTTGTTTTAGAAATCCACAACATTAATTCTCCCATAACAGTTGGCGTCAACGAACAGCGGCCTTCGCCCGGTCTGGGTTCTCTCCCGGCGTGAGTCAGCGTCTGGCCACCTGGATCCTCCAGCCTCTAACCTCATCTGCTTTCTGAGACGGAAGGCTGTCTCACGGGGACGAGGACCACCGGCGCAAGGTTCCAAACCAAACATCCTACTTTGTTGTGGTGAGTGAGTCTGCATCTTTAAGTTTTATTAGTTGTATAGGCGTTTAGTCTCCTAAAAACCTGCTACAATCTAATAAAAGGGGGGAAATTCATGATTTGACATTTTAAAACAGGTAATTTTGGACATCCTAATAATTACTGAATAATGCTAGAGCCTTCCTTCTGTTTGACTGCCGATTGCTTGATATAGCTCTGCTAAATATATTTGTTTAAATATCTGAAGGGGTAGAGATCCTGCCTCGCACCAGACTGGGACAGGTAGGCCTTGGGAGTCAAGCTGTCGGGAAGTCCAGACGCTGAAAGGGAGTCTGGCTCACTTTTCCACTAAATGGAGCAGAAAATCTTGATTTAAGAGTGAGCTCTGTTTAAGTTTGTGTCACATCTAAAAGAAAACGAGAGGTTGGGTTAAGAGCATAATCTATTGCATGGCCTTTAAAGGGAAGGTAAGCAAGCATAGATCTCTTTGGGGAACCTTTAAAAAAGTTTTTAGCTAAAGCGGGCTAAAAATACCTCAGAGTACCTAATTTACTAAATTGAATAAACTAATATTGTTATTAAGTGACACATTAACCTGGGAATTTAAAGGACCCCAGCTTAGGAATAAGCATAATAAGATGGCCAAAGGAAGAGATACAGACCACAGACGTTAAGACATGAAAGCTCCTTACCGTGTGGAGGGTTCCACCCTGAGACTGTACACTAGCCATAAGGAAGGAGGCCGTGGACTAGTGAGCGTGAGAGCCACAATCCAGGATGAAACATCCAAGATCCACAAGTACATCAAGGATAAGGCCCCAGATGATGACGTGCTCAGTGAATGTCTCAGGCAATGGGGAACAGAAGGTGAGGTGCCGGAGGAGGGAGCATCATGGTAGGACAAGCCCCTACATGGGATGTACCACCGGAACATAACTGAAGTGGCTGATATCAAGAGCGGGCCGGACTAGGACAGCACAGAGGCACTCATCATGGCTGCACAGGAACCTGAGCGCCAGAGCGATAGAGGCCCAGATCTACCAGACAAGACCCACGGTGTAGGCTGTGCAAAGAAGCTCCTGAGACAGTCCAGCACAGACCTGCAGGCAGTGGCGGACTTAGCTATTTTGGGGCCCAAGGCAAACTTTTGTGAAGGGGCCCTCCTCTATGGGTCCCATTACAAAACGTTATATATTATAATTATATCATATATAATTCATTTATAATTCATTATGAATTATAATTCATTTATAATTCAAGTATAATTCATTTCCATAATCCATTTGATTGAACTCATTAATGTGATTTGAGAATAAACTGCATGTCTGTTCTTGATTAGAACCAATCACAGTAGCCATGTTTACATGCGCAAAATGTCTTTAATCTGATAATGAATCAGATTAGAATTTTACTGTGTACATGGACCCTGAAAAAAATAATCTGATTACGACACGCGTTTACATCTGTTATACATTTGATTGGAATAAATTATTTTTACATGCGCAGAATTGGCTAACATACCGGAAACAGTAGAAGAAGAACAAACTTCCGTTGTAAACAAACTTGGCTGCGTACGTTTTGGCTCGTAACATTTTTCTTCGTTGATTTCATGGTGTCGCGCGACAAAAGCCTCCTGCGATTTTGCGGCGCGACCGGCGCGGTGCGAATCCTGCGATTCTGTCGTGCGGCGCGACGCGACAAGAGCGACATTGCGGCGGCCGCAAAATCGTTTCATTCGCGTGACTGGGGCGAAGAAGGACGTAAACAAACCAAACGCATGATTGACCGAACAGACCCGAGCCCGCGCACGTGTAGAACCGTAAACTGAGTTCCGTGCAGAGTTTTATCGGCAGAATAAGCGCCTGACAGGGCTTCAAGTGTTTAGTGTTCTACCTGCACCAACGGAACGCCTCCTGTTCCAGAAGTGCCTGTCCCTCCGCTGACGCTGGCCCAATGATCCCTCTCCCTCGCTCTTTTCTTCAGCTTTTTGGGAGGGCATCCGTGGCTCTCTCTCTCTCTCTTCTCTGCTCTGCTCCTGTAGCAGCCGCGCGCTTTTATTATGGTGCCGTCACATATTTTGATCACTTTATCGAGGAAAACAACACAGTGCTGGCTGCACACCGCGCTCCGTGGAGCGCATGTTACACACGTGACACCACACGTGCTCGTCTCTGCCTTGAGACCGAGCCCACATGGCCCAGGTCCGCGCCCAGCCCGACAACAGAGCGGAAAATGTGGTCCCGAACGCCCGCTCCCAGGAATCTAAACTCTAGCAGCAGGTCAGCTGTGCTGGTCGCGCTGGTCGCTGACGTAACAGACATGCGCAGAGAGGATTCTGTGGCGTGTTTACATTAATAATTTTTATTTCGATCAGGCTTTTAATCCGATCACATGTGTCCATGTAAACGTGGCTAGTGACTACACCATTCAGCCCTCCCTTTATAGCACTACCACATGCTGTATTCAACACTATATTATGACTGACTCAAAGGTGGCTATTATACCATTATTACCATATCATGTACATCCTCTTCGATATCCGTCAGTGTCACGTTGTTTATGTTAGACGTGCTGGTCAAAGGCTGATGAGTCCGGGACTCGGCCCAACAGTTCGACATCAGCGGGTGTTGACACGGAGTGTGCGGGCTGGTGCTCTTCACCTCCCTCCTCTTCCCTACTGTCGTCCGGGGCCACCGGCTCATTAACAGCTACTGTTGTTGACACCGTGAAAAAGTTTGTTAACTTAGGTAGCGTGGCTACATATTTACTAGTTTGCTCGCGTTTTTTTCATTTTTCTGCGCCGCTTGGATAAGTCTGCTTCATTTCTCGTCTTGTGTTGTCTTGTTTTGCTACCTGAGGTTACCGCCTCTATTCAACACAGCGCTACCAGGGTTGGTGACGTAACGATGATGACGAAGAGGAACAGTCCATTATCGTGTTGAGTGGAGGGGTGTCCACATTATGCATGTGTTGCGATTTTGCGTTTCAGAACACTTTTGTGAATGCCGTTTTAATTTCCTCATTGTACACACAACGAAAACAACTGGGAACGATGATTGCGGGGAGGGAGGTTGTCGGGGGCCCCTAGTAGTAGGGGGCCCAAGGCATGTGCGGCCCCTTGCTTAATGGTAAGTCCGCCACTGCCTGCAGGGTATAAGATGCTGCAGGGAAAGCACAAATGGAACGCCATAACCCAGTGGCTGGCATAATGTAAAGAAACATCTGTGCGGAGTATGGACTGGAAACCCCAAGGTCAAAATAGGAAACACCTCCAAAGGTGGTAGAGAATGACCGAGTGAAGATCCTGTGGGACTTCCAGATACAGACTGACAGATGGTAATGGCAAACCAACCAGACATCGTGGTGGTGGTGGATGAAGAGCAAAGGAAGGCTGTTGAGGTTGACGTGGCAACACCAAGTGATGGCAACATCAGGAGAAAGGAACATGAGAAACTAGAGAAATCCCAAGGGCTCAGAGAAGAGCTGGAGAAGGCTTGAAGGTGAAGGCCAAAGTGGAGCCTGTGGTGATGGGAGCACTCAGGGCAGTGACCCCCCACTGGAGGAACATCAGACATCTCAGTCCAGAAGAGTGCAGTGCTAGGAACAGCTAAGATACTGCGCCAAACCCTCAAGCTCCCTGGGCTCTGGTAGGACCCGAGCTCAGAGATGGATGAGACCACCCGCAGAGGGTGAGAAGGGATTTTTTTTTTTTTACTACTACTACTACTACTACTACTACTACTACTATATACTAGTTTTAGAGAGACAGTTTGTGTGGAAAAGTTGAAAAATATGTTGAAATGTACACAAAGCAGAGCAGAGTTCCAAAACATGATGACGTCACACTGGGGAGACACACTGATTTCTGATCATTTAAACATTATTCAACAAAATAAAGGTGTTCCCATTTATTTGTATTTGTCATATAATGATTTCTGTGACGTTAGAGACGTTGGGCAGTGTACCACATGAATCTTAAATATAATTATCTTTTGTAAAATGAGTTCTTAAACCTGTCAAAGTGACTTAAAACTGAGCCAATACTCTGAGCTAATCCTGTAATGTCACAGAGATTATCAATTAACAAAAAATATATATAATATATATATAATATAAAGTGTGTGTGTGTGTGTTATAAAATATATAGCATATATTATATATATATATATATATATATATATATATATATATATATATATATGATATATATATATATCATCCCTGCGATAGATTGGCCACTGTCCTGAGGCCCAAAGTCACTGGGATTGGCTCCAGTCACCCGCAACCCCTAATGGGAACAAGCGGTAGAAAATGAATGAATTAATATATATATGATACACACACACACACACACACACACACATAAATTCCCTTCTCACCCTCTGTGGTCTCATCCATCTCTGAGCTCGGGTCCTCTACCAGAGGCCAGGGAGCTTGAGGGTTTGGCGCAGATGGGCGAGATGCGAGAACACACACGCACACGCACACGCACGCACACACACATACACACACGCACGCACACACGCACACACACGCACACACACACACACACACACACACACATATATATAAGAACAGGAACAAGAACTTTTTTTTTTTTTTAGTGTTTCTTGAAAATGTGTTTCTTGTGAGCAAATCAAGTCTCTTCAGTGTGATAATGTCATCATGTTTTGTAATTCCTGTTTCACTGATTCAACTGTTACCTAGCAACCAGACTGTAAACAAGGGCCTGAATCGACATAAATTCCATTAGTTAGGATTTGGCAAATAATAATACCTGATAAAACCTTTATCCTGTTGAATGACTGTTTAAACTGTCAAAATAATGCATTGATTGAGTGTTTACTGTCTCTTTATTTTAAATGGTACGGTTGCATTTATCTTCACTTTAATCTATTTTTGTCATAATAAAATGCAATGTGTTAAAGTGCTTTGAGAGACTAAATAGAATTAGGGACACACAAAAAAAAGAAAGATAAAAAAGGAAAATCATTGTTCACATTTTAGCCAAGTTGTTAACAATTAAAACTATTGATTATCATTTAGAGTATTTTCTTAATAATATATTTCAAGATCTTTGTGAAATTGGTCTGGTATTTTTAGCAAACATAAACAGTACTGAATCCTAAGCTCGTACCACACAGGATGTCTATAAATTAGTGAGTTCTTTTTAGGTGTACATAGAAACCATACAAAGAAAAAGAATAATAATCACATTTTCTGGGGTAATTAAATCATAACGTGTCTAAGGGAGAATTTTTGCACTTGGGCCCAGAATTTTTTTGCTTCGCCCCTGCAAGTGGGGAGTTTTTTTTTTGAGAAGACACATTTACAACAGGTATTATCTCAGCAGACAAAGTCAAAACTAGACTAGAATTTGTCAAAGCAATGACTCACAAATATTTATAAAGCAGGAACTGAATCAGGAACGCTCCCTGGAAAAATTGCCATCTTTGACGAATAAAATACTGACGCACGGCACCATTCCTCACGCACATAGTCATTTGTTTGGATATTTTCAATTTTTTCCCCGACAAAAATTGAATTTCTCAATAAATCACATATCGTACATGTAATTGTGAAAGCGCTGGTACTATAGACTTCCTTTTTTCAGATTGTGAATGCTGCGTTAGCACAAGCTGTTAATTGTGCTAAATATATATTTTTTTTCCAGTTCTTCAGTGTTTCTTTTAAATTGTCTCACAAGAAATGTCACTTCCTCCTTTGTCCAGGCCCCAATACTACAACATGCATCAGTGAAATGACGCAATTCTGACTGTTTTAGACATTTCTTTTTGTATTTTATTGATTTAATTGGTTGCTACTGATTTATTTTCTTATTTTTATCTTTTGCCTTTTGTTTTCATTATTGTTTTTAGCTAATATGTTTTGTTTTAGAGTATTTATCTGCTATTTTAGGTGTTTATTTATCTTTTTATTGCTGTTTTCATGAGCACTAGTAGAGCAATTGTAAGTAGTTTGTTGTTAAATGTTAGTTTGTTCTTCTGTGTAACACTTTGAAAATGTTATAGTTTATAAAATGTGCTTTTTAAATAAAGTGGATTTGATATTTTTCTGCTGAGAGATTGACCTGGCTTTGCATGTTCTCCCTGTGTCTGGGTGAGTGTCAAAATTTTGTTTTTTTCCCCCCCCCAAAGCATGAAGTACATATCACAATAATGAAAAAACATAAATAATGCCATTAAGAGCGGCGCAAAAACACAAATTCCCAGCATATTTTCCACAGTTGAAATAAACCTAAATCTTTATAAACCTATCAATTACATGTGTTTTTTTGTTGTTGTAAGACTCAATTCTTGCCCATTTTTTTACAGTTTTGGCCAATGCTTTTCTATGTAAGTTTAGCACTCCAACAACAAACATGGCGGATTCCCATGGTAATGGCTGTTTTTTGATGCATCCCGAGCTCTATAGGCCCTTAATATTTACATAATATGGGGCACAGTTTATGATGAATGTTGTTAAAATGCTATTTGTAATATAAGATGTTAATAAGCCACTCATAGTAATGATCAGGGTAAACATTTGTAAATTTTCCTTTTAAATATTTCATGGCAAAGTACGATGTAATCAATGTGCAAATCTGGCTCTTGCGCTCTAAGGATACAGTCCATTCATTTTAATGTGTGTCAGAGCTGCTCTCTCCCTCTGGTCAACAACTACAAGAGCAAACGCCAACTTTAGGAGTTTTATTGTGTCAAATACAGACACAAAGACATGGAGAAGAAAAAAGTGTTATCTAAGAATGCTAACATTCGCTGCGGGCTAAGTAGTATCATGATGCTAACGCTACCCACGGTATTGCAACATGTACAGTACAATCCGTTTACTTTTCTGAGGAAACTTCAAGACTCAGTGGTGACTTGATTTGAACTGGTGGCATGCATGAGAACAGGGGGAGAGTTGCGTTTCTTATGAAATCAGGAGAGGGTTTACCCCAAGTTTCCCCCACGGTAGACCACGCCCCCCTGATACCGCTCGTCTGCCTGAGAGTATGACATCATCGCATCTAGAATCTGAAAACCACCAATCCGTTCCTTTCTAGAATTTGATGAAAGCAAGAGCCACTTTTCCCTGTGGAATTGAACTTTGACATGAAAGGTCAAGGTAAATTCACAAATGTTGAACCTGATGATTTCTCTTAGTGACTAGACTCTAGAACTCGTTGTATCACAAGAAATATCTGCATTTTTCTCTGCCCTCCGTGTTCTACAGCACTAACCTTGACCAAATTAACTGTATCTAAATACAAAAGTGTAGCATGAGAGGGTTGGGGAAAAAAAGAACAATAGTCTAATTATGACTTAGTTTGGTGGGAGGGCACCTGTGGTAAATATTTAGCATAGTTTTACATTTGTGAAGTCGTAGTGAAAAAAAAAAAACAAGATTCAAATAAAGTTACAGAAAGTAGTGCTGAGTTCTAAAACAAAATCCCTCTGTGACGTCATCTGAAAGCGACACACCATTGTAAATACAGACAACAGACTTTTTTTTTTTTTTTTTTACAGTTTAAATGATCATTTAACGAAAACTCTTTAGCATGTGTTAAATACACTACAATGCATATGGATTTTGGCCCCTATTTTCAAAATGGTTGCTGGGTAACAGTTATCCAACCAGTAAGTAACATTAAACAACTGTCAAACTGAGAACAAAAAGGCAAAATGTTTAGTCAAATCTTAAATATATTCATGTTCACAAGGTTTTAGTGAAATGTTTCGTCTAACCTGTCATATAGACTTTAATTATTTTCCCTGGTCCGTCGACTTTTGATGACATCACAGAGGGATTCTGTTTTGGAACTCAGCACTACTTCCTGTCATTTTAAACTTTTATTTAAAAAAATGTCTTCAGAAACTGCAACTTACCACAGGCTCCATCCGAAAAAAACAAAGTCATAAGTAGAAAAACATGAAAACCTTCTTATGCACTTTTACTTTTGTATGTTTTTCAGTAACAGCGTGGAGCAGTTGTTCCAGCGCCGTTGTGGGTTTGTGGGGTCACATGTCGGGGCCGTTTCACACGTGAGGCGGCGCAGAGCCAGAGCTGCTGTCACACACAGGCCCTTTCCGTCTCGGGCCCCTGTGATGTGGCTTTGTTCAGAGGAAACGTGTGGCGCCGCACGCTTCACCCGCTCAGGCTCACGTCACAAACCAGAGAGGACCCGGAGACGACACACTTCTGCTGCTGCGGCGGTGCTGTAAAAGGCGCACTGCGTAACTTTTCTGGTGGAGCGTTAGAGTTAAAGTGGCGTCACAGGGTCAGGTCGGAAATAAAAACAACTGTAAAGGAATAAGATATGCGTGTTATGCTGTGGAACATTCCAAACAAAGCAATTTACATCTCCATGGAGACAGGTCCATGGCAGAAGGAGTTACACAGTGCACCTTTTTGCTGAACCAACTTATATTTATTTATCTTTAGGTGGTCAAATACTGTTCCTCTGTTATGATTCAATTAATAAATGAATCCAGTTGCAGATTTTAGAGTCCAAACAAAAGGTATTTAATGTAACAAAAAATCACTGGAGACAAAGAACATAGAACAAAAAGGGTCTTCAAAAAATAAAGTAGCTCCAGGACACAGCTCCAGGGAAAATCTCCACCTGAGGGGAAAAAGATACTCGATACACAAGATCAAAAAACAACTCTAGGAAGACGTAAATGGTGCAAGAAGAGTTCACTACCACTGGCGTAAACGGACAAACTGGGGCTGGTGGAGAGGAGAGGCGGGGTTTAAATCCCCCACTGATGAGGGACAGGTGGACACCAGCAACAGCACCTGCCACTTAACACAGAAACACGAGGGGAGGGGGCAGGAGGAAGAGGAGGAGCAGATCCCGGCGGCTCATGACATCCACTGCCAAAACATTTCTGTAATTTATTCTTTTTTGTTTGAATGATGCTACATGTTCAGTTTGTCTCTCAATAATTCAAAACACTTTGTTCTACCTTGTGACATCATTAGGTGATGGTCTTTTGTTTTCAAAGTACACCGACCAAATGTGAATTAACTTCACAAACGACACGAAGAGCAAGCCAAGCTACGGGTCAGATCTGTGGCGAGGCGAGTCTACTCACTGTAAAATGCATGTTCTCAATATATAAAAATAAATTCATTAATAAATTAAATAAGTGTAATGCCACACTGTGGAACATTGCAAGAAAGAGTGATAATCATGAAGCTCTAATGGGGACAAGAAGATGGTCAACTAGAAAAGTTACATAGTGCAACTTTAAACTGGAAGACAATGTAGAGGTGGTCAAAAGTAGATTCAAATGTTTAAACAATGATAATTAATAATAATAAGATGACATTCAAGCCCCCTGTGTAACACAGTGTAATCACACAGTGATTAAAGATAGAAAGTGATCCACTTCACAGATCAGGCCCTCCACATGATCTGACCCATCCTCCAAATATGGAAAAATATATTTTTTCTTGTTCACTGATTTAATTAATGATTAGTACAAGTTTAGACCTGGTTTGGTCCAGGTTTAGTCTTTGTTTAATTCTGCTGTAGACCTGTTTGTTTCTAGTCTTGGTTCAGACCAGTCGTGTCTTAGTTTAGTTCTGGTTCCGTTCAGTCAATGTTGTTAAAGCCTCTTGAATTTTTTTTTCTTCACATAAATCTATTCTATCCATTGTATCATTGTTGAAACAGATATATTTTGTGGGACCCCAAAGTTTGACAAAGAGAGCGTGTTGTGCACCTCCAGCCCATGGTCCTCCGAAAACTCTGTCCCATTGAATTCCCCTGATGTAATCTGCAGCTGAATAAAAAATTGAATAATAACTGCTTCATCTGGCTTTGTATTTAGTCAAAAGTTGTGTGCGACTTTGACAGAAAACTAAACCCTAGAATTCAGCTCATGTCTGTCCTTCCGTACATTTCTGTATATAGTCCAAGTCTGTTCTAGTTTATTTTATTCTTAATTTTATGCAAACCTTTTTTACACATTTTGCTAACATTTTATTCATTGTTTTATGTTGCACGTTACGCCAAAGCAAGTTCCTGTGTTTGTGAATTTTGATCACTGACACTGACACTGGCAATGGCAATAAACCGATTCTGATTCTGATGTGATTAGGACATTTTTCGTCAAACAGTGATAACAGTTTGTTGGCAACACTTTCACAATAAAGTTGCGTAATTTGGCCTCAGAATAAACAATGATTTTCATCTTGTCATGCGTGCCTCACACCGTGTAAATAATGAACAGGAAATTACAAAGAGGCGATCCAAATTACTCAAGAAGACGACGGAAACTGTAGGAGCTGCCTGAACGCAACATCAAATTTATCATTTAAAGTTAATTCACTCTGCATAAAATCAATGTCAAAACCTGGTATTTTTCACAGCATTGACACAAAAATGTTAATATTTAAAAGAGCTGTAAAAGAAACACAATGTGCACTTTGAATCATTTCGATTGCGGGGTCCGTCACCTGCTCGTCTCCATGGAGATGTTATCGTTCCTGTTTGCCACCGGCAGCCATCTTGATTCCGGTCGCTAATGAGAACAAACGAAAACTCCAAAGAAAATCTGCATTAACTGCTCAAATATTAGAACAGTCCTGATCTTTACTGTCAGCTGTGGTCAGGGGCGGAGCAAAAAAACCTGGGCCGAGAGTACAAACCTGCTCGGTGGGCCCCTAATACATACTTTATCATTTATTTATCCTAACAAATCCGGTTATTATTGTTATTTTTTCATTTTTTGTATGGTTTCTACATGCAGCTAACAATAATTCGCAAATGAAAAACTTCCAGCTCTTAGTACTGTTTGTAGCTGCAAAAAATACCAGACCAATTTCACAAATTATTCCTGCAAATAATAATTACTAGTTTGATTTGTTAACAATTTAGCTAACATGTGAGCAATTGTTTCATTTTTTAAAAGAGGTGATGATGCATAATTCTCTCATGAAGCAACGTTCATTTATGCAGCACCTTTTACAGACAAAGCGGTTACAAAGTGCTTCACAACAAAAGTTAAAATACAGAAAAATAAAACAGACAATACACACAACAATGACAGTAAAATCAGTCCCTAAATCTGCTGTAATGTTACTATCACTATTACTGAGGCACATCATTTATTTAAACAGAAATTGGGTAAACATGGAAAAATGCAACTGAGAAAAGAGGGAAAAAAAAAACAAAAAACAGGCCAAAACATAACGTCACATGCGGGGGCCGTTCACTGCCCTGGGCCTCGGGAAAGCACCCTTTACTCACCCCTAGTCCGACGCCCCTGGCTGTGGTTCTGACAATTAACACATCACCTCATATGAAAGCACAGCTACATTTAAAAACGCAAATGTGGCTTTGTTGTAGCGATTAGCATTAATGGTTTAGAATGGTTTGATATTAACGCCAGACTGAACAGAATTCAGTTTTTGTGTGATTTTGAGAGTTTAATCCAGGGCTATTCAACTAAAGGCCCGGGGGCCAAACCAGGCCCTCCAAGGGTTATAGAAGGGGTATAGAACATGTTATAGCTGTTGTTATTGGTTTGGTCCTGGTTTAGGCTCAGTCCTGGTTTAGTCCTAGTTTAGAGCTGGTTCAGTCCTGGTTTAGTCCTGGTTTAGTCCTAGTTTAGAGCTGGTTCAGTCCTGGATTAGTCCTGGTTTAGTCCTAGTTTAGAGCTGGTTCAGTCCTGGTTTAGTCCTGGTTTAGAGTTGGTTCAGTCCTGGTTTAGTCCTGGTTTAGTCCTAGTTTAGAGCTGGTTCAGTCCTGGTTTAGTCCTAGTTTAGTCCTAGTTTAGAGCTGGTTCAGTCCTGGTTTAGTCCTAGTTTAGAGCTGGTTCAGTCCTGGATTAGTCCTGGTTTAGTCCTAGTTTAGAGCTGGTTCAGTCCTGGATTAGTCCTGGTTTAGTCCTAGTTTAGAGCTGGTTCAGTCCTGGATTAGTCCTGGTTTAGTCCTAGTTTAGAGCTGGTTCAGTCCTGGTTTACTCCTGGTTTAGTCCTAGTTTAGAGCTGGTGTAGTCCTAGTTTGGTCCTAGTTCGGAGCTGGTTCAATCCCGGTTCAATCCTGGATTGGTCCTAGTTAAGACCTGGTTTCAACCTTGTTTAGTCCTGGTTCAGTTCTGCAGATGTTGTCAAAGCTTTTCATATTACATTTCTTTGTATTTCAAAAGCATTGGATGTGTTTCTAGCCTCGAGGACAAAACCATCTCTAAAATCTCAGTGAAATAAAGTTGAATAGCCCTGTTTACTTTGATGAAGGTCTTTTCCAGATTAAAGCACATATAAAGTCGAGAAAAAGTCCACCAAAAGCCCTGATATCTGCGCTGACTGCTCTGTGAGACATTAGAGATCAAAACAACACATTTCAGGCAACATCTGTGACTCAATTTTACATTTTCAAAAAGGCAAAGTACAAACAATAAACCCTTGTCGCTCTCCGTAGAAACAACTCTCCGTGTTGACCGACTGCTTTGCCTGAAATGCTCCACAGTCTGGCTTTAAACTGATCTGTCTCGCATTTATTCAATCACACGCAGTGCTTTTCTCGCTGAAGCTCAGTGTAAATGCGGACTCAATTCTAACCGCGGACGACTACATTTAATGCCACACTGTGAAACTTTTCGGCTAAAGTTTGTGAAATCCCAGAGACAGAGACCGTATTGGGAGCCCACTGTCTAGACGAGACTCTTAGAATGAGCTGTTCAGAGGCATTACCCGACTTTACCCCCAAACTAAAACATTCAAGAGATGACTAAGGATTCCACGCGTTTTATTATAACAGTTTCACTTTTTGATGTTGCCTGCAGTAAAGAGCTAACGTTTTGTTCGTCAGACGTGTTTGTGTTGTCTGAAATGGAGCTCTACATTAAAGTTTGATTGGAGTTTGTCTTCATTCATCCTTTTGCTTGTATTTATTTGATTAATTGGAACAGCCAGACATTTTTACTCTGCATTAATTACGTTTTGTTTAGGTTTCTGCAGCAAGAGGCGATTATATTGATGAAAACAATGCACTCAAAACAGGAGAGATCTGCAGCGAATTCAAACTGTTGTAATAAAAATGCTTAAACTTATCATTTCTACATTTATTCATTTACTCTAAAGGATATTTTCGATTAAGTTATTTACCAGAATAGGACTCTCAAAGCTAAAGGTGGGCAAGAGTTACTGATAATATTGTAAATGTTGCTCTGAGGATGAAATATTGAACCCTACGAAACTGAAATCTCAAAATGCTGCAAAGAGAGCAGAGTAAACACAAAACTGCACAAACTTTTGTTGTAATCTTTGAAAACAAGGCGACGATGGGCTGCGCAATTAATCAAATCGAAGCGAAACAGCAATTTGAAAAGATGCAGATCACAAAGGATGCAACAAATTCCTCAAAACAACAAAACATCCTGCTTTATTCTGAATAAAAAAAACGCTGCCCCAGCAGTCGACAAAATCACACCGAAAAGCAACTAAAACAAAACTAAAAGCAAAACACACGACTAAAGGTGTCAACCACAACCTGAAGTGACAAAAACATGCATCAAAGCGAAAAAAAGGGCCAGCTTGTTGAAAAAAATCACCCTAATAAGACATATATGGATTCTGCCTGGACTTTTTAAACTTTATTACAAGTGACTAAATCTAATTTTTAGTCAAATTAGCTCCAGCTTTTAAGGAGGAATTGTCAAAAAACTGTCAAACTGGTGTCAACCGTGTGCTGGAGTTCAGATGACATCACAACATTCTATCAGACGACGAACACCAACGCTTTATATACGTTTGTTGTAATACAGAAAGTGAATGTGTGCAGTCACTGATATCATTGAAGATTTATGAATTTACCTTTTTGATAATTCATGGCAAAATCCCATGAAATCAGGCTCTTGACCCCAGTCTGAGTTTGACATCAACACAGTCTAGAATCTGAAAACAACCAATACTCCTCGTATTAAGAGTTCAACAATTCGGGAACAACGTCTAATTGTGTTCTTTTCCGACAAGAATTACAATTAAATTTGCGATCTATGTTTTAATCAGTGGTTGAAGAAGTATTCAGTTTTGTTTCTCAAGTAAAAGTACAGATATGTGTGCAAAGTAAAAGTATCACATTAAACAATCTACTTAAAGTGCCTATGACAGGTTGGACTACACATTTGACTAAAATGTAGTTAAGATAAATATATTTCAATGTTTGCTAAAATGCTGTTCAAATTTTATCCCAATTAAGCAATTTTTCAGGTTTTAATTTCACTTGACTGATGACATCACACTAGGAAATTAGAAAGTACATTGGGCAAAACCTGATCTAATGTTAGAGATTTTTTTAATTTGACAAATAAAAATACACATGAACGCCTTTATTTTGTTGAATTAATGTTTAAAGGGTTAAAAAGTAGTCTGTTTTACGTAAATTATGCATAACCTTGTCTCCCTTGTGTGATGTCATCAATTTGTTTACTTTCTGTAATTTTCAACACATTTTTCCATTTTCTCTACAAACAGCTACTTGATTGATGTAAAACTATCATTTATATTTACAACAGGTATTAATACACCAAATAAAGTTAAAATTAGAAAATGTTAAAAACCTGTCATACGCACTTTAAATAATCTTGTTGAAGTACCAGTTTGAAAATGTGCTTTTAAGAGTAAAAAGTAAAGGTATTTCATGCAGCTTATGAGACCAGTTAATAAATGTTGTAATTTTGGTAAAGAATTGAGCTTAATTTTGCTCAACAAAGGTTGATTCAAATTCATTTGTTAAATTTCATGTGCATATGTTTCTTTGCTTGTTGCTGAGCTTGAACTCAAAGACTTCAGGCAGAACGTCACCAGCAACGAGTTAAAAATAACCCTCAAACAAAATGAAAAGTACTTTTTACTTTTCGGTCCAGTTAAAGAAACGTAGTGGAGTAAAAAGTACAGATACTCGGTCTCAAACGTAATGAAGTAAAAGTCAAAAGTATCCACTGTAAAAATGACTGAAGTAAAGCACAGATGCCTAAAAAGTACAGCACTTTTACTTTAGTACGTTGCACCACTGGTTTGAACGTTCAGATTCTGTTCAAAGAGTTACATTTAAACAACACACAATACATTTAAACACATCCAGGTGAACTGATAAAAAGACTTAAATATGAGCTGACAGTCTGGTGCATTTCAGAGCAGTTCAGTGTTAGCAGTTTTTATGCAAAGTAAGACTGGACATTTTGTTGTTTTGTAGGAAGTTCCGTTACTTCAAAAATTGCTGCTTATGCGATTTGACAATTTTCATTCTTTCATTTTCTACCACTTATTCCTGTTCCCGGGGTCATGGGTGACTGGAGCCTATCCCAGTGACTTTGGGCCTTAGGCGGGGTACACCCTGGACAGTGGCCAACTCGTCACAGCTGACACAGAGACAAGGACAGACAACCATTCACTCTCACATTCATACACTAGGGACAATTTAGAGTTTCCAATTAACCTGAACACAGTCATGTCTTTGGACGGTGGGAGGAAGCCGGAGAACCCGGAGAGAACCCACGGTAACACGGGGAGGACATGCAGACTCCACCCAGAGAGATCGTGTGATGTGGTGGTCCCGGATTCGAACCCACTTATTGGGAAGCAGAAGCTCTAGCTGCTCTGCCACTGTGCACCGATTTGACAATTCTGTCCATTAAATTTGCAGTTTTGATTCAATTGCAAGTAATCTTACAGCCTGTGTTCATTTAATTCCCAAAGAAAATCAAAGCGGGCTTCAAAGTCTGATGTTCCTCTGAGAAGAGATCGTTCACTTATAATTAGAGTAAATCAGACTTCAGAGGCTAAAACACAGAGTATCAGCTTCACAAAGAGTCCAGACATTTGTTTGTGCTCCAAAGAGTTCAAGAACAGCTTCAGTTTAAGGGAAATATAGGCTCTAAGCATAAGGGGTTAAAGGTGCAGTATGTAACTTTCTGGGGAAGGTGTGTCCATAGAACTGGAATGTTAAACCATCATACTTCTGATCATCCACAGATAGAAATGTTTTATGCCATACTGTGGAATATTATAGCTAAAGGAACAACATTTCCATGGAAACAAGCATGGCTCCTTCAGGCCGAGTACGAGTCAGGTTTGTGGAGATGAAAGTCCCCTCACAGTAAGTTTTCAATAGATTAAAAACAACAAAAAAGAAAATGCTTTTACTTTAGTCTATTTTGAGGATTTATGCAGGTTTCTGTTAATCAAATTCAATGCTTTTTAATGTCACCATTTAAGATTGTTAATGCCATGGTCACAATCAAAACAAGACAGTTTACTCTTTGTTTTTTTAACGTCTGTTAAGATTTACATTTTTATCATGTCTCCAGGACCTGTGCGTCTCCAGGACCTGTGCGTCTCCAGGACCTGTTCGTCTCCAGGACCTGTGCGTCTCCAGGACCTGTGCGTCTCCAGGACCTGTTCGTCTCCAGGACCTGTGCGTCTCCAGGACCTGTTCGTCTCCAGGACCTGTGCGTCTCCAGGACTCTGGGACGAGCAGGTCGGATCACAGCGGACCCTTCTCACCTGGACATGGACTATCTGAGCCCCTCCCCTCGGGCAGGAGGCTACGGTCCATCCAGACCAGAACCTTCTGCCACAAGAACAGTTTCTTTCCCTCTGCTACTGGACTCATGAACACTTAATAACACCTGCCACTTTAACAATAATATTATAAAAGCAGCTCTGTTTGCACTGCTACATTTGCACTACTGTCTGTCCAACCTGTACTGTATGTAGTCTTAGTCTATTTTATTTTATTCTTAATTTTATGCATGCCTTCTTTTACATATTTTGCTACTATTGTATTCATTGTTATTTGTTGCATCTTGCACCAAATCAAGTTCCTAGTTCAAAAAGCTAATTTACATGAAATTTAAATCACATAAAAGTATGTTTTGAATCCTAGATTTTACATTTTAGATCATTTGATAAAAGTTATTAACATCTGGGATTCCAGAGTTGCTTGTGGACACGCACTACTGTGATCATTATTTGGTCTTATTTTTATTACGTTATTGTTCTGATGGATAAATCTTTTTTCAAAATGTTTTTTAGATTTATTGCCTGTGGAGGTGCTTATTTTTTCCAACATTCATTTAATGACTTTTAATTCTTTTTTATGCCCCGCAGAACCCCTATTTTTTTTGTCAAATAAGTACGTACCGTGGTGTTAAGTGTAGGACATAATATAGTTTTTTGTTTTTTATCGGCCAAAAGCAGGTGAAACACTGACAGATGGAGGATGACCGTGCAGTGCACCTGATGTGAGTGTGGAGTGTGAGGGAAGCGCCTGTGTTGGCACACGAGAGGCTGAGTCAAGGCTCATTACCACACGAGCGTTTATTCCATGTTTCTCTGTGCTGTAGATTCCCGTTCAGTCAGCGTGGCCCGCAGACACGACACTCACCTCGTCTGACTCGTGACGGACACGTGGACGGCAACTTCAGGGGGATTTGGGGAGTTTTTCGTCCTCGAGAAACGAGTGAAGCGTGCCGGACGTGGCTTGAGTGAAGTGACCAAATGTGGTTCTTAGACACAGCACTTTAAATGGAAAGAATAAATGAATCATGCCTCGTCTGTGAATATGTGACTGTTACATGTTCCTTGAATCAAATTTAGCATCATAAACATTTTGTCATTATATTACTACCATTTTAAACTGTAATGTGATTTTATACCTTTTATTTAAGGTGAGACACTACAGGTGAATAGGACAAAATCACAAATTTTCAATATATCAATGTGAAACGTCCCCTGTAGTTTACTCACATAAATGAAAAAAGTATTACAAGTTTTTCATCATGTCATGTTTAAATCTGAAAAATGGACAGAACCGGGTTTACATTTCTCGGTTCATTTTGTACACATATTAGTTAAAGAAAAACTGTACAGAGGAGATTTTGGATTTCATATTTAGTTTTTAAGTAAACTAGACTGGACTGAAAATTGTCCCAAAAATTCAAAATTCGCCTAATTTTTTTTTTTTTTTAACTTAAAACATCTTGTTGAGTCCAGATTGTACAGTTGTGTGTGGATCTACTTTCAGGCTGATCTTTATGTCCCGAGGGGAGAAAAATGCATTTTAAGAAAACAGCCTTTGAAGTTACAATGTCCCAGAGAAATCTATGAATGAAGTGGATTAAATGACTGGACAAGTTTGTTGTTTCCACATGAAAGCCAATATGTCGAGAGAGCAAACTGACCAAAAAAAAAAAAGTTTTGCCTGTAGTGTCACACGTTAACAGGATTCATGCAGGTTTTAGGAACTCAAATGTAATGCTTTCTATGTCGCATTTCAAGATTTTTAATGCCACAATCAATGTCAAAACAAGACATTTACATTTTTATGTCAAAACTACCGGCTTATAATCATTCCATTGGGCAGCAGAAAGACGAGAAGATAATAAATTACTTAATAAATTACTAAATAAATTACGGAGACAGCGGCTCTGGGGAGACAAGGACCACAGGAATTATTTGCTCCTCTCTTTATGTTTCTTTATATGTTATGTATTGTGGATAAATCTTTTTCCACCTGATTTTTAGATTTAATGCTTTTGAATGCCCAGCATAAACACTGATTTAACACTTTAGATTAAGGTTCCTTAGTAAACTAATTATAAAGGAGTTAATAAGCACTAGTTATTTGTTTATGCACTTATAATACCTTAAACGTGTTTATAATCTATTCATCAAAAACATGCTTGTGTTAATAAACCGCATGAACAGAGCATCAATAAGGGGCTTATTACATTGTTTTCAATGACCAAGATAATAAACGCTCGTAAAGGCCTTATAAGTGCTTATAAACACATAACAAGTGCTTATTAATGCATTATACATAGTTTATTAAGAAACCTTAATCTAAAACGTAAAAAAAAAAAAAAAACTGCAGCAAGCAATTATTAATTTTTAACGATTGAACGATTATTTTTCAGTCAGTCGACAAGTTAAACCAGTTAAACTATGACACCATGAATTGGCCCAAATAACCAAAACTAGAACTTTCTACTGTAAGTCTACCGTCATAACTCGAATAACAAACATTTTGCCTCTATACAGACTAACATTACTCTTTTAGTCCGAATTAAAGGTGTGGTCGGTCATCAAAAGTTCATGTCAAATGCAACATTTTGAAACACGCTTCGTCATTGACCCTCCTCCACGATGTGTTTCAAAATGTTGCCCTCTGTGGAAAAAGTCTGACACCCCAATTATTTCTGTTGAGACTTAGAGAATACAGCACCAACCCACAAAGGTTTAAATCAGCCGAATGATGGAAAATATTTACAAATATCGTGTATTTAGGATGAAAATCAAAAAGTTATCATTGTTGACGTTACTTAAATGTTTTAGAGTCTGTACAGTTCACAGAACAATTAAAATGATCAAAATAAGTTTACATTTAAAGGTCCCATATTCTGCTATTTTGCCCTTTACACAGTCTATTCTAAGGGCTTTGTTGATAAAATGTTGCGTTGTGCGATATCCATAACATAACAGTTTCCAAAAAACACCCATTTCTTGGACTGGCCCCCCTCCTTGCAAAAGCAAACGGCTCACTCTGAGATCTGACCCCCCCCCCGAACAGAGAGCAGGCTGCTCCCCCGCCCAACTCGCGCGCCTCCCCCGCCCAACTCGTGCCGAAGCCTAGAGCGGAGATAGTGCGCATGCGCCGTGTGCTCCGGTAAACAGCGATACACAAACACTGAATAAACATTTTATCCTCCTGTCGGTGCGTCGTGCTGAGTCCTGGATCTGACCTGGAGTTTGACGTGCTCCAGTACCTCGACAACGGACGTTGCCGTTTGGTAAATAACAAGCTAACTCTTCGATCTGTCGTATCTATCGTGTAATTACTGTGTAGCATTAGCATTAGCTGTTTTTATTCTGCGGCTGCGCGCTTCCCGGAGGCATGGCTTAAACACCGCGTCATCCTTGTGAAGCGCGTCATCTTAGTGAGGAGCCCCCGTCTGCTGCTCAGCCGAGGGGGACGGAAAAGACAGTTCTCTAGCGAAAACATGCGGGAATCAATCAAAAAACCACTTTGGGCACACATACGAGGCCCAAATAGCACTGTAGGAAGGTTAAAACCTCTGAAAAGTCGATTTTGCATGTTATGGGACCTTTAAAATATTTTTCAGCAAACCAGTCTATTTTGCAGTTCTTTTTATATTATTTTGGATGCTTCTATGTCGCCACCAGCTGCCTTACTGTGTCTGGAGTCTGAACCAACAACCCCATCAATTAAATTTATCCTCAACACTTGATATTTACATTTTACGAAGAAATCCAAGCAGCAAAGTGTAACAGAGGAAGTGTAACTGGGATTAAGTAAAATTTTAGAAAAACTTGTTTTTACTCAGCTTCATTATTTTTTAAACTCACACAATATTTTTGAGAAATATCAGTCTGGTTTTAGGGTAAACCACAGTACCGAGACAGCCTTGACAAAGATTTTAAATGATTTTAGACTAAATTATGATTTTAAACAGGCGACAGTGTTGGTTCTACTGGATCTAAGCGCTGCCTTCGATACAGTAGACCACACTATTCTTTTAAACAGACTCAAGCACCTGGTGGGCCTCTCTGGTACTGTACATAAATGGTTTACTTCTTATCTCACAGACAGAACATTTATGGTAAGTCTAGATACCTGCTCCTCCAGGGTCCATAAAATCACATGTGGTGTGCCCCAGGGTTCCATTTTAGGTCCTGTGCTTTTTAACTTGTACATGCTCCCTCTTGGTGGTGTCATCAGGAGACATGGAGTCAGCTTCCACAGTTATGCTGATGATACGCAGCTTTATATCTCCATGTCTCCCGATGACACCAGGCCAATGGATGCTCTTTTTAACTGCATTTTAGACATCAAATCCTGGATGGCAGAAAACTTTCTCCAGCTTAACTAGGACAAAACTGAGGTTTTAGTCATCGGTCCTGAGGCCCAGAGAGAGAAACTTTTATCCAAACTGCAAGCACAGTCTTTTAATCCATCAGCACAAGTAAAAACCTGGGTGTTATCTTTGACTCTGAGCTCACTTTTATTCCACACATCAAGAACATCACAAAAATAGGTTTTTATCACTTAAAGAACATAGCCAGAGTCCGCCCCATTCTCTCTCGGGCCAACACGGAGACGCTGATGCATGCTTTTATCTCCAGACGTATAGACTACTGTAATGCCCTGCTCTCTGGTCTTCCCAAAAAGAGTATTGCAGGTTTGCAGTTATTACAAAACTCAGCAGCACGTGTCCTGACTAAGACCAGGGGGCGGGACCACATTACACCGGTTTTAAAATCACTGCATTGGCTCCCCGTGTGTTTCAGGATCGATTTTAAGGTTCTTTTACTGGTTTATAAATGTCTTAATGGTCTTGGGCCTTCTTATCTTTCAGAACTGCTTTTACCATATGAACCCTCGCGGCCCCTGCGCTCCTCCGGCAGCCGGCTCCTAGTCATTCCCAAAGTCAGGACACACACTCACGGCGAGGCATCTTTTCAGTACTATGGCCCTCGTCTGTGGAACGGCCTGCCGGAGAACCTCAGGGCCGCAGAGAACGTTCAGGTTTTTAAGAGCAGGCTCAAGACCCACCTTTTTAGTTTAGCTTTTGATTAATATTTATTATTTAATTTGTTTAATCTTTCTTATAAAACTTATTTATTTATTCTATTTATTTATTTATTGTGTTTACCTATTTTAGCTTCATTATTATATATATGTATTTAGTCTTCCTCTTTTTTCCACCCATTTATTTATTTCCCCATATTTATTTATTCTTTTATTCATTTTAGACTCTCCAATGTTTACTCCGAGGGGCCCTCTGTTCTGGGAGCGGTGGTCGGCTGTGGCTGCTGGGCCCTGGCTCATGGGCCCCTGGGGGAGGTTTGGTGTGAGCCTCGTCTCCTCTGGGCCCTGAGTCTGCGTCCTGTCGCCACGGGCGGCTCTGCTCCTGGTGCAGACTGCTCCTCCGATGGTGCTTCCTCAACTGGCTTATCTGTACTCAGTCTCCTCCTGTTTGTCAGAGTGCGTGTGTGTGCGTGTCTGAGTGTGCACGTGTGTGAGCATGTGTGTGTGATTGCTTGTCTTTGTGTGTGTGATTATCTAGATGGGTTGTTTGGTCATGTGGGTTGGGCGGAGGGGAGGGGGGCTTCGGTAGATTGTGGGCTTGTGGCAATGTTTTTTAATTCACTGTAAAGCACTTTGTGTTACATTTTATATGTATGAAAAGCGCTTTATAAATAAAATTTGATTTGATAATCATTCGTTTAAGGTGAGACACTACAGGCAAAACTTTTTTTTGTTTTTTTTTTTTTTGTCAGTTTGCTCTCTCAGCATATCGGCTTTCATGTGGAAACAACAAACGTGTCCAATCTGATCTTAAGTATGTTTTATTCTTCCATTGAATCCACTTCATCCATAGATTTCTCTGGGACATTGTAACTTCGAAGGACGTTTTCTTAAAATGCATTTTTCTCCCTGAAGAACATAAAGATCAGCCTTAAAGTAGATCCCACACCAAACTGTACAATCTGGGACCCAACATTTTTGACAAAACGTACAGAGGGATTTTTTGATATCTAATCCTAAAACTGGTTTATTGAAGTTTTTTTTTTTTTTTAAGTGAAATTTTAATTTTTAGGACCATTTTCAGTCCAAAATCAGCTCTGTACATTTCTTGGGAATTAATATGTGCATGTGGTTCTGTGTATTTTTCAGATTTATATGTCCCACATGTGTGTATTTTTGGCCCTTTTTCCACATTAAATGATTTATTTCAAAATGATGAAAAGCGTGTAATACTTTTCTTTCTTACATTTATGTGAGTAAACGACAGAAGTTTCACATTGATATCTTTAAATTTAAGATTTTTTCCTGTTCACCTGCAGTGTCTCATCTTAAGTAAGAACTGGACAGTTGTTGGTTCAAATCTTGCCGAAACACTTGGAGTTGTCTCTTTGGGCAAGACACTTTATCCACTTTCCCTTTAGTTGCAACTGGAAAACAATCTGACTAAAAATGCTGCCAAATCCTCGCTCTTAAAACTTCTAAAAGCAAAAAAGGTGAACGCAAACATGTTTAAAAAAGTCATAAAATCCAAATAAAAACGGGGGAGAACATGTGTATTTTGTATTTTTTAATCCAAAGCTTGCAGCAGACACAAAAGTTTGACGAGTGGAGCTTTAACAAAGACTTTCAAAATGACAGAAAAAAAAGACAGAACTGTGCTTCCACTACAAAGAGTGTCCGAGAAAAAAAAGACGAGAAAATTAAACCGAAAACAAATGTACAAACATTTAATAATGAACATTTTACAGTGTACGAGTGAGTTTACGTCGTGAACTACATTACCCATGATCCTGTGTGTGAGCGAGAAGGGGAGGAGTCGTGTTTCTGTGCCGATGGAAAACTAAAATGAAAGACGGCTGCTGGTGTGTTTTTGTAAGTACTTTGTCCTTCCTTCCGCTGCTCCAGGAAGTGTCCGAGGTGCCGTTGAGAAAAATACACGTTTATGATCAAGAATGTGGAGGATTCGGTCTGGTCTTTTTATGGCGAAATGGAAAAAACGGTAACAAAAGTGTATGCAAAAGATGGCAAACAACATTTACAGAGCTTAACAAGTCTGCCAGTTTGTCCCCAGGGGGCGCTACAGCTCGCCCACGTGCATAAAATCCCTTGTTATGGCCACGGCTAGCCTGGCCACTCGTGACACGTTTAGTTTTGTTAGTGGTTTAAAGGCGCTGTACCTGAATTTTTCCATCTTTAAAACGTGAAAAACGAGTTCATATTTAATAGTTTGCAGCAGTCAAAATGTATTCCTCGCTTTCCTGCAGTTGATTAAAGAAATTCTTGGTCGATTAATGACGTGCTCTGTGCATTTACAAGCAAAAACTGTCTGTCTATGATATGACCTTTTGACTCAAAATGCACAGACGACGCCAAAAAACCACAGGAGATCAAGAATTACACATATTTATACAGAAAACCACTAGTAATCAGTGGAATTATCTGTAAAAAAAAAAAAAAGGCAGATTAAACTCACAATTCAGACCTGTATCTCAAAATAACTTCTTGTTGAGGAAGTAAAATCTCCCCAAAACAATTTGTCAACTGATAAAAATGGACCAATAAATCGACTAAACAACCATTTTCCAGCGCTTTTCAAACTTTCAGAGGCCAGAGTTTCGCCGTCACAGTAACGCTAACAAAAATTAGAATGCTAATTGTACATTTCCTGGTTCTCGGACAATAAAGCGATTTATAATTCGATGCGAACAGCACAGAGCGGCCTCATTTTGACCCCAAGAGCTGCTTTAAAAACATTTGTACTGGAAAAAACTGATTTTGCTGAACTACATGGACAAAAAAGTCAGGTACAGCCTTTTTAATAAACATTTTAGTTTTTATTTTCATGTTACTGTGTCTCAACTTGTCAGTAATTTGGGTTGTAGACTTCTAAATGCATCACCAACAGAGTTAAAAGTGCAATGTGTAACTTTTCTGGTGGAGAATACGCTTTGAAAATGTCATTTCTTTGCCTAGAATGTTCCGCAGTGTTGCATTAAACATATTTATCTGTATTAGGACAAGTTACACAACAAGAATGTAGGTTTTCCAAGGTATTTATCGTCAACAAAAACATTGATAATTAAATAAATGGCTTTAGATCAGTTCAGTGCCGCAGTGTGGAACATTCCAGGCAAAATGAGAACATCTCCATGGAAACGAGGAGGAGAAAAGACAGAAAAGTTACATTGTACACCTTTAAATAATCCACGTCGTATAAAAAAAATTCAAGCTAATCCCGTCAGTTAATTGATTAAATATCAATCAAAGTTCCAATTTGTGCAATACTTCGATGTTTTGTGGTTTAAAATGTCTGTATAATCTCTCCGTTGTCACTTTTTGTTGTTTAATTTCATTAAAAGTGAATGGCCAGGCTAGTTCAGTACAGTATCCAGAAAAGGTCCTCGTCGTGCATAGACAATCTTTGATGAGTTATTAAAACGCTAAACGCTTAAAATAAGGCTTTAAAAAGTACATTATGGGGCTACAGTTCTTCTTAAAGCTACGTCGAGGAGACATTTTGACTCAAATCGTCACTAAAATGAGCGCGAGGTGTCCAAAAATGTCGCTTTCCGTCGTAATACAGTATGTGCATAGGCCTATATCAAAACATTCACAAACTACATTTATATATAGACAATCCCTGCTTCACGAGGACGAAAAAGCTAAAAACAATGGATATTTTTACATTCAATCTGTTCCATAGACTTCTGTTATGACAAAATAAACTTCCCTTAACTCGCGCTCGTTTTGGGGATCTAGCCGTTATTTTTTTTTCCATTCATAAACATTCACGGGGGCCAAAAAAATAAAACAAAACAAGGCTAGGTTTTGTGTGTTCAAGTCCTGTTTAAAACCTGTACAACCTGACGACGACAAAGAGAAACGCGATCTCTCCGACTTCATTTCGAAGGACGGTTCCCCGCTTTCTTTCTGCGTTTGTTCAAAAGTGGGTTCGTAGAGTCTTCGATCGTCTTAATCTTGATCTGTTCGTAATCGACGCGCATCGAGGCCAAGGCACTCGTCATCTCCTCCTGAAACCAGACGAAAGACAAAGGCTTTTCAGAAAGAGTCATCCCACAAAAGCACCGCGATCATGAATATACTACTTAACGCTCTTTTTAATGAGACACTTTGAACGTTATTTTGAAAGCGGGATCAAAGAAAGAGGTCTGTAAAAGTAATATATTAGTAAGTTAAAATTGATTTTAATAGGCCCAAAGTCACTGGGATTGGCTCCAGTCACCCGCGACCCCTAACGGGAATAAGCGGTAGAAAATGAATGAATGAATGAATGAATAAAATTGATTTTGTCTTCTTTTCGTATTCACAAAATTTGGTTCATATTGTTTGGTTTGTGAAGTTAAAATTTTAAAACAAGAACAATCACAAGATACTCTCAACTCTTTCTCGATTCTCAAGTGCAATTCTCAAGAGCGAAGAGTTGTTTTTATTATCAAGTTTGTTGTTTTTTCTTATTTTGAGCAGTAGTGTTGTTTTTTTGTGCTTTCTTATTTTCAGTGCAAGCAATCGTGTTCATTGCTAGATTTATTATTATTGAAGTAGAGTAAATTTGACTTTATGTATTTGTAAAGTCAAATCTACTCAATTCAAGATGAAATATTCACGATTCAATACACGTTAAAGTTGCCTAGATACTGTATCGGTATTTCCAGTTTACTCATTTTATTTTTGTTCAGTTCACCTTATTCCAGAAGCCGCCGTCTTGTTTCCGCTGTAGTTTACACGGGGCAGACGAGCTCAACAGAAAATAAGTTCTACGTGGACTAAAAAGCCGTTTTCAGGCCCCAGGAAATCGGTGCGTTGCTGACTTGTTTTTGCTCGTGTTCATTAAACATTTTACACAAATCAATCTACTTTACATAATGTTTAAGCGAGAGACTTTTCCCTCGTTTGTCATTTGCGTGAACAGGGTTTTTGTAAAACAGGAAGTGCGTTTACTACAGACGTGTGATCAAAAAGAGGCAAAAGTGGGCGGGGCAGAATAAGGTGAATAGGACACAGAGGACATGTCTGCCCAACTTCAAATGTTATTTAAACATTCTATAGGGGGCGCTGTGGAGCTTCTTCACATCAGAGTCAGTTGAGCTGCACGTCATGTTCAGGTCGTAATTGTGCACACGCTCCACTGCGACTTGATTTGATACTGCATGTTGAAAAGTACATTTTACAATGATTATTTAAGTTTTTAGTTGTTGTGAATTTCTGTAAAACACTTTGAATTACTTTGTGCACAGAATCGTCACATTCAGATTGTTTTAAAACCTTTGAACAGTTGTTTTTTATTGCACAGAGGTTAGTCTACTTTGTCTGACTTTAAATAAACACACTGGTTGTTTTTTTATTACTATTCTTTCTTGGGAAAAATTTCATAGATTCCCAAATAACAAACGAATAATCTCTTGAATACCATAACACACTGTATCCCTTAGGGCAGTGGTTACACGAGTAATTTTTGTTTCACGCTCAGAGTGCCCTTTAACTTGAGTTTCGGGCAAATAAATGGGTTTAGTAGTCACATATCGTCAATTATTACTATTATATTTTTGTTTTAATTATATTTATGATCTAAGATACTCCAAAAAGATGCTAAATTTACAACTAATGACGCTTTTTTTACTCAGATAAAAACACATTTAATCTTCTTTTAAAACCTGAAACCATTCCACGTACCCCCTGGTAACTCCTCATGTACCCCTGGTTGGGAAACACTGCCTCACGATGTACAATTCTATTTAACTGAATTCCTTTTTGACTGACGAGCATGTGGTTTTGTTGAATGCCAAGATTGTAAGTAAAGTGTGAACCTTGACGTCTTCCCAGGTGTCCTTCTCTTCCTTCAGGACTCGACTGGTGTGGAGCGGCGTCTGAGGGACCTCCATCGATTGCTTCAACACAAAGACTTATGTTAATACGAAGCACTTTTTATGAATGTTATGCACCGTTTGTTCTTACATTGATCCAGGGATGGTTCATGAACTCTGTGATGGTCATCCTCTGAGTGGGTTCAGTCTTCAGCAAAGTCCGGATCAACTGTTTCGCTGCAAAGAGACATTTCAATCAAGTTAGTTTCATTAACGATTTGACTTGTAGCAGATTTAATTAGAACGAGACGCACATTTTCAACAGATTTCAATAGATATAAAGTTTTGTATCTATAAAATGACCTGGATTATATTATATTCAGCTGACACGAACGTACAAAGGAATTTCTAGGTGAGTTAAAATGTCTAGATTTCAGGATATTAATCTAAATTTTTGATGTTTTGACAATATCAAGATTTTTTTTTATTTTATTTTACTTGTTTCAATCTGTTTCTGACTTGTTTCAATACATTATTTCTTAGTTCAAGTCAAATTATCTGCCACAGGGTTAAGATTATTTTACTTACGCCACTGGCAAATTAATTTTCTTATTTTAAGATAAATGATTGAATAATCAGTCAAAAAGATCTTGAAACCAGTAAAATATTCTGCGTCACATCAGCCTTTAAAGTGCATATGACAGGTTTTCATGATTTTCTAATTTTGACTTTATTTGGTGTATCAATACCACTTGTACAGATACATTTTTGTTTTACACCAATCAGGTCGCTGTTTGTGGAGAAAAGTTGAAATATCTGTTGAAAATTACAGGAAGTAAACAGACTGATGACATCACACTGGGGAAACAAAGGTTATGCATCATTTACACAAAATAAACAACTTTTTTGATCCTTTAAACATTGATTAAACAAAATAAAGGCTCTCACATGGATTTTTATTTGTGAGATAAATTCTTTTTTTTTTTTTTTAAGTTTTGGCCCCATGTACAGGATGGTTGCTAGGTAATTTCCTAGTGTGATGTCATCATTTACAACCAGGAAGTAAAACTAAAACACAAAAAAACTGCTGAACTATGATAAAATTTGTAAAGTACTTTAACAAAATTTGAAATACATTCATCTTAACTGCATTTTTGTCAAATGAGTATCCAACCTGCCATGAGCACTTTAAACATCATTGAGTCAAAAACTATTCAAATCCAGATAAAAATGATAAATTCAAGTCATTTTAAGCTAGTCTAGATTTACATTTTTTGCTGTGCAGCTTTCACAAAGGTCGGATTTTGCAGAGATTCAATTGTTTTACTTCAGATCTGTTCCCTTCTTCAAACGCTCCAATCCTAAGAGCGTCGTAACCGTTAGCGACGTAAGATTCAGCCACGCTCCGGTGTGTTCGCGCCGGCTGCCATCGCGCTGATCACACGCTGCTGCTGCTGCGCAATAATTTGTAAATATAATGGTGATTTCAATAATTACTCTATTCCAGTGTTTCTCAAACTGTGGTACGTGGACACCTCTTCAATTGTAATGTTTCCTTCGTTTAGAGTGCATTTTACTCACATTTTGGCTCTTCCCTTGTACATTTCTAGTTAAAACTACTGTGGCGATGGTGTATTTCTACCTTAGACCAGAAATAGTCCTGTCATAGACCCCATTTAGATTTGGAGGTACTCAGAAAGCCAAATGTTTTCTTTGGTGGTACTGGTAAGTTTGAGAACCACTGCTCTATTCAATTACAAATTAATCGTATATACAATAAATTGCAATTTCAGTTCAGAATCATAAGCGCTCTCCTTTAGCCTCAAAATCTGTAGCAAAGGCACTTTTCTAAAACATGACTAATACATTTATTCGCTCTATTCACCTTATTCCACCCCCTTCTGCCTTTTTTTCTACACTGGGATGAGGGAAAAGTCTCTCGCTAAAACATTATATAAAGTAGATTGATTTGTGTAAAATGTTTAATGTACAAGAGCAACAACGGCTTTGTGTCTGTGTAGAATATATTTTCTGTTGAGCTCGTCTGCCCCGTGTAAACTAATACAACGGCAAAAAAGATGGCGGCGCCCACAGCAACTTCAGGAATAAGGTGAATTTTGACAATATTGAAGTAATTGTTTGAAATAATTGTGATTTCCATTATGCGCCAAATAATTGTGATTGTAATTTTTGCAATTATCGAGCAGTCCCATCACGTGGTGCGTGTTTCTGTCGTCACTCAGTGGTAGAAAGGATTGAGGGAGCTCTATTGTGCAGACTTTTAGGAGCGTTTAACCATCCTCTTGTCATTAAACCGCTCAAAGTTGTTCATTCATTCATTTTCTACCACTTGTTCCCGTTAGGGGTTGTGGGTGACTGGAGCCTATCCCAGTGACTTTGGGCCTTAGGCGGGGTACACCCTGGACAGGGGCCAAGTCGTCACAGCAAACACAGAGACAGACAACCATTCATTCACTACGGGCAATTTAGAGTGGCCAATTAACCTACCCCTGCATGTGTTTGGACGGTGGGAGGAAGCCGGAGAACCCCGAGAGAACGTGCACCCCGTGCTATTACTCCGTCAGTCCCCAAATTTCTACCCGATACACAGCCATGGTCAGAAATATGACAGAAATACGTGAATCCCTGGTGCGCAGAGGGAGGGACTTTACGGCTGTCACTCGGGAGTGGCCAAAACTTGAGGCTCTCACATACTCACTCATTCTGTGCGCACGCAACGGGCAACAAATTAACAAAATAATGTACTAAGATTATGTTTTAGATTATTAAACACATATTATGTAGAAACACAGACATTTTTACACAATATATGAAACATAGCCAAAAATAAAATTATGATTTAATGTATTTTTTATCTGGGTCAAGTCAGGGGGTGCTATTGTCCGGTCTCCACTGCCATTGAAACCATTACGATACGGTTTTTGATTCATTTTCCAGATCTTAATATACATACAAGGTACACAAATAAGTCCCAAGCGAAATATTTTAAACGTGACAATTTTCTAAAGTTCCTATAAACATTTCTGCAAACACATTTTTAAGAAGCAGTATTTAAAAAACACGTAATTGGGAGTTGTTTCACAGCATTTGCAGAGTGACCTTTCAGTTCTCTTAAACAAACTTCATCAGGACTTAAAATCAACCTTTAAAGTAAAGCTCCACTGCCTGACTTTCAAACCGTGAGAGGAGGAAGTAGTATTTTTAATCAATCAGACAACTCCGTGGCTCTAAAACCCTTTGGTGCTTCACTTGTATTCATAATGTTCGAGCTCATGCACAGCTTTAGATCAGCGTCTTCAAACGGTGAAGTGAAGGAAAAACAGCGAACGCTCAGTCAATGCCTCTTTTTACAGCTTTGTGATCAAAAAAAAAAAGAAAACTATTAGACACAGACGAGGCACAGCTGCCCAATGTTGTCACAAAGGGCTGTTTTTACAATTTACCAGGGCTTCAACCTCATCTCACAGACGGACAGATTTTTCATCTTTGTCCTCAGAAATCTGCCCAAATAGAAATACAAAATAAATGTAAAACAAAAGGCTGCAGAACTGAACCAGGACCGAACCAGGACTGAACCAATATTAAACCTGGACTAAACCTGGACTAAGCCAGTTCTAAGCCAGTTCTAAGCCAGGACTAAGCCATGACTAAACCGAGACTAAACCAGGCCTAAACCAGGTCTAAGCCAGGACTAAACCAATAACAAGAGATAAAAAGTAGTTATATTTTTGGACATGGGTTGAGGGCCTGATTTGGCCCCTGGGGTTTAAGCAGAATAGCCCTGCATTTTACTCAGTTGGGAAGAAACACATTTTTTCATGTACAAGAATAAAGTTGCACCAAGTGCACCAACTTTAAGTCTGATTTTTCCGATATAAACACCAAGAGTAAGAAGCGTGTTCACCTTCTTCAGACACGTCGGACCACTCGGGGTTTGGAAACTCGTACTGTCCCATCCGGATCCTCTTCTTCATCCCTGGAGAGATGGCTAAACCATGGTCCGAATAAAACGGGGGATATCCACATAACCTGGCAACACACGCAGCACATGTATCAGTCACAGTCTCACAGAGCGCAGGTTACACAGGGCCTTAAACTTTTATGACGTTTGTAAATATAAGATCAAATCCAGTCTCATACAGGGCTGTACATTTCAAATTGTAATCAAGATCGAGTTTTTGTCATTTCAAATCGTGAATGATGAACTTAAACGCAGAAGTTCAGAGTCAATCTTCTATCGGTAAAAACATGTGGTTTGGAGCAGAATTCAGGGTTTGGAGGAAGAAATCTGACTACAGTGATCCCTCGCTATATCGCGTTTCATCTTTCACGGCTTCGCTGCTTCACGGATTTTTTTTACAGTGCGGATATTTTTACAGTGCATCCACTGAACTTCAGCGCACGCACAAGAACGGGACCCTTTGACGAGTCGTTCATTGCAGTTCTCAAATATAATCGAAGGTGGCATATCCGTTTATAAAAATCTTCTTGCTCAGAAAAAGAAAGAGCGCCAACAACTCCCCATAACCTGCGCCATCAGTAGAAACAGACGCTACAGCGGAGCGGAGTCAGGACGAACTGGGACTATGAGTGACAATGTTTCCAACCTTGTATTACTATATTAAAATGATTGTTTTAAACAAATTTTGGGCTTTAAAACAGGTTTTGATTTTTGGTTTCATTCCATAGTTCAGTATTGCATTGTAAAATAATAAAAAATAAAGCTGTGACTACTTCACGGATTTCACTTTTCGCGTGTTATTTTTGGAACGCAACTCCCGCGATAAACGAGGGATCACTGTATTTCATGTGTGCAATGACAAGGATTAAAAGTAGGAAGTGTTTAAGTTCAAGTAGTAAATACAAATAGCATATTTTATTCATCAAGACAAAATAAAATCTATTCAAAAATTTTAATAGCTCAACAAGGAGAACAAAAGATGCATTTATTGTCACACTATTTTGGCGACTCATTGGGAGGCAGGAGTTCTAACGGCTCTATCACCGTGCACCCCATTTTTGTTTTAATAATCAATTAGTAGCAATTCATTGATTAAAACCCTCGTGCTCTCTTCTCTTCTCACCTTTGGTCAATGAGCTGTTTATGCAGAATAAAACAGGAGAGTTTGTTGCACTTGTGGATATTATGATTTCAAAAATGTCTGTCTTTGCGTTTTGCATCCATTAAAATTGTGATTAATCTTGCAGCCCAACTTTATAGTCAGTTAGATCATGTTCCTTTTTTGCTTCTCCTCCACTAGAGAAGCATTAATTCACATTTATATTCTCACCAAACTTACAAAATATACATAATGACTCCCAACGACCACATGTCACAGGATTTGTCGTATTTCTCAGGACCGAGGACTTCAGGGGCTGCAGAAAACAAGAGCAGATTGTGAAAAAGCCGTGTTAAACATTTATTTTATCTTTAAATGCAGCTGAAAAGAGGCGGATGAACTCACCGACGTAGTACGGCGTGTAGCAGGGCGTGGCTAAAGAGTTGTGCGACGTCGTCTCTTTGGCAAAACCAAAGTCTGTGAGCTTCAGGAGCGCGTTGGGTCGTTTGGTGGAGTACAAAAGGTTCTCCGGCTAAACAAAACAACATGAAACTATTAGAACGATTATGTTTAAAGTCTGTGATAGGCTCGACGACAGATTTCACTAAAACAGTGAATATGATTGGATTTTACAAACACTTTGCCTTTTGTCCTGACTGGTCGACTATAACAATAACTGCAGTCGTATTTTGATGATGTCATTGTTCTCTGGACTAAACAGACTCTAAAACACAAAGACCTTTATAAAGACAGTGACATTATTAAAGAGAAATGGGAATAAAAAGAATAAGCCATTTATGATTTTCCTCTATAATACACTTAAGTCATAAATATGCTCTATCTATAAGGAATCATTCACAATAGTTCAACATTTATTTGGTTAAATATGTTAGTTGATTCTCAATCTCAATCTACAATAGAAATAACTGCTGACAACTAAAATAATCGTTTGTTTCAGCCTTAATCAGAAGTGTATTTAAATATCGCAATAATATCGATATCACAGATCTTAATAACCATATTTTGCAATCATTTCCAACACTGTGCAGACGTACTACACACATTGAAACATTGAAAGTCTCATGATATCGTCTAAAACATGGTTAAAACGTGGCGTTACCTTGACGTCTCTGTGTGCGATGTTGATGGCGTGGAGGAACTGAATGGCTTCTCCGATGCTCTTCATGATGTCGGACGCCTCTGAAAAACACAACGCAAACACATGACGGTGATGTGTTGGGGTCAGCGAGTGTGACTGAGGGTGAAAAGGAAAAACATTTACTTGGAGATGTCAATTGAAAACCACTTCTGCAGTTTACTGATATCAATGTAGGAATAATGATGTACCGTAGAATGCGGACTATTGAGCACTCCCGAGTAGAAGCCGCACCAGCCATATTTACAAAGAAAAACAACTTTGTACATACATAAGCCGCACCTGACTATATAAGCCGCGGGTTGAGACATTTACGTTGCCGGGCCGTGCCGGTTCGGGAAGAGCACGCGTACGTGACAGAGGCGCGCACGTGTTTTGTAACAAAGAGCACGGTGTGCAGCCAGTGCGGTGTTGTTTCCCTCCTCATGCTCGAATAAGTGGGCAAAATATGTGCTTAATGAAAGTGAGCGGCTGCTACACGGAAGAGGAGAGAGAAAAAAGAGCGCAATGGAGGAGAAAGAGCAGCGGAGGAGAGAGAGAAGAAAGGAGCGAAGGAGAGATCATGTGGGCCAGCGTCAGCGGAGGAACAGGCCCGTTGGTGCAGGTAGAACACTAATCACGTAATTACTTACTTATTCTGCCTATAAACCTCTGCTCGGAACATAGTTTACGTAACTCTGGTTCTACACATGCGCAGGCTCGGTTCGGTTCAGACACACGTGCGCGGTCGGGTCAATCATGCAGCAAATGACTCTGAGTCGGGTCAGTTCGGGTCGAATGGTGTCCAGGTCGGTTCGGACAGTACGGGCTCGGGGTGGGTCGGACTTGAATTTTTGAGCCCGATCTAAACACTACCCTAGAGGCTGTTTGCGGAAATATACATAAATTAGCCGCATCGCTGTGTAAGCCGCAGGGTTGAAATAATGAGAAAAAAGTAGCGGCTTATAACCCGCGTTTTACGGTATTATGTTACGTTTTTGTGACAAGCTCATGCACAAATAAGGTGTTTTATTAGGGCTGCACAATACATTGAAAAAATATCGTTATCGCACTTGTTGTTATCGCGATATGTGTAACACAAAGATGGGCAATAACTTCTAATGGTTACATGCATTAATCTTGCGTTTCTTGTTCTTTACTTTTTTCCAGTACTTTATTGTTTTTACTGATCAGACTCAAATGTTCACTCCCAATAGCGTTGCTTTGCCATTATTTAATAGAAACATAAATGAAGGTGAATAAAATGTCTCAAATGTTTAAAATGCCTGAGTAATGTATTTTTTATTGTTCGCAGAGTAATGGACAAAACAACTCGAGGTTTTAACACTCCAAAGGTCTCCAGTGTGTGTGTATATATTTTAAAGTAAGAGTTGATTTATACGTACGCCTGAAAAAAAAAAGAAACTTATATGCAAATGAGGAAAAATCTTGCGATAATATCGTTATTGCAACACATGACACCCATATTGCATATGGCACTAATTTCCAGTGCAGCCCTATATTTTATGCTAGTAAATGGCCAGAAATTGCAAATATTTGTAACGTCTGAATCTGAAAAATGTTGTTGACAAATTAGATACAAAGAAATGTAAGACGGAATTTCAGATATCACAATGGTATTTGAGTACACAAGCTCTTACTCAAAATTTTAAATTTTATATTTTAGGCAGTTTAGTGTAGCTACTTTAAGGGGACCAGGTTCAAGCCAGTGTGTAGTGTGCTGTGTGTAGCACTCGACACATGAATCAGCTGGAGGGCTGATCTTTATGTCTTTATGTTAGAAACATTTATTTTGAGAAAACAACCAGATACAAGTGAAGTAAATAAAAGAATAAAACAGCGTTGTTGCAGGTCAGTAATGTTGTTTCCACAGGAAAGCTTATACAATATGTTGAGATAGCAAACAGACAAAAAAGAAGTGCCCTTAGTGTCCGATGATGTATTTGCAGAATATGAAGTGTGTTTACCTCTCTCTGTGAAGGCCTGGTCTCCTCTGTCCTGGATCCGACTGAACAGTTCTCCTCCGTCCATACTGCAACACACAATCGTCACATCAACAGGACATACAGCTGATCCTCATGCTTTTAATGGTTTTCTTTGTCTTAAAGCAAGTTTATGTGATAAATGGATGAGTGACTGCATATGCAAACATTTGTACTTTTTATTGGCAAATGTGCATCAACCTGCCCAGGACAGCAGTCGCAACTTAGAAACTCTGTCAGCATTCTGTTTTGTATGGGTTTGTGTTTTGATGATCGTCTCAGATAAATGCATTCAAATAATCTGAATGTGTGTAAAGTTACACATGTTATACTCTGAGGTTTTGCTCTTTAGATAAAAGAACGGTTGAGAAAACCTCGTTTCCTTTTGGTTCTGGGTGCATGATGACTGTGCCACACTTTCAAACCGTTCACCTCATCTGACCCGAGCGAAGAGCGACACCGAGAGTGTCGAGTTAAAACGGGGCTCCAACACCGGGACACCCCTCCAGACCAGAGCCAGAACAAAGCACAAAACCAGAGCACCCTGCATCAGTGACAAAGACAGATTCATAGTGAAATCCACAAAGACAAGAGCAGTTTGTGGTGAATAGAGAAGTGCAACATCAGAACGACTCAAAATGTTCTCAGGCTCAAACTGAAAACAGCGACCAACAGTTTGCAGTTTCGTCTTCAACTCCACCACCACAAGTCAAAATGCTGTCAGCTCATGCAGATTGGTTTGATCTGTGACATAACATCAAGGTTTGATACAATGCACATTTAATTTGAGGTTAAGGTACATTTCATTGCCCACATAAAACGCTCCTCTTCTGGCTCAGAGGCCCTGACACTTCCTGACACTAAAGTGTGACAGTTACATGACACAGCAGTTTGTTCTACTTCTCGTTCGTTTACTTTGTTTATGGTTATAGCTAATGCTTCTCTGAGGATGTCACATGCACTGAAAACACATGGATAAACAGAAAGTGGAGGGCTGACTGAGACCCACAGACTGGTGGTCCATGTGCATTTAGACTGAGGGGCACTAACACAAGCCCGACTGGAGCGATCTGTGGCACGACACCTGCACAAACCCACGACGTCACCGTAAAGCACTGTTTATATGTAACAAATTCTGTGGCAGAGGAAAATACACTGCCTGTCCAAAAAAAAAAAAAAAAAAAAAAAAAAAAAAGAAACATCTGGATTCAAACAGGTCCTCTCCTCCTGTTGGATAAGTGCTGCAGGTGAATGTCTTTCAGCTGCAACACAGTACTTAAACCCTGATGCAGTGAGTGGATCCTCATTTCTGAAACCACCGTGTGGAAAGACGAATCCTGTGGCCGTGGAAAAGATGTCAGTGTGTTTGAGAAGGGACTAATTACTGACATCAGGCAGAGAAAACACCTACACTACAGATCTGAACCCGCTGAGAATGTTCGGGATGTGCTGGAGGAGATTTTGAAAGCGCTCACAATCTCCATCAACACAAGGTCTCGGAGAAAAATGAATGCCATGCAGGAATTAAATGAATCTTTTGGCACTGCAGAAGCTCGAAACAATGTGCTTGAAACAATAGAACAAGTGTGCTGTAATCAAAGCTGTGACCTTTATTTTCTGTGGTGACTTTTTCTTTGGACGGGCAGTGAAAGTCCAATGGCAGAGCTTAATTGTGAGGCAGATAAGAGTCCTGCTGTGATACGCCAGAAAAATCAGCACACAAGGCACATAAAAACAAGTTGCTGATGGTTTGTGCACGACTATACGTGTCTCCATGTATCTAACCAAAACTGCACTCAAAACTTCATGTAAAAATACTATTTATACAGAAAAGTACTAGTAAACAGTGTATTTATTTATTAGATTTATATGTAAGTCAGACTAAACTCACGATTCACTTCAAAACCTTCAGCTAACTCATATCTACTCTAGTCTTGTTTTCATCATATAATCCTTTAGATCTAAATCAAATAATAATTAGTCGACTAACAAAAATGTTGGTCGACTAAGACACCATCGACCGATTAATCGACTAAAGGACTACAGCCCTAGTAAAGTCCCTGGCTCAATGCATCAGTGTGAACACCCTCTGAGCCACAGGCCTTTGTTCAGGCTCACAACATCCACAGGACACAGCGTAGTATTAGTAAAAGGTCAGAAGCTTTTGTCTTAAACGGTGACACAAGTAACATTCGGCAGCTTGTCGATGCCATTTTGTGACACATTTTAAAAAATCCTCTGCTCTCTAAAAGTGAACTGCAGCTCTCCAAAGGCCAGAGCTAAACAGCGCGGCAGGTTTCAACACAGAAGTAAGCGGACTTGTTGTTTTAGATGAATAGTACGATTTAAGACGTGCAAAATATAACGTCATCTAAAGAAGCACATCAGGTCTTCGTTAATGCAGCAGTCGGCAGGTTAATAATTGTTTAACCCAGAAATGTATCATGAATTTATGTCGTTTGAAAGTATCACAAGACAACTCTGTATTAATGCTTGTATTGTCAAGAAGTGTGTTACATTTAGGGCTGTAGTCGACAGAAATTCTTGGTCGACTAAAGACCAGCCCCATCGACCGATTCGTCAAATAAAAGGGGGTGTGGGAAAATATATCAAAACTGTAAAGTATTTCCATTTATCTAAACCAAACTGCACTCAAAGAACTCAACTGTAGAGGAGCTGATGCAAAAACAACTATTTATACAGAAAAGGACAAGGAAACAGTGTATTTATACATTAAGACTCAAAAATCTTGAGCTAATTCACTTCATATCTTCTCATTTTTGCCATATAAATCATTTTGTATTCATTTAGTATAAATAAAATGATTAGTCAACTAATGAAAATCTTGGTCAACTAAGACACCATCGACAAATGAATCGACTAAACCGGTGGTTCTCAACCTTTTTTGTCTCGAGTACCCCCTAAGTTTTGATTCACACTCACACATAAATGGGTTTAATGCTATATAGTCAGTTATTACTATTATATGTATTGTTTTAATGATATTTATGGTCCAAGATGCTCCAAAGAGATGCTAAATTTACAACTAATCACAAATATTTACAGATAAAAGCACATTTCATCTTCATTTAAACCTGAAACCATTCCAAGTGTCCCCTGGTAACTCCTCAAGTACCCCTGGACTAAAGGACTACAGCCCTAGTGACATTCTATCACAATATAGATATTTTGAGTACAGCCCTGGGTAGAACAAAGAAGAGCGATCACACGAGCAGCCCTGCATATTCTCTGCCTTTTTACCACTCGCACACACAGCACTTTCCACATTTCACACATTTGTCGTTTGCCAACTGTTCCCTCCTTCACTCAAATCTGCTCTATTTACTCTGAAATCGTAACTCTGTGCTGCACCTGCCCGTTCAGTTTTGTTTCATCGGCTCCTGCCACCAGAACCGACACGTTACTCCACCGACCTGAGACCAAAATCGACAGCTGGATGTGTTTCTGAAGCACGTTTTGGGCATAGGTTTAGTCAGATTCACCTTTCTATATGTTGCGTGAGCCTGTAAGAAATTAGTCATGTGTGTGAGCGGACCCGGCCTCCTCCTCCACCTCCGCTAAAACCACAGGCACATGCAGAACCGCCGCCGCGATCCTCATGCAAATGTGTTTAAAATAAGCTCGAGGTTTCAGTGAAAGAGCTCCCGCCGCTTTACTATAATCCACCTGCACAGGACACACACTCACCTTTGCTCAGCACTTTGTTCACAACTTTTGGGGTCAGCGACACGTTTGGCTCATAACCAAAAAAGCCGCTGAGACAAAGTGGTCAGATTTCTGGTTCGTGTGAGTGTGGCTTTGATGAATTTGACACAGAAATGGGGAAGAGCTGTCAGCTGAAGTGTGCCATCGTTTCTGTTTGTTCTTTGGTGTCGTTTTGTACAAAAGGTGACAAATTTACCGAGTCTGACCTCATGAGAGGGGTAAATGTGGCACAGAAGTGGGACATTGTATCGTAGTTAGAAGTAGAGTATGATTATAATTAGGACTGCAACAATTGATCGAGTAATTGTGCCTAGTCGAAAATAAAAAATAACAATTGAATAATGGTTAAACTGAACTATACAGACCTTTTTTAACAAACTGAGTGAGACATTATTACATCAAAATGTCAAAAAAGAAGAGATTATGGCTGATTTTCATTAATAATACACTTATTTAGGGCTGGGCGATAAGGCAAAAAAAAAAATGTTATCACAATTTTCTTGGGGCTTGATTAAGATTTCAATTTTATCACAATTCATGTTCACTTTCTATTTTTGTATTGCGTATAATCGAGCTGCACGATTTAAGAAAAATATTTAATTGTTATTTTTTGACTAGTGCGATTAAAATTAAGTTCAGATTCACATTTTAAACACAATTTTGTCACTTTTAGTCACGTTTTTTGTCACTTTCAGTTGTGTTTGTTATAGTTCAACGCGTCTTTGCCATTTTTTGTTGTGTCTTTGCTGTTTTTAATTGCGTCAGATGTTTTTTGTCACATCTTTGTCACTTTTAGTTGCGTCTTTGCCATTTTTTAGTTCCATCTTTGTAGTTTTTGGTCCCATTTTTATTGCTTTAAGTCACGTTTTGGTGCATTGAGCCGCGTGTGTTGTTTGCAGGTGGGTTTTGTCACTTTTGAACGCATTTTTAGCGCTGTTGTCTCTTGTTTCAGAACATGTTTGTACAAATCCCAACTACAGTGTTAGCAGTTTTTATTCAAATCAAAGCAAGACATTTTTTGTTTGTGGAAGAAATTAGCCTTTGTGACCTTCTAATTACATCCATTAAAATGGCGATTTTGTGTCGATTTGGTTTAATTGTGCAGCCCTGGCCTGTAAGCGGTAAATAAAGTCATCTGCTCAGAGGCTTCAGAGGCTAAACAACAGGAGAAAAAGTGTGTTTGAACAGACAGCTGCATTAAAGAGACAAACAGTGAATCACGAAACGATTTCACAAAAATAGCAGATTGTCACAGGGACGAGCTCACGATTCAATTTTTATCACTGTATCACCCAGCCTTAACTTCATTTGTAAATATTCTCCATCTAGAAGCCTTCAGTTGCAATATTTCAACTTTCATTTGGCCGATAATGTATTTAAAGTTTAAATATACAATAGAAATAATCGTTTGACAAGTCGACTACTGAAATAATCGTTAGTGACAGGTCTATTGTTTACCGTGAGTTGCATCAAAATGTTTTATACGGACAGATCTATTTTAGGGGAATAACTGCTCATTTTTTTAACAACATGGCAGTGAAATCCGTTAGATTTTTTGTTTTGTTTTTGTACTTCTAGTTTTGACGATTGTGCGATTCATTTGATGTTGAAGTCTGTCTAGTCTATGTTCACATTAAAAGTAATTTGTCTTCTTTATGCGAGAAAATTGCGATCAATCAAAATGTGTGAAGAAAACGTCGACTAATTGTTGTGCCACGTCGCGGTCGTGTCTAACTTGTGCAGGAGAGGCTCGTGAAACAGTGAGGGTGAATCCTGACACGCACTTTACCCAGAGTGCACCACAGTGAGCCAGAGTGTACAGAACGCACCACTCCATGACGATGAGCAGACACTTGCGTCCCTGGTACAGATTCTCGTAGACGTCGATGATGCGCACGATGTTTGAGCACGGCGACGCCCTCCAGTGGAGCTCCACCTCTCTGCGCGCTTTGGTACAGTCCTGGAGCATCTGCAGACGACAGGGAAGTGACACTTAGGAATTTTAGCAAACACTTATTTCAAAAAAAGTTGGTTGAATCAGTTATCGTCTTTGTAGAGTTCTGCAAATTTTACACAAGCCCAAAGTCAAGTTTAAAGGACAAATATGATGCATCGTTTTTAGCCTTTAAACCTGCTCTTGAGTGTCTTCAGTTTGACTTGTTACAGAACTAAAAACAAAATGCTTTTACAAAGAATATAACTATCACTGTGTTGGGAGATGCCATGCTGTGGCTCCGTCTACTGGCTGTAGAGGCAATTACACCATGTAAATATATACCCACAATGCACTGCAGTAAAGAGTGAATCTGACAAAGTTGTTATGATGATTAGACGGTAGAAATGTTCAGAGTGAGTCTGACGATGATTTAAAGACTTAAAACAGCAAAAGATTCTCAGATAAATGACGTCAACATCAGCTACGTCAGTGGTTCCAAACTTTTTGTGTCTCAGGTTATCTCTAAGTTTTGTCTCACACTCAGTACTCCTTAATTTGAGTTTCAGGCAAATAAATGGGTTTACTAGTTGCATATTGTCAATTATTACTATTATATTTTAGTTTTAATTATATTTCTGGTCCAAGATACTCCAAAAAAATGCAAAATTTACAACTAATGGCATTCTTAACACAGTACATTCCATCCAGTTTTTTTTTACCTGAAAAGCATTCCAAGCCCCCCTGGTAACTGCTCAGGTACGCCCTGAGGCCCCCGTACAATTAACTCTGTGTGATAAAGTGATAAAACTAAATTCACTCATTAAACAATATCTTTAATTGTAAATGTAGGGAAAAAAGCTTAAAAATAAAGTTAAAGTAAGCCATAACTGTACATGTTAATAGGTGCATGAACTGGTTTAATACAGCTTAAATAAAGCAAAATAAATAATGAATGTGAATGTAATATAGGAGCAAAGAGTAGTGCAAACTTCCAATTTTGAAACCAAAAAACAAAAAACTTACCGTTAAACACAAGAACTGGATGTTAAACAATGAAAAGAGCAGGAGGAACGTGAACGCATGAACAGATAAGACAGGAGCGCACTGCCCCCTGCTGGTACAAAGCTGTGATTCAAGTGGTATTGTTTCATGGGGATATAGTGCCCTCTTTCTGTGACTATTGGTTAATGCAACATCATTTATATTTGATTATTTTTGTGAGAATTGTTATGATATTGAAGCTTAAAACAGTGAAAATGAAACCTCAATAAGTTTATGTGTGCATTTGATGCTTCCCTTTTAAGTAAAAGGTTATTTCTATCTATTTTATGATTTTAATTCATCTTTTCATGTTCTATAAAGCACTGTGAATTACTCTGTACGAATTTGAATCGTGGTTTAAACTGGCCTATATTATACGATTAGTCTATAGGGATTATTCTTTCAATTAATCGAGTAGTTGTTTAGAACGTTAAGTGCCTGTGAAGATTTTTACTGAATTTGACCCAGATTAAACTGAGATGACGCCGCTTTGGGACATCCTGATATACAACATCCTGTTGTATATTTACAGACAAAACAGGGTTTTTAGACGGTTGCAAAGTCTTCTTCTTTATAGTGAGTGGTGGGCTTCTTTTTCGGAAAGTTGCGTGCAAATTTTGAGGTTTTTGAGTTTGCTTCTGAGCAGCACTTTCACATCACAAAAACTTTTTTTTTTTTTAGCATTTTTCAGCTCTGTTTCAGGTTAATCGATGCAGTGATGACTGAAATACAGACATTTATTTTTTGTGTACAATATTTTTTTATGGATCTTGGGTCGGTTGTTTTAGGCTAAATGGTCAAGTTGTCTTTGTCATTTTGATGTAAATCTTGAACTGTCTGAGTGATAAAACCTCTGAGCACATGGCATGCTTTGGAGTCTGTGTATAATCCACAAAACCATTATTCGATTACTAAATTAGTTGAAGATTATCTCAATAATCGATTAGTTGCAATTAATCGATTGACTTGTTCCAGCCCTAAAAATAAATCATTCGTATTGCTTGTCTTGAAACTGAAGGTCTGGTGTAAATTGTGTATTGTCTAAAAGCCCAGACCACAGCAGTTTTGCTCCCACTGAACTGTTTGTGTGACGTGGGCAGAGCTGGTATGTCTCACATCTGATCCACTCGAAGACAAAACTCACTTCTGAAAACATACAATACAATTTGTAGTACGGCTGAATGATTTTGGCAAAATATCCAGTTGCATGAATGAATGAAATGAATGAATGAATGAATCCAGTTGCGATGTTTCTGACAAGTATTTCGATTGTGGTTAGATTTGCGACTGTGCTTTAATTGTAATTTAATTGTTGTTGAATCATATATTCCGATTATGACATAAATAATGATCACAAGTTTTCAGCTCAATTTTAAAACCTTTTTACGACCTTTATGGAAATCTTTAAGACCTTATCATAACACGTCCAGCAATTTCTGGAACTACAAACACACCCCACATTTAGGAGACTACATACTTTAGAAATTATTTTAGTTTATTGAAACATTTCATAAATGGTCTACAACATCAATGGAATATTTAACTGTGTGGTCTTAACATTTAGAATTTCAATGAAAAGTGAAAGTACAAAACACAAAATACACAAATACAAAAGGGAGGACCACGACTGTTCAAACTAGGACTGCAGTAGAAATGCAGATCGAACGCTCCTTCACAAATTAACGTGAGCATATTAAAGTCTCATCATATATCATTTCATGATATTTATGGCACATGTAAAAAGTCTGTATGACAGGTTAGACGACACATTTCACTAAAACGTAGAACATGATTATATTTAAGATTTTACTAAATATTTTTGTAATGTTTACAATTGTGCTTCCTGGTTGGACATGAGCAGTAAATATGACACCGGTGGAGGTAATTCTACAGCTGTTCTCTAGCAACCAGTTTGAAAATAAGGGCCAAAACACGTATAAATGACACAATAGTTACCATTTTACAAATAATAATACCCAAATAACAACTTTATTTTGTTGAATGACACTTTAAAGTATCAAAAAGTTGTCTGTTAATTGTATTTGTATTTTTTCATGACACGTCGCTTTTTGATGACATCACAGGTGGAAGGATTCCGTTTTAGAACTCAATCACTTCCTGTTATTTTAAATTTTTATTTTTCAAACTTTCTTCACAAACTGCAACTTGACAAATGTAAAACTATAGTAAATAACTGCCACATGTGCTCTTCCACCAAACTAAGACACATTTAGAACATTGAGAGGCCGTCGTGTAGACTTTAAAGTTAGTTCACCTCTAGCTCAGGTGACTGTTTTACACGCTGAATATCTAAATCAAAACACCAAAATAATTGAAATCATGATTATTTTGAACATGCCCTTACTTCTATATTGTCATGTCATTGTTATTATTCAGTAGAAAGTATAGAGTGAATATATTTTATTAGTAATGTTAACGATGGAAGGAAGTGAATCGCAAAAGGCTGTAATTTTTGACGTGCCTCCACAGACAACAAACGATCCAGTCTTATTCTGCATGAAATGTTAACCCCGTCGTTCAGATCTGTTCAAACATGTTCTGACATATATGCAATCGTTCAGTCTTTTCTGTAAATTCTCCTGGACACGTTTTACTGTGCACTCTGAGCTTTCCCAATATGGTTTTCAAACTACAAACAGCAAATAAACAAACAAAATAAACACAAATTGCAAATCTGATAGCAATGTTTGTGAGAAAATTGCAATAAGAAATAATTACTCAGAAATATCAAAGTGCAGTTAATGTAATATAATATTTTAATTACAAACTAATTCAGTTTCAAATAATCGTTAACTGGTCCATGCATAGGTTCCAAAACACACCATGAGCTTAAAAAAAACAACAAAAAAACAAAAACGTTTTAAGACTCAACTGAGCCAAAACTGCATGAACATTAAGCAGAAAATGTGTAAATTAATTGTATTTGATGAGAACGCTCTTTTGTTCTTAAATGCAGTCCACCAGGTCCTCAAACGGCTTCACTTCAGCTTCATCTGAGTCAAATTGAGAAAAACCCAAAAGAAAAAAGAAAAACTCATTACATGACTTTTGCATTTTAAGCAACAAATCGATAAATCAAAAGAATAATTGCCGGATTAATCGATGTGCGTTTATGTAGTGTTTATACTGAATGGGTCTTGGTTTTTTGTCAAGATCATTTGGTTAATCGAGGATCGTGATTATTCAACTCACAATATAATCGTACTCACTAAAAATAATAATCGTGACCATTTTAGAAGCAAAAATAAATCGATCTATATTCTATAAAAGTAACTCTGAAAGTAAAGCTTTTATTTCGGGATGTTTTTGTTAACTTGCATTTAATTATAAGTGTATTTTTAACTTGACTTTATGATTCAGAAAGGATGATTTTACAAAACTGGTCACAGACTGGAGGAATGTGATCTATCAGACAATGTGAATGAGAGAAAAGTAGTACAGTAAAGTATTTTACTGTTGTTTACTGTCAAATCGTTAAAATCGTGATGTTTCTTCTCACAATAATCGTGACACTAAAAGTCTTCAAGGACACATTTTTCTACAGTGATCTTTTCGAGCTTTAAACCCTGTTCTAACAATGTTCCAACATCAAAAACACACCTGGAGTTGCATTCAGTTGCATTCACACCGTTTTGAGGAATGTTTATCAGAAAATCCTCCCCCTCAGAGCATCAAACACACTTCCTGCTGAACTCCTATTCGGGACGTATTTGCGGATCATCTACATCACTTTATCTGAGAATCTTCAATTGTTTTCAGTCCTTAAATAATTTCTAACCTCGTTCTGAGCATTTCTGCCACTAAACACGATAACAGCTTCATAACTTCACCAGATTGTATATTGCGCTGGAGCCATCTGCTGGCTCGATGCACTCAGTAAATGTAAATTCATAGCGGCTGATAAAAATATCATTGGAAGAATAAGAAACTTTTTTTTTTGTTTGTTTTAAAACATGAGATTGCAAATTTAAGGTACTCCAGAGCATGTTTAAAGGCTAATAACAATATGCGAAATGCAGAATATTTGTCCTTTAAATATTGTCTCGATTTACATTTACTTTTGTTCAGTGCGTCATGTGGACTTTCGTCGTCTTTCACACATTCAAAGTTAGCACACGTGAATGCGGCGCTAACGTGTTGAACCGAGGACGAACCAGAGGCCACATGTGAGCTGGAAAGAGGAGCGCGTCCAGCTAATATTAGCCCGCTAAATTTAACCGAACTTCTCTCCACAAACACAAAGCCTGCACACGGGGGGAATGTGTCTCGACAGGGGGGCAATGGATAAAAGACTGAGATGGAGAAAGAAACAAAAGAGAAAGAGCAGAGGCTAGGGATGTGATAATAAAGAATATTATCTCTAATCGTGATTTAAAAAAAAAAAAGACAATAATAGTTTGTTGACAATTTTAACAATTATGAAAAATTTACCATAGACTGTTGAGCAGAATAAAGACACTTATCCATAATGTGTTCTTAAATATCCTTTTTGTTTTCACTTCTGGTGAGATTATGGCGGCACTAGAGCATTTAGATATTTGGGAAAATTATCTAATTGCAACTAGATTTGAGCTTTATGTTTTAATAATAGGATTCTATTGTAAGTTTACTTACAATAGACTGACAAACTAATAAAAGAATTAAGTGTTTCAGAAGGTTTTAGTCATGCTTTTGTCACTTTTATTTGCCAGTTATAGTTGCGTTTTAGTCACATGGCTATAACAACGTTTAGATTAAGGCTAAACCTGATGAACTATCAGTCTTGACTCATGATGTCTGTTATTATCTGACTTAAGAAATAAGCGGTGCGCAGACTTCGCTTTGCAACTCAGAAGTTTTCCGCTCATTCAGAGCGACGAGCACATTGCTGGGGAGACGCTCTCCCCTCACGTTTGGCCCTGTACTTTGAGGACAGAAATGCCTCAGACTTTACGTGTGACATTTATGTGAGTTTTGGACACAGTACACACCACTGAGTGCAGAGGCAGCTTTTCCCTCTGCGTGAAGGTGGAAAGGGTTTTCACATGTAACACGACTCAGCCAATCACATCACTGCATCAGTGCAGAGCGTGATGTCCAGAGCAAAGGCAGAGTTCTCCTTCACAGCTGCATGTCAGCCTTGTATTCTACCTCATACTTTTGAAAAGGCAATACAATTAAGGAATACAATAGGCCTGTATAGTTCTTTTAAAAACGTGTATATAAGAAACAATTATTTGTAGACCATTGTGGATGGAAATTGAAATTTGTGGAAAAAAACTATTATGTTAATATAAAGACTTTGGCTTAGGGAAGTTTTCTCAAACTGGACCTGATACAGCGATTTATTATTAAAGTTCTAAAGTTCTTATAATATCGTTTATCTTCAGAGGCAATATATTCAATATCTGTCAAAAATTATCATGACAGTCCTAAACAGACTAATTTCCAAAATAATCGTGAGCTGCAGACAGCGGAACATGTTAATTTACGCTGTTGTCGATATAAGGAAAAGAGGGAGGATTTTAGACCGGAGTTTCAAAGGAGCAGAAAAAGTGTTGTTTAAAAATATACTGAAAAGTACAGAAGGGGGCTTTAAGATGTTACTACAGTTTAAAAGGAAACAGAAAAGAATTTAAATAGTTACATTATGTGGGAGTGTAGATGGCCCAGTGGCGGAAAATTCACCTACACGCTGGTTGCCACGGCAAGAAAACCACAAGACGACGAAGAATGAGAGAGAGGAGAAAGAGAGAGCAAGTAAGGTGAGCGGAAAAGAGAGAGACGGAAGAAAAAAAGTAAGAAAATGGTGAGGCGGGGGAGAGAAAGAGAGGACGAGGGCCGTGGTGTAGTGTGTTCTCCATCTGCCGTGGTCAAACAGAGAAGACGGACACACAATGTGAGTGTCAGGGACAAACAAAAGCCTCAGAGCTCAGAACAGAGAACGAGGAGGAGGGGGGGAGGAGGGGGAGACAGAGAGGACCCCCACCCTCCACCTGCTGCTGCTGCTCTCCCCCAACTACACGGAGAGCCATCACTAGTAGAACAATGATACGATAATCGAGCCCTGGATAAGCCCTGGATTAAGCCTTTCTGATACAATACAACGGGTCAATAGTTGTGAGTTCTGCTTGGACTGGACCTGGTTTGGACACAGATCCTGGTCGGGACGGCACTGACTGAAATATAGACAGCTATTGATTAAACTGTTTGCAGAATGAAAAAAAAAAATGAAAAAAATGACGGTGTATCATGTGTCAGAAGAAAAAAAACTCTGAATAAACATCACGACTTGAAGATTATGAAGCACGACTGTGTGAACTGACACTGTGATCAAACAGATATATTTTTTCATATTACTATTCCTCAAGTTTTGGAATTTTTAAGAAATTAACTTGCTGAATTACAAAATAAAGTAAATGTGACAAAAAATAGACAGATAAAAGATTTTTTAACTACCTATAACTTCAATGAAAATCATGTCATTTTGCAATTAAAATAGTCACAGATCACAATGATTATTTTTTTATTATATTAGGACCTGATCTGAATAATCACTAATAATTATTGATGAAACTTCAAACGTCTAATCCCCCCTAACATCTACACTGGGCGATACAGTGGAGTCATGAGCTTGTTCATAACGATCGATGCAAACACTTTACTCCATGCACTCACTCCTGCTGGACAACCTCCCCAAAGAGGAGAGGCATCAACAAATCATAGAAGCATGAACGCTGAGCACAATCAGATTACTTTATTTACCCCTTGAAGCAAATATAAAGATGCCACATAAACAATTATGACAAACCTGGTTCCAAGAAAAACGTGATATTCATGTTTTGCCATGTCTTTATGCTTACACAGAGCAAACTATATTTATATACCAGACAAAAACATTTTGTCAACATTTATTTATATGAAAGTGAAAACTCAACAGTTGAGGGCCTCGCTATAAATGTTACGATCTTCATATCAGTATTTTTCCCTCACAATAACGAGACAATCTATTTACTTCATACTCTATAAAACATAAATATAAGGCAGAAAAATATAGTATAGTAAGTAGCTTAGAAACATATATAAATAACAGACCATATCTAGAAGAAGGTCGGCACTAAAATGACTTTGTGGAGCGAATAATATCTGTACGACACATTGTGCTGCTTAAAGATGAAGACGACGACATGTTTGGGGAAAATGAGGCGGGTGAAGTGTGGCTGGAGTGTACACAGAAGCAGAATCATGTTTGTGTCAAAGCGACAAAGATCTGCTTAAACGTATCAGCCACGTCACAAACCACAGATAAGAGAAAGAGAGAAGTTAACAGTTTAAAACGTTTGCAAATGAAGTAATCGTACTGTAAGTATCGTTATAAGACAATTCCCAGAACCATGACTCTGACAGAGCAAAAATCAATCAGCCAAAATCCTGTGTGTTGCAATGACCAACTGCAGCTTTTATGAATGAGCTGCTAACCCATGCTAATGCTAACAGAAAAACTGGTAACTTTGAAATGAGGAAATCTTCCGCTCTCGGAGTCGTGTCTTACTCACTGTGTAAATCCCCTCTTGAAACCACAAGCAACAAAAACAATCATACACTTCCTGCTTTTATTTTGACATGATTAGACAGATATAAGAGGCTTTGACCAGAGTTACAAGATAAGAAGCTTCTCTCCGCGTCTCAGTGGAAAAATATGGGTGTTGAGTAGGTATTTGCTTGACATTTCCTTTCCCAATGCATGCAAAACTGTAAACTTACAAGTCGCTCACCTGCTGCCACACAACGCTGAGGGCCTTGATTGACCTTTTTAAGCTTCAAACGTGTTCTAACAATGTTTAGTCATCAAAAACATACCTGGAGTAGCATTCAGTTGCATTCATGCTGTTTTGAGGAATGTTTATTAGAAAATCTTCCCCCTCCAAGAGTCAAACACACTTCCTGCTGAACTTCCTGGATTTTCTGACATATTTTCGGATAATCTATGTCACTTATTCCGAGAATCTTCTGCTGTTTTAAATCCTTAAATCATCGGCAGACTTATTCTGAGCATTTCTGCCGTCTGAACACGGTCACTGCAGTTACTAGCTTGAGAATTGCCTTTAGCGCAATTGCTTATAAAAAATATTAAGCCATGTGCTTGTCGCCATCTACTGGCTGAATGCACTAAGTGTCTTTTCCAGACTCCTGAGGAAAACATGAATTATTTAATATTAAACCTTTTTCGTTTGTTTCAAAACATGAGATTGCAAATGTACTCAAGAGCATGTTTAAAGGCTAAAAACATATTTTGACTTCAAACTGTTGCAGCTGTCTAAGCGTGTTCCTCACTTTCCTAACGCATTCCTAGATGATTATACACCATGACGAGTTTTATAATCGCTTTTCACAACAACGGAGTAACGCTAGAGATAACTAGCATGCCAACATCACCGTTCCTCCTGGTTCACGGAGCATAAATCACTAACCCCATTAGATGCAGACAGCACACAGCGCTCTCATTCTTATCTGTACTGGGGCAACGTTTTTGCTTTGAAGAACATTAACAACAGTTTCCTCTGAACTATCTCACAGAGTGAACAAAAGAAAGTCTGCAGTTTTGAACCAACAAACAACAACAAAAGGCAATCAATGGCTTTAAAAATTATAAATATGAAATCAGTTTGTGAAGATTTAAGTCTGCTTCTTCGTTTCAGTGTCACAACAAAATAACTGCTTTCTTTTGGTTCATTTGGAAGCTTGACGTCATGTTTTGAGCTGGAAAGTACTTTGTATCTTTTCTGTTGTAACGTTGACCAGAGTCCATCTCATTGAAGCTAACCACAAACACCACATCCTTCCGCTGCTCTGACGGGACGAGAGTGAGAGCGAGAGGGAATGAGAGGTTTGGAAGGTAATTTGTTTAAGCAGATTTTTAATTTTACATGCTGACAAATTTCTCACATAGATTTTTCAACCCAGAAAAAACATGACTGATTTAGTTTATTATTATTATATTACAATTATTATTATTATATTAAGTATTAGCAATTGATCAAAGGGAATAAATCTTGGCATTTTGGATCTTTGCTCTAAAATTTCTCACAAGTTTATTAGCTCAATAGACAATATCACAGGAAAATAAGTGTCAAAACAAAGTTTTTCATCAGAATGTTTCATTCTTCATTTAAAAAGGCACAGTAATTGATTTTTACCATCTGAACGTGAAGACCAGAACTAAATAACTTGAAACAGGTGCAGTGCTCATTCTTAGCACACGTTCTTAACATCTAAATTTTTCACTGCAACAAATTTATAAGCGCTTTTCACAACTTTCCATTGTTGTTCCAGGTGTTATAGTCGAAAACAATTAACTGCCTTCCGTTCAGAATTACAAGTGCACTCCTTTTGCTTCAAAACTTGGAGCAAAGGCACTTTTCTAAAAGGCTGCAAATAATGATTATTTTGGTACTGATTAGTCTAGCGATGATTCTTTCGATAAATGTATTAGTTGTTTAGAACGTGACATGGCAGAGAATAAAGGATTATTACAAAATTTGACCCAGATGAAGCTTAAGTTTGAGGACGACCTGATGGCAGGGTGCAGATTTGAATTTAAGGTTTGCCATGACTTTTCCATAACCATTTGCCAACTTTTCCTGACCTCAATTAAGTTATTCACACATATTTTGAATCAATTATTCGCTTTTAAAGCTGTTTGCCTGAAAAGGAAAAAGAAAAAAACAAACAAAAAAAAACATTGTTTAATAACTATTCCCCCTTCGTCATAAAAAAATATACCATTAAAATCTCTTCTATAGGACTCTTATGAATTTGAAAATTATAAACAAATAGAGGCTAATCCTATATGCCCTACACATGGTTTGTGGCTTTATTTAGTTGTTTCAACAATATAGATCTGTTAAAGCCTTGAAGACAGTGTTTTAGCACTGAGCATGATTAAAGCAGCATCTTGAAAACAATTATTTCGCAAATATTTAGCGACAAGAATGTTTGCATCTCACGGCAGTAACGTGCATAGACTGTTAGAGGCCCATTGCTCCAACCTCCAAAAAGGGCACCATTTTCATTTTGGACAATATAGGTTTGAAAATTCCAGCCATCTGTGAGAATTAAAGGCCATTGAACTTGATATGTGATAGCAATAATCTGCACACAGGGGACAGAATGTAGCAAACCTAAGTTTTATTTGACACATGTGCAGTTTCTGCTCATATGCAAGTTAAAGGACGCATATTTGTTCATATTTGGAATGAGGTGCAATGAGCAGATGCACAAGTGTGACGTGGACAGTAATTTACACATAAGCTTTATCGAGTAGCAATGCACTGATGTTTCTATTTTAGAAAAAGAAGAAATCATCAGATGAAGCCTAAAACAGATAACACTCCAGTCCAGACACAACTCCACACGCGTGGGTCTTTAATAAAGTCCGGTTGCCACATGATTCATTCAATGATCCACGTTATCTTCAGATTACAATGTAAACAGACAGATGTCACCGACAGATCACTGCCCTACCTCTTATCGCCTCACGTGACGTACAGTACGTAATAACGCAGGGATGTACCGCTGTCTCCAAAACACTCCGTGTTCAAGACATATGCGTTTACTCCCCAATTGCATAAACGTCATTTATGAACTGCATAGCACAAGCAGTAAGTCACCAAAAAGAGATCCAGACAGACTCAGGTCGGTTCACGGCGGAGCCCAGACTTGGTTCTCTCAGAGCGGCTCAGGTACGGGGAAACTCCCTTAAACAACCAGGGAAAGCACTCAAGTCAAACTCAGCTCGCACTGGTTTCACAGAGGTTTATGTCTTAATACAACTTACTTGTGTTTTTTAAGAGGTAAACGTAAAGACTGGAGGCGCAGAGAAACCATAGCCATACATTATCTGCTTGACGGTGTGCTTGGGCCAAGTGTTATTTTACATATTACCATCATCCCTATTTGGCCAAAAACACACTGCCTGGGGAAAAGTAACCCAAACGTGTGCACATGCCTGTCTCACCGTTGTACTCGCCCTCCGTGCAGGACTGCAGCGGTTAGTTCTAAAGTTGGACTTCGAGAGCACAACATAAGCGCGGGAGCACCTGACACAAAGGCGGTGAACCAAACAGCGCTGATCTTTATTTACCGATCACACACAGACTGTGACTAATAGCCACACATAAATGTCGCCTTATGTTTAAATACATACTTCTCCACAGTCTATGAAGAAGGGCTGCCCAAAAATGAAACCACATTCATCATTCGCACATTCAAACACTTCCTTGGTCCATACCCTGTAGGAATGACACTGGCAAACGCAATGAACAAGCAAACAATACAGTCCTCGTTTTACATCTAACCATGAATGTTTTAACTTAGCCCAAATATATTTCTTACTTTTGTGAAGCAGGGTGCACGTCTTGTCGGTCAACTCGACACAGAGACATAAACCATTCACTCTCACGTTCATTTACTCGGGGCAAGTTTAGTTGCTTTAGTTACCATTTGACCTGAACTCATCTTTGGACGGTTGGAGGAGGCCAGAGAAACCAGAGAGAACCCACAGTAACACAGGGAGAGCGTGCAGACTCCACCCACCATTTATCAAACTTGTGTTTTTATTGCACAAAACATGCATTCTTACTGTAGGAGTTGCCTTACCACATGTTTTAATGACAGAATCGGCTGATCAGCTGATCATAGACAACAAGAAATGTCAAGATTTTGCATTATTGTGATTCTTCAGGTCACAATATAACCATAAAAACAAAAAAATAATAATTGTCTCAATCATAAGAAGCAACAATTAGTAACTTCTGTTCAATATACACTCCAAAAAAGTCAAACTGCAAGTAAAATACTGATTGTTTATGTGACAATATCATTACTTCACTTTTCAATCATAAAGTTTCATAAAACCAGTGAAAGAAAGCAAATTAAGGATTTCACTGCCAACAAATGTGAATAATCATAAAATCCTGATGTTTCTACTCACAGTAATCGTAATACTATAATTTGTAGGGCTGTACAGCTTTAGTCGATTAATCGGTCGATGGTGTCTAAGTCGACTAAAATGTTTATTAGTCTACTACTTTTATTTACATTTAAAGGATTTATGGCAAAACAGCAAAAATAACAAGATATGGAGTGAGTTGGCTGATGATTTTGGAGTCCAACATAAAAAATTCTGTTTCCTAGCACTAATCTGTAAAAATTGTAGTTCTTACTGTTGTGGTCTTTTGAGTGCAGTTTGGATCAGATTTAGAGCTGCAACTAACAATGATTTTGGTAAATCGATTGGTCTAGCAATTATTCCTCGATTAGTTGTTTAAAACACTAAAGACTAAATTTTACCCAAACACAAAGCTGAAGTGAAGTGGTCCTGGTGGAAAAACACTTAATTGACATGTTTCCTGTGTGTCTTTTGTGTCATTCCTGCTTTGACTCATAAAACCTCTTCTTTCTGCACATACAATGTTTTGGAGTCTGTGTATCGACCAGAGAACATTTACTCGATTATTTAATTTGTTGACAACCATTTCTATAATCGATTAGTTGTGATTAATCGATTAACTTGTTGCGGTCGTAGTTAGATTCATGCAAAGACTTCCTAGTTTGACGTATAGTTTGCCACACCCCATTTGAGTCGATTAATCGGTCGATAGGGCAGGGCTTTAGTCGACCAAGAATTTCTTCAGTCGACTACAGCCCTAATACTTGAACACTCCAATGGATCGGATCACAATTAAACTAAAAGTGTACATGGGTTAGGAAAGCTATTTCAATTCTTAGGAACCCAAATGCTAGTTCCAAGTAAAATACAAGGCATGTATTTTTAGCGTCTTCTCAAGTGAACATTTACGGTCTGTCAGTCAGTCCGGTACAAGTCCTGACAGGAGAGCACCGAAACATTCTCGAGGAGTGAAAGGGCTCTATCGAAAAACGAGAAAGTACATGCATTCACAATTAGAATGTCTCACTCTGAAACGTTATTCTTTCTAATAGTCAATGTAGGGCTGCACAATATATCGAAAACATATCGTTATCGCGCTACGCATATGGCAAAGATGGGCGATACATTTGAATGGCTAAGTGCATTAATCTTGCATTTCTTGTTCGCACTAACTTGTTTCCGCTTTACTTTTTACAGTACTTTACTGTTTTTACCGATCAGACTCAACCATTAACCATGAACACCCCTGACTGGCACGTTTCATTTTTGATTTGTTTACTCTTGAATACTTAATCGCGCCACCAAAGGATTCACGAGCAAACACCGTCAACGCAACTGTGACGTCTGAGTTAAATAAGTTTGGTGACAACTCCAAGATAGTGGATTTAGTTATCCCATAAAGACGACGTAAACCTGAGTGACACTGCAGTATTTACGAACATAATAATCTTACATGGTTTATCTAACTTGGATGTCACGTTGGTGGAGAAAACGGCTCTATACCTCAGATAGAAAAGTCTTGATCTTTTAGCTGCACAAGTCAAGGCAATGTCACTCTTTAAAAAAAAAGTACTCATAGTATTCATAATCACTACAACATTGTGTCAACAACAGGGTTTATAGGAGCTTTCTTTCAAAGACCTGTTGCTCTCGCGCTGCTCTGTGTTTACGACCAATTCTCTGAGGTTTTACAGCAAAAAAGTACGATTATTGACTGTGAAGGGTTAAAACGATAGGTTAAAGAAAAATATTGCAAATGTTCATCCCCAATTGTGGCTAGTCTACAATTAAAATAACAGTATTTAATTATCTTAATCATAAACTTGACTACACAGACTCAAAAACACATGCCAAAAGACGTTTAATCACAAAGACAGTGGTATTTTATTTCAGGTTTTTAATCAATAGTGCACTTTATTCATAAAAATTATGGACCTAGAAGCTTTCAGTCAACAATTTTAAACATTTATTTGGTAAAAAATGTATTATAAAAACGTACAATAGAAATAATTATTTGACTGGCCCATCGAGGCAACTGTTTTTGTGATTTTGGGCATTATAAAAATAAATTGATTTGATTTGATTTGATTTGACTAGTCGCCAAAGCTAAAAAATAAACGTAGCAGTAAACGTATCTGTATCTTCTCGTTTAAACTACTTGGACGGAAAGAGTGAGAGAAGGTTTCACTTCACAACACTATTATTATTAACGCTTGTCAGATATTGCAGCTCTTTCTTGAACTGAAATGACTTTGGCTGATTCACAGATCCGCACCAAACGAGGAAGTGGAGCCTCTTCCTTCCTCTGACACAGAACTCCAACAGACACGGAGAAATGGCAGTTTGTAAATGAACACAGACACTGTTTTTGAAGACAGTTTTGTGGTTTTAGACAGCACTGAACTTTAATAGATTGGCCACAACTGATATTGAAGAAGAAATGCAAGAGGCTCGAGAACACCATGTCTAAAACAAAGTAATAAAAGTCATTAAGTCAGATGCCAATGGGATGGAAAAATACAGAAAAATAACTCCAAGGCATGTTAAACAGTAATTAAAAAGACTTTATTTCTACATTTTTAAAAAAATTAGTAGTTTATTATATAAGGGTTTTAATTACTGTCAAAAGAATTATTCGATTGGGACTAGTTGTACCTCTGGACCTCAGAAAAATTGTAATTATTATGTATGTTGTCTGTGTTTCTTGTTCCATGTCAATGTCTAGGTTTGTAAAAATGTAGAAATGTCAACATTCTACTACAGTAAATCGGCAAACTCCGAGGCTCTCAGGTCAATCTAGTCCCGTGTGAATGCTCATGTCTGTGATTTGGGCTGTTTTTAATCCGGGAACTGAATGTGAATCAATTAAAAATGTCTCCACGGCCCCTTTCGCAAATTGATTTGAAATAATTCAATTGTAAAATGGTCCATGGTGAATCAATAGTATTAATTTATTGATTCACCATGGACCATTTTACAATTCAATTATCGTTTTTTTTTGTCCTACAATGAAAAGTAGGGCTGCAACTAACGATTTTGGTAATCAATTAGTCTAGCGATTATTCCTTTGATTAATCGACTAGTTGTTTAGAACGCTTTTACTCAGTTTTACCCAGACAAAGCTGAAGTGAAGGCGTTTGATGATATCCTAGTGGAGAATATTTATAGCTAAACAAGTATTTTAATTCATTTACATGTTTACTGAGTGTTTTTTGTGTCATTCTTGCTCTGTTTAGGTAATAAAACTTCTTCTTTCAGCACATGCAATGTTTTGGAGTCTGTGTATCGACCAGTTAACGATTACTCAATTATTAAATTAGTTGACAACCATTTCTATAATTGATTAGTTTCGATTAATCAATTAACTTGTTGAAGCCTAACAAAAAGTAATAAACACAAAACAAAATGCTGCAAACATAACCTGGGCCGTGTTGTCGTGTTCTTTGTTTTAAAGCTCTAAGGGCGTTATCAGTGTGAACGGATTAAAAGAGAGACGCTCCGAGTGTTTCATAAGAATAAGATTAACTGGATGCCATTCTGATCGTCTGAACGCAATAAAGAACAATGTTTCAGAGTAAAGTACAGGTATTCAATGCTAAAAACCCAAAATAGAAGAAATGCTAACGACCTGAATGAAATAAAAAGGATAGTAATTTTTGACTTTATAAAGCCGCCATTTCTGGAATAAAGTCTGTAAAAACAAGACAATTACTGATATTGCTTATTAAAGCTACGGCTGCAACTAACGATTATTTTGGTAATCGATTAGTCTAGCGATTGTTCTTTCAATTAATCGATTAGTTGTTTAGAACGCAAAAGACCCTTGAATATGACAATTTGACTCAATTTTACCCAGACAAAGCTGAAGAAAAGGCGTTTGACGACCTCCTGGTAGAGAATATTTAGTATTTTAAAACAAAACACACAGTTTACTTGTTTCCTGTGTGTTTTTGTGTTTGTGTCCCGTTTGGTTTAAGTAATAAAATCTCTTCTTTCAGCACATAGAATGATTCGGAGTCTGTTTAGACCAGTTAACGATTACTCGATTATTTCATTAATTGACAACCATTTCTATAATCGATTAGCTGCGATTAATCGATTAACTTGTTGCAGCCCTAATTAATGCACACCATTAAATTCAACTTTAAATATGTCACTTGGTAAAACTAATCCCACTCCCCACTGCTTCTTCTTTAAAGTCATATTGTGTGTGTTAAAAGTAATGTTATAGATGATGTAAAGAGAGGCGTAAACTTCTGTGGAAAATTATTGAAAAATTGTTTCAAATAAACGTGATTTCAATTGTGACCAAAATCGTAAGCGTTTCCTCATAATCCAGCAGCCGTAGTTCAAAATTATAAAAAAAAAAGAAGAAAAGAAAAAAGAAAAGGTTTGGTCATGTCTGTAGCGGAAAGTCTAAAACAGCAGTTAGGATTAAATGCAAAGAAACAGGAAAAGACAAGTTGCAGTTGACTAAACTCAAACTGTTTGTCTCCAACAATTATCAAACAGCACACAATAAGTTACTTTTGGAAACGTTAAACTTTTGGTTTGCTTAAAACATTTTCAGACCCGAACAAAGCACTGCAGACTGAACCATTTCATTTCAGAACCGCATTTCATTTCTGGGCCTCAAAACTCCTACCATGACCACAATAAATGGATACCTGTCATTATAAGGGACATATACGTACAATGCGGGTTTAAAAAAATCCGATAACTTTTCTTGTTTTCGTGTTTCGTTTTTTGTGTCAGTTTTTTCCAGTTCTGTGTTATATATTTATAAACTCAAGGATTTTTTTTTTCTATTTTAAGCTTCAGCTGTTCCTAAACGTCACACAGAAAAGCCTCGACTCGGGACAGAAATCTTGTTGAGCTAAAGCGCGTGCCAGTCACAGCGAGCACATCTGCTACATCGTTACACAAATTAACACCTTCTTTAAATAGACCTTTATTAGTGGGTTTTATTCCCACCATTTTGCAGAACGTCATCACCACGGCTGTTCTCACTTCAGACTTAACACGGGTCCTGTCAAAACATACAAATGGATAAAGAAAACTCACTATCTCTATAAAGTACTATAAGCCATTTGTGAGTTTTTCTCACTCAAAGATGTGATATATTTTATTTTACGTTCTCATTTGTATGCTGTGCAATTAATCGTATATATAATCGTGATTTCAGTTATTCCTCTATTCAATAACAAGAGTGTAATCGTAAATACAAAGAATTGCCTTACATTGTGTTTTTGTCACTTTTAAGTTGCCTGTTTTGGTCACTTTTAGTTGCTCGTCATACTAAAACCTGGAGTGAAGGCTTTTCTAAGACGTTACTAATAAATTATATTCGGTTTATGCTTTCTCTACAGAATAATGTTGACAATATAGAAGTAATGGTTCGAAACAATCATGATTTTAATTATGCGCCAATAATCGTGATTTTTTTTTGCCATGATCGAGCAGCCCTAATTTCTCATCATTCTGAAACCATTCTTACGTTTACATTCTATTAATTAATTTAAATGGAGCAGCACAATAAAAAAAATGTAAAATAATTTAGACATCACAGACACGTGGTTGTTGTTTATAAGTTCATCCCAGTGAGTGATGACAGACATATAAAATTTCAGCCTGTAGTAGTCTGTTTTAGCTCGCTATGTTTTCGGTGCTTTATTGTCCAGAATAGAGTTAATGGTTAACCCATTAGCCAATCAACCGTGACTAAATATCTTTTTAGCCTCGTTTACTGTGACGTAATGCACAATTATGCAACCAGAGGGAGCCGGAGCGAGCACCTCATGCAACTGTGACATAGCGTTTTTTATGCATCAGATGGAAAACTATCACTTTTTATCTGCACAAGCAACAAGAAAAAAAGAGTGCTTTACTCTTAGGCTGCAACAGGTTAATCAACTACTTGCGACTTTTCGAATATAGAAATTGTCAGTTATTTAAGTAATCGAATAACCGTTACCTGGCCAATACAGAGTCTCCAAAACATAAGAAGTTTATGACTCAGAGCAGGAATCCTACAAAATGATACAGCAAATGTGTAAATGTTGGCCTAATATGACTCGTACAGGAAAAAAAAGGAACAAAAAAGCACTGTGTCAACGCAACCGGCTAACTGATTATGGACCGCAAAAGACTCCAACGATCGGTTAAAGAAAAAATTGGAAACGTGCATCCCAGTTCCAGAATAACGGTTGATTTAACAAATGTTTATTACAAGGTTGTTAGCATCTATGATCATTCTGCGCTAATTGCTGACAGTAACAATCTACACTAAACATGTCTACACGTGGTAATATTTTCTAACTCTGAAACCACTGGACATGCGTGAGTAACACCGGTCGCCATAACAGCCCAGGTTTTTCATACTTTGTGACGTTTGGAGGCTAACGCTAGCTCCTTCTTTGAAAATGCATGCTAACTCATGGAATTATACCAGGCTGATGGAGCGCAGTGTTTTGTTTACAAACACGGGCATATGACAAGTCTGAACTACCACAAATCAGCAATAAATTTAACGGACCAGACAAGAACTAAACCTGAACTTCAACAATCTCTGATCCTGGGTCATTTCACGCCAATCCTTCCGTGTTTGCACAAGCTTCCTGTTCATTTTGGAATTGATTAACATTTTATTGTCTGTTTTTAAAGGTCTGAATTGACGGGCCCCACATTAGATCCAAATTTACACTCCAGCGCTCGCTTTGAGGTCAGAGGAAATGCCAGAGATAATTTGATTTGTTTAGTTTGGTTTCTCTCAAATGTTTAAACGTCCACTTTGAACAGAATCAAACCATTAAAACAAAAATCTAATCTCAATCACAACATTTGTCAAGAAAATCCCACATTCTGCTCTACTTAAGAATAATGATCGATGACAAAATAGTGGATATTTTGATTTTTTTGTGTGGAGGCATTATGGCAATCTGCTAGAAAATTTGCGACAAAAGTGAAATTACTTTAAAATGACGAACAAAGGTGCAGAAATATTGCTTTATACCATTATTTAGAAGTTTATAACATAAGCTTTATTCATTTTTATTCAGCTTTTGTTGCAGCATTTTTAGTTATACATGAATGACGCAAAGTTAAAATGTTGTAAATCTTCAAAACAACATTTAGGGTATTGTTAAAATTTCAATAATCATTAACTTTTTGGCATATCTGCATAATTCCAGGAAACAGATAAAACAGGACTAAACCAGGTCTATTTTATGATCAAAGTAGAACCAAACTACGCCGGAAATATAACAGAAAGACTCGTGACGACGTTTAAAATGAAGCAAACGATTAAAACAAAAATCGCAAATCTAATCTCAATTGCAACATTTGTCAGGAACGTCACACTTTTTCTTTTTGGAAAATCATTCTGTCATACTTAATGATAATGACATGAATATCTTGATTATTTTGGGGGGATTTTCCTGATAATATTCAGACATTATGGCAAACCAACAGAAAAAGTGTGAGCATGAGACAAAAGTGAAATTACTGTAAAATGACCAAGAAAATTACAGAAATTTTGCTTACAACATAAGATTTATTCATTTTTATTCAGCTTTTATTGTTATAAATGAAAGACTTGAGGTTCAAATGTTTTCCACAAAAAAAAATTAAAAACAACAATTTGGGTATTGTTAATATTTCAATAATCATTAACCTTTGGGCATATCCCATCTTAATCCAAGAAAAACAAAAAACACGTCTCTCTTAAACCAAAGTCTAAATTACAATTAAACCAGGACAAAGTCAGGTCTATTTTATGATCAAAGCAGAACCAAACCAGGTCTAAACCAGGACTCAAAGCGCACAGCATTTTGTACCAGGCCAGAAATATAACAGAAAAACTGAACGTGAAGGGCAGTTTTGAACGCTGTAAAAGCTATCGATTTTTAATGTGGAGTCCATTTTCTCCAGTGCATCATCAGCGTAAAGAAACTCGTCTCTTGGATGATTCAGCGACGCAAGTACAACAAGGTGAAGTTTATGAACACAGTGTCACCTTGGAGCAGATGTGTTTGAGTAATCTAATAAAAACATAACCTGTGATTCAACGAACGTCAGCAGAGAAAGAAAGAGAGGCAGAAAGAGAGGGACAGACAGAAAGAGAGAAGAGGATGAGGAGGAGGGGGAGTTCGGAAGTTCAAAAAGAAAGTTACGTCAGAAGAGGACGAGGAAACAGCTGAGAACACAGGAGTCTAACAGGCAGAAGACAGAACACAGAGTCCAGGGGAGGATGAAAGGGTGGAATTAGGCCCGGATGAAGAGTAATGCATTTGAATATAATTGGCAAAACATGATTTACAATAAAAAATAAAACAACTCAAGGCTTTACGGAAGTGCAATTACAAAAAGCTGTGAATAAATAAAATCGATAATAGTGTGGTCACAAAACTCACATTTCAAATTCAATTTTGATAAAGAAATACTCTATTTGTGACACACATCATAGTATTACAATAGAGTTGTCAAAAGTATAGAAAACAGAGACTACAACAAGTGTCGAAACCACAGGTTTCGCTTGAGATAATTCCAGCTCATCATTACGACGGTCGCAGCCATTTTTATCCATCATTTTATTTTTACTGCATATGTGTGACAAGTGCACGGCGTCTAGGGCTTTTAAAAGCAATACCTGTAAAGCCTCTCTTGCTTTCAAGTCACATTTCTTTGTTACAGATGCAAGAATTTGCTGAAACTCAGTGGTTGCAGCTCAGTCACATCTTCATCTTGAATGAACTTAAGTGATGAATGAACTTTGTATTTTTCTATTGCCTTTAATAGAGCTGCACGATTTAGGAAATATATCTAATTGTGATTTTTCTGACCAGTGCAATTGCGATTTAGATTGGCAATTTATGTTATAATAATAGGACAAAAATCACATTTTAAAACACAATTATATCACTTATAGTCACGTTTTTGTCACGTTCAGTTGTGTTTGTCATATCTAAACTTTGTGGTTTTTAGTCGCGTTTTGGTGCATTGTGTCACGTTTGTTGTTTGTTGCCGCGTTTTTGTCGCTTTTGGTTGTGCTTTTGTCGCTTGTTTCAGAACATGTTTGCACAAATCCAAACTACAGTGTTAGCTGTATTCAAATTAAATCAACACATTGTTGTTGTGTATGGAAGAAATTATTGCACTTCATAAACTGCAGCCTTAGTGATTTTCTACTTCCATCCATTAAAATTGCGATTTTGTGTCGATTTGGTTTAATTGTGCAGCTCTGGCCTTTAAGAGGTAAATAAAGTCACCTGCTCAGAGTCTTCAGAGGCTAAACAACAGGAGAAAAAGTGTGTTTGAACAGACAGCTGCATTAAAGAGACAAACAGTGAATCACAATATGACGATTTCACAATTACATTTAATCACCATGTCTTCCACACCTAGTTTTAGAGTCAATTAGATCAAATTTTTGACACTTTTGACAAACCTAATCTTTAACAAATAAAAAATAAATCACAAATGAAAACAGAACGTAAAAAAATAACAGAACGAGGATCCTCTAAAAGCAATGTGAGAGCCAGGACCTGGATGTGCGCTTCAAAACCAGCCAAACATGAAACTAGTGTGAGGCGTTTGATCTACAGTTTGAAAGCCGTATCTGAGGGGTTTAGGGGAAAAAATAGAACTTGAAAGTAAAACGCAAACGAGAAAATGTGAACTTTAAAACATTTAGAGGATGCAATAACAAAGGAGGTTTTAGTACCTTTCTGGGACGCGTTTTTGGAAGATAAAATGGAAAAATGCAGCGCCCAAAAGTCATGGAAAATGTGAGAGAAGAAGTCCATAAAGTGCGGCGCTGAAGAGGTTTGGAGCAAGACAAAGGAACGAACACAGGATTTAGAAGAATGTTTGGATAATCACGATGACATTACTCGGATTACATTACAGTAATCCATCAGAAACGCTATAAAACGTGTCCATAAATGTTTTAAGTATCGCACAAAACGTGAAAGGACTGAAAAATTAAACACAAAAGTAAAGAAATAGCACGATTATTGCGCAAGTTGATCATTAATCTGCTCTTTTTTCAGTCATTTTTGATTATCTTATCATTATTTTGTTTATTATAGAGTATATCATTGATAATACAACTTTGATTTTCCGCTTCTGTCATTGCCGTTCCATAAAACTGTCAAAACTCTGGTGTTGTCTTATTTTATTGGAATTTTATGTTCGTAAATCAGGGTCAACTTCAGGGAAAGATTGAAAACTAAATCAGGGAGCTTAGTCAGGATATGAAAAGAACACAAACTATGACCAGAGACGGGCAATATATCAAAATTAAAAGATAATAATGTGGATGTTGCAGTGAATATATGTAAAATGTATCTCTTAAAGTAATAAAATGCACCAAAAAGAGCTGATAAAAATATAAATAAAAAAGATTTTGTTGTAAACTTTCAAATAGAGGAATATTCTGCACTTTTGTGATTAGTTTTACAGACATTACACACTATTCAGATAATTAAACCTCAACTAATATTTAAAGACATGTTTAAACTGTCTTTAAATGTATTAGTTGAGGTTTGTTGTTGTGACAAAATAAAATATTGTGCTGATTAATGTTGATAAAGTATTGACATCAAGTGCAGTTATTGCGTATTTTGAGAAAATAAATAGACTTGATGTATTGCAGTTGGCACATTCACTGTTTTGATTATAAAATTAAATGTATGTCATAAACTGAAAGTGCATAAAGTGGTTTAAGAACAAAATTAAGGCTGCGCTACGGTGGAAAAAATTGCAATATGAGTCATGACTTGTATGTCTTGTATTTTTCTATTGCCTTTAACAGAGCTGCATGATTTAGGGAAAATATCTGCGACTTTTCTGATCAGTGCGATTGTGATTAAGTTTGCAATTTATGTTATTAATAGGATTCTGTTTTAGTCGCATGTTTGACACGTTCAGTCGTGTTTGTCATATCTAACGTCCTGTTCATTTTTAGTCACGTTTTTGTCGTTTCTAGTCGCGTTTTTGTCGCTTTTAGCCATGTTTTTGACAGTTTTAGTCGCGCTTTAGCCGCTTTGTTGAACAGACAGCTGCATTAAAGAGACAAATAGTGCATCACGATATGACGATTTCACAAAAATAGCAGATTGTCACAGAGATGAGCTCACGATTCGATTTTTATCACCATATCGCCCAGCCCTAGTCTGGAGTCATTTATATCGTCAATTACACTGCTATCGCAAATCTTCTCTTCTATATCATGACTTATTCTGTCTTATTCTGTGTAAAAGCTGCTATTAATGCAGTTTAGACCTCGACAAACATTAGTTAAGTACTTAATTTACCCGTCTTCTCTCAAACGCTGTTGGATGTGTTTATTTCTGCCCTCAGTCTCGCTTTGCAAATGGATAAAAGCCTCGTGTCGATTGCAGCTTTACTGTAGCTTTGACCGAAGACTTGTACAAACGTGCCGAGGTGAAGACGTCATCGCTCCCGTTGTTTGAGCTCAGGTGACGTCCTTCATCAATCATTGACTGCTTCTGAAAACTCTCACTGCGGCGTCTGAACCGCGTCACTGCAGCTGAACAGTCTCGGGTCATTCGGCTACGTCGGGATTCAGGTATTTTGTCCAAGTCCGTGCGCTTTTTACATAGAGCGTTCCACGTCTTGCAAGCGGCAGGCGATGTCAGCAGAAATAAATAACTTAATGGTTTGGGATTATTCTGAAGACGATGTTATGGATATGTGTCAGAATTGCGCTAAAACATGTCTGTAAATTACTTGGTTAAGGTTTGAATATTGCACAAAATGTACATAATCTGTGAAATTAACAAACAGAATTATTATTACGTAGCTATGGATTTGACTGCCAGGCCTCTCTGTGCAGTTTTTCCATTTTCTCTTCGTGTCTCGGTGGAACAGTCAGAATCAGAAAAAGAAAAAAAAGAAAAAACAGAAAAAGAAAAATAGGTAAAATAGCTCAAGATCTGGAGCGGACGCATTTCTCTACAATGACAACCAAGTGTGCCTTATCTTTTATATCTTTTAGGGCTGCAACAATTAATCAAAATTTTAAATTAGAGATCGACCGATATATCGGACAGGCCAATAAATGATGTTTGATTTGACATCAACGCTGATTTTTGATCAGGCACAATCAGGCAGAGCCGAGAAGGACCCCTCCGTGAAGGAATTTAAATTTTAAAGCACTGAAAATACTTATTATTAGGAGATAAAAAACATTAAGACGGTTTATTTTGTGGGTTTAAATGCTATTTTTATAAGTAGTAAGTATTGTTTTCTATAGGATTTTTTAACTATAAAATGATCTGTTTTTACTTTGATGGCTGTTGTACTAATGTGAAGCTGATTAAACCTGGCAGATACTTGTAAACCAGTACATACAAACACAAAGAAAAACCTGTATCGGTCGATCTCTAATCAAAATGTCAAATAAGAACAAACCATTTCAAAGTTTCCTCAATTACACATTTCATTAGTAAATATTCTCTATCTAAACGCCTTCAGTTGCCACATTTCAACCTTTATTTAGCTGACTATGTATTTAAAAAGTCTTAATGTGCAACAGAAATAATGGTTTAACTTGTTGACAACTAAAATAATCATTAGTTGCACATTACCACACCTCTGCTTCTTAGTGAATAGATAATCTCAAGTAATTCTACTAAAAGGAGCTCCAAGAACACCTTTTGAGACTTTGAACAGTTTTTTTTAAATTATTTTAAAAAAACAAAAAAAGGCACCGTTGGGCCAAAACTAGCCTTAGTCAGGTTTAAATCAGCAAAGAATCAGGAAGACACCCGCGGAAAATATAGTGTAAACCAGAACAAAAGACAACGTAAGACAAAACTGTGTGTAAAACAGCACTAAAACAAAACAAAAAAGACTAACAATACCTTACAATCCAAGATAATTCTAGTGAAGTTGGACTACTGTATTTTCCGCACTATAAGGCGCACCTAAAAGCTTTAAATTTTCTCAAAAAACTGACAGTGCGCCTTATAATCCGGTGCGCTTTATATATGGATCAATACTGAGCCGCAACTACGCAACCACAGCCACTACTGTAGCTTCTATTCTATGCGCCTTATAATGCGGTGCGCCTTATATATGAACAAAGTTTTCAAATAGGCCATTCATTGAAGGTGCGCCTTATAATCCGGTGCGCCTTATAGTGCGGAAAATACGGTAATTTAGGAGTAAATGGAGAGCGAAACAAAGATTAAATCAAGTCAAAATTGAGACTTGGCAAAATAAAATTGCTACAAAAGAGGGTTCAACCAGGACTATAAACCAAAATGTTGCTCTGTTTTATACAAATTAAAGACAGGCAAAAACAGCAAATTGTTTTCTAGAAGCAGAAGTGAAATATATGGTTAGAATCGTAAATAAACGCTTTAAAACGAGTCGGTTCCCTCTTTTGGTTAACCATTACACGCTCTCTGCAGCTCGGTTGTTTTTCTTAGACGCACTGCACTAAACAAACACACGTCCATTCATAAATATCACATTTTATCTGTCTATTCAAATCAGAGTCACTGTTTAAAGTAGTGATTGTTGACTGGAAGGGCACGGCTCAAAGATTTATCCTCGTGGGACTTTTTTATAGAAAGATTTTAGGAATTATTAGAAGAAAAAAAAATGAAAATATCGTCAGCAACAAAGTGAAATCTACATGAACATCAACAAAATCATAATAGTTGTCAGAGCTACAACAATGAATCGACTAATCGTAATTGTATTTTTTGATAATTGTAATTATCTAGACTATAAAGATAATTTTTACAACAAAGACACTGGCATTATTAAATCAAAATGTGAAAAAAGTAATTAACAAGTTCTAATTTTCATCAAGAATACACTTTATCTGTAAATATTCTTGATCTAGAAGCCTTCAGTTTCCATATTTCAATCTTTATTGAAATTATAATGTTTTTTAAAAGTTTCACTGTACAATAAAAATAATGTTTTGACTTGACGACTAACCGAATAAATAATCACACGCTAATTGACTAGTGAAATAATCATTAATAGCAGCCCTAATACTTGCTAATATAGCCTTTTAAAGCTCAATAAACTTCTTGTTGCTACTTTTTGGGGAAATGGTTCATTCGCTGAGCATAGATTTGGACTCGATTAAGGAGCCCAGTTCGGAACGGAAACGACAACAAAGTAAGACAAACTCATCCGCAGACGCCTGGCGCACTTTTGGAACAGCCATCTGGACTGGATCAGTATTATCTTGACTTTATTGACACTGCAGACGTCACCGGTCAGGGGCTATCCAAAAGGTCAGCCGATGTTTGTTTATCTGCCAAGGTTTTTAGGAAAACATGAGGCAGCTTTGGTTTAAAAAAAATGTAAGTACAAGTAAAAAACAGGCTTCTCGTGTGCAATAGACTGAGAGAAGAAACTATGTCGCAACAGAGAAGTGAAGCTTGGTTTGGACTTCCTTACCGTTTCATTCATAATTTTCACATGACAAAACTGGCTCGATTCCCAGAGTTTTTCATTTTCAAGCCAAAGTCACCACCTTCTTATCGAATCAAAATCTCACACCAACTACACCAAAACGTTCTTGTCTGTTTCAGTAAAGTGTTATTTAAACACACTGGATTAAAAGCACTGAGTTTACACAGATTTTCCACCACTTTATAATAACTACACTTTTAATAACCTTAATAAAGCATGATCAAAGACCTAATTAATAATGAAATAATACTTTTAAGAATGATTCAGGCTTTGTAAATATTAAAGGTACTGAATAAATCGTTTCTAAATCTGAATTATTCTTCATAAACTATTTGAATTAGGTCTTTGTTCATGCTTTATTAAGACGAGGCCTGTTTACTATTTCACCTCGGGATGTCAAGATTAATCGATTAATCGTGCTTTTTTTTAGGTTATTATATCATCATAAAAACTAATTAAAAATAATGAAAGTGAGAATTTCAGACGCAAAATAAGTCATTTCAATTCAATCTATTCTCCAGAAATTAAATCTAGTGCCTTTTTATCCAACATATTACGTCACATTGACATAATTTTTTCGTTCAAAAGTTTGATTTCATAAAGTTGGCCCCAGACTTTCCCAGAAGAATGTTAATGTATTAAACACTGGGAATGCAAGAAAGTTAAGGATTAATCTGTTTCAATATTAACATTTATCATGACATTTTGATGTAGCAATGTATTATACTTTGAATTTTTCTTATTGTTGAAAACTAATCAAGTGCCAGTATTTGATGTTTGGCTCACTTCTGGTCAACTTCTAGTATAATGATCATTTAATTTTCTTTGCACTACTGAAGTTTTTAGTGCGTTTCTTTTTTGGTAATGTTTCTGTAGTACAATAAGACGAATAAGCAACTTCTATGACCAGTTCAAATGACAAAAGTGTTTAATTTGGCTCAGTATTAGTTGCAGTTCATGTTTATTGAACTGTTATTGATCATTTACTGGGATGCAGTTGCTTTCTTTATTGTGTCAGTGACAAAAATAGTTTCAGTTCATTCAATACCATTTATTTTTATCATATCATATATCATACTTTGAATTTTGTTATTGTTGAACGCTAATAAAAGGAATTGTTATGATAAAATGTTTACAGTATTTGCTGTTTTGGCTCACTGCTGCTCAACTTCTAGTATAATAATCATAAAATTTTCTTTGCACAACTGGACTTTTTTGTTTTAAAATTTCTCAGTAGTACAATAAGACTTTGGAGAGTCAAATAAGCAGCTTCTATGACCAATTCAAACAAAAGGGTTTAATTTGGCTTAGTATTTGTTGCAGTTTATGTTTTGTGGAGATATTGATATTGATTTCCTGGAATTCTGTGGCTTTCGTTGTTGTGTCATTGGCAAAAAGTAGTTTCAGTTCATTCAATATAATTTATTTTTTATGTCATACTTTGAATTTTGCTACTGTTGAATGTGAATAAAAGGAGTTGTTATGATAAAGTGCCACTAGTACTTGCTGTTTTGGCTGACTGCTGGTCAACTTCTGGTATACCAATCATTTAATTTTCTTTGCAGTAGTTTTAAAAATTTGGCTCAGTATGTTTCTGCAGTTCATGTTTGGATGTTGTTTGAATATATTGACCGTTCTCACTGGGATGCTTTAGTTATTGTGTCAGTGGCAAAAAGTAGTTTCAATATTAACATTTATCGTGATATTTTGATGTAGCAAATATATCATACTTTGAGTTTTGTTATTGCTGAACACTAATAAAAGGAGTTATGATAAATGACAACTTGATAACAACTTCTGGTATAATAATCAGCTAATTTTCTTTGCACTAGTCAAATATTTTTTTGTTTTAAAATTTCTCTGTAGTACAATAAGACCTTGAAGAGTCGAATAAGCAACTCCTACGACAAATTCAAATGACAAAAGTGTTTAATTTGGCTCCGTATTTGTTGCAGTTTATGATTGTTCAACCGTTATTGACCATTTACTGGGATGCAGCAGCTTCAGTTATTGTGTCAGTGACAAAAAGTAGTTTCAGTTCATTCAATATCATTTATTTTTAGATCATACTTGGAATTTTGTTATTGTACAACGCTAATAAAAGGAGTTGTTATGATAAAGTGTTGCCAGTATTTGTTGTTTGGCTCACTGCTGCTCAACTTGTGAAAAAAAACTGTTTTATTTTTGAACATGACATGCTTTTTTACATTTGTGAACACATGTTTTTCTTCGGGTTACTCACTATTTGTCATTGCCTGCACTTCCTCACAAACAAAGAGTGCAGCTTGACTTCACAGCCGTCTCAACACCACTAATGTTGACATGTGTGACCCGGGGCGATAATCTCAACTTTCCACCACTTCCGTATCGTCATTTCAAGGAGAATTTAAGTTATTTGGCCCATGTACCGCCACCAAAACACCCTCTCACGTCCTTACCTTTAGCGCGTATTTGTCCCCGGTCTTTTTCTGAAATATCTCCAACACTTTCCCGTTGATCCCGAGCCCCAGGACTTGGCTGGTCACCTTGTAGTCGTCTGTGATGGCATTTTTCTTGATCTGTAGCGTGGGTCTGGCGTGGAAAGCCGTGAATGGGGCCGCCGGGTTCTGCTGCTGCTGCTGCCCGCCCCCCTGGTTCTGCTGCCCGGCTTGGTTCGGGAAGAGCGGCTGCTGGTTCTGCGCGTTGGATAACATGCTACAAATCGACTTAATTCTCCTCTTTAAGGCGTTTATCGTCTCCTTTCACCCGTCCGAACGACGCAGCCTGAAGAAAAGACAGTGTAGGCGACGTTGCAGCTCAACAAAGTCACTTGATTTAGCGTCACAATGCTAAGTTAGCTCGCTGTTAGCATGTTAGCTTTGATCCCTATTCTTGACCTGTGATTTTGCGGCTAATCACTCGAGCTAACGGCTAGCAGCTCCATCTCCCCGCGCCGGTGGTGTTTCTCAAAAAACACGTCGATAACTTTCTCAAATGCGGTCCCATTCACTCGGATCCGCCGCGGGTTAAACGGGGACGCGTGAAGTCATGAGATAAAAGCTTAAAAAGTGAAAGAAAACAGGTAAAATCGGAGGTAAAAGTGGTTTAGACGCGACACGCCAGACACTGTGGACTTTCGCAAAGACGCCCCAGCGCTGGAGCAGGTTTTACAGCTGACGTCATGGATGGGGTTTTTTTTCGGCTTAAAGGAAAAGTGACGGATCCCGAAGAGTTACGTGTGATTTCTACAGGTTAAAACGAATACTGATTAAGCGGAATATGTTAATAAATGGGGTACTTTGAAATAGAGTTTGGAACTATTAAGAACTTTTAACAGGGAAAACTAAATATGTATAATGAAATGAAAAAAAAAAAACACAAATCACTTTTTTTTTCTTACATTGATTAATCTGGATTTTCTCTTTTTCTTTTCAAAACCGAAATTAAAAATAGCGTTCAGTATTGATTTCGTTAACATAAACATTTTTTTTTAAACAGCACTCCCAAAAAAAAAAAACTATTAGCAAATTCCATTCCAGCTCCAACAATTTGCTGATTTCCTTTCTCTCATCACCGTTTCATGCTACACTGCCCTGTCCAATAAAGCATTCAGCAAATATGTTTCTTTTATTCGAAGAAAAATACTTAAAGTGCTGCTAAAAGTGGATTGGCTGGCTCCATTAGAAAACCCAATGACGATTAGGCATGACTGAAACTCGATTAAAATTAAAGTAAATGCCCAGTACTATAAACTGACATAGCAATTTTGACTACATAATGATAATTGGACTCTAACAAATTGTGGTAGAATGTAGTCCTATGTTTCAGTTCACATTAAAATCTAATTACACTTTGTTTACCAGGAACAAAAATGAATGACCCCTATATCAAATAATAAAAAGCTGCCTATGATTTAGAGAATGTAGCGGAATAAACAAAAATCCACAGAAGATGTAAAATTCTGTAAACAACAGGCCTATACTTTTCACACAGAGCACAGTAAAGATTTACAAAACTTTGTCATGCCAGAAGAAAAATAACTTAGTCTACTCTTACATGATTATTATTTATCACCTGTAATGCATTAAAACATACCACTCACAACAACAGCTGACCCAGACGCCGCTATTGTGACTAGCACGCGGCTAAAACCATGAATCAATCCCGAGCGATGTGTTGATAAGATTGTTTTATCTGACCTTTTGACAACGTTTTATGTAAGGATGATTTCATAGACAATGAGTCAGTGGTTTTTCAATAGTTATTATTGTTTGGATTAAATCACAGACAGAAACAGAAACACGCTATTGACAGGAAAGTCATATTTGTATTATCTATCTTTATTTTATTTTTTTCTTCATATCTATTTTCAAAAGCACCTGTTGCAGTGTTTCATACGTTCTGCTCACATTATGACGGCAGATGTAATCCCATTTCTATTTATACAAATTTTGGAGCATAAATGTCACTTCCTCTAATCAATCTTTAAACGGTTGGTTTTTGAACAGTGCAGGTACTTTTTTATGTTTACAACAGACAATACAACAGACAAAAAGTATCATTTTCCATACCAGAGTATTGCTTAGCATGTGTTTAGACTACATGGGGCATCAAAGTAGACGTAGTAGTCTAATCTATTAATGAGTAATGTGTTGCGTTAATTGGATTTGTGTGTATTCGAGTCTAATTCTCTGACCCAACTGGACAGCATTCACGTACTTGGTTTTGTTTGCAGTCGTTCGTTACAGATCGTTTACATACTGACAATAAAATGCTGCCTTCCTCCGTCACTTCATATCATTTTCCATTTCAACAGTTGGCATTTTGTTGTCCCTTTAAGAGCTCCGGTCCCATGTTTTGATAGAAGAGGAGGACTGGGGGTAAAAATAGCCGCAGTAATCTTTGACAGAGGTTGTCTCAAGAGCAGCCAGCTTTGGTTTCCTGTCGTCACAAGTTTGTAAGGGTAGAGTAGTTACATGCAGCCAAAGAACGTCATCCAATTGCAATTCAAAGTCCACATGACAGGTCCTCAAAATGTTCTAATTATGGCTAAATCTGATGGGATAGCACCTGTGGCACGCGCTTATTATAGTTTTTCATCTGTGAAGTTGCCGTTTGTGACGTGAGATTACAGGAAGTAGCTCTAAAACGGAAAGAAACCTCTGTGATGTCATCAAAAAACGACATACCATCGAAAATACAGACATTTTACAGTCAACGGACACACTTTTCTGACAGTTTAAACTATCATTCAACAAAATAAAGTTGGTATCAAATGTTATTCTTTGTCAAATCATAACTCTTGTGTAATTTGTGTGGATTCTGGCCATTGTTTATTAAATGGTTGCTAGGTAACAGTTGCAGAATTGCTGCCCATGTTCAACCAGGAAGTAACAACAAATGAAAACAAATAGGCAATGTTTCGTCAAATCTTCAATATAATCATGTTCACTGAGTGTTCATGAGGCAAAGGGAAAGACATTTTAAATCATATTAATTAGTAACTTAGAACAAACTTTATTGATCCTTAAGGGAAAGTATTTAGTTCAGTGATTCCTAACCTTTTTTTGAGTACTCCTTAACATGAGTTTCAGGCAAATAAATGGGTTTACTAGTCGAAACTAGTCAATTATTACTATTTTATTTTGTTTTAATTATATTTATGGACCAAAAAAATGTTAAATTTACAACAAATAACGTTTTTTATTCAGATAAAAGTACATTTCATCTTCAATATGTTGTGCACCCGTACCCCTAACACTGCTTTGGCTCACACATTACAGAGCAAAGTGCAAACATGTGGTAATTCAAGAAGTTACAAGCACAGATAAGATAGTATCAGCGTCAAATAAGTAACAAATAAAGAGATTAATCAAATAAAGGATAGTCAATGTAAAATGTAATGAGTACAATGCAGCAGTTATTATGATGTCTCAATGTCGATATCCTGTCTCTATAAGGTCTTATTGTATCATCCTAGTTAGATCTTTTCTCCCTCAGTGACATTTACACGTCTAGAAAAGATCGGATAACAGGAAAAAAAATCCTACAACCCCGTAATTGGTTCTAATTTCCGGTGTGTGTTTAAGGGGACAAAAGAAAACTGATCCTCACCATCTCCTTTTAGAGAAACTGTTGTTCTTGGAAAACAAAGTACAACTCTTTCCATCTTTAACATTTTCCTTGTCAGTTTTGTCTTTGACTCATGAGTTTGATGTTTTTTTCTTGTCAAAACCTGTACAAGTGTGACCAATCAAAAATACCCACATCAGATCTAACTGTTTACGACATTTCAGCAATCTCCATAACGACCAGATTATGGTGTGTGTAAATATTAGTGAGTCTTGAGGCTGATGGCACAGATTGGCAGCGTGGCTTCAGTCAGTCTGCCCCAGGACAGCTGTGCCTAATTATCAGATATTGAAATCACAATCATCCATCCATCCATCCATCTTCTTCCGCTTATCCGGGGCCGGGTCGCGGGGGCAGCAGTCTAAGCAGGGACTCCGAGACTTCCTTCACCCCAGACACTTCCTCCAGCTCCTCCGGGGGGATCCCAAGGCGTTCCCAGGCCAGCCGAGAGACATAGTCCCTCCAGCGTGTCCTGGGTCTACCCCGGGGCCGCCTCCCGGTGGGACATGCCCAGAACACCTCCCGAGGGAGGCGTCCAGGAGGCATCCTGAACAGATGCCCGAGCCACCTCAGCTGCTCCTCTCGACGTGGAGGAGCAGCGGCTCTGCTCCGAGCTCCTCCCGTGTGACTGAGCTCCTCACCCTATCTCTAAGGGAGCGCCCAGCCACCCGGCGGAGGAAGCTCATTTTGACCATTTGTATCCGCGATCTCGTCCTTTCGGTCATTACCCAGAGCTCATGACCATAGGTGAGGGTAGGAACGTAGATTGACCGGTAAATCAAGAGCTTTGTCTTTCGACTCAGCTCTTTCTTTACTACAACAGTCCGATACAGCGCCCGCATCACTGCAGACGCTGCACCGATCCGCCTGTCAATCTCACGCTCCATCCTTCCCTCACTCGTGAACAAGACCCTGAGATACTTAAACTCCTCCACTTGAGGAAAGGACTCTCCACCCACCCGGAGAGGGCAAGCCACCTTTTTCCGGTCGAGAACCATGGCCTCGGATTTGGAGGTGACTAACTTCATCCCAGCCGCTTCACACTCGGCTGCAAACCGCCCCAGTGCACAATCAATTTTGTTTTAAAATGAACCCTCGTGCTCTCTTCGTTTGAGTAATGCACATTTGGTCAAAGAGGAATACACGTTTTCATATCAGTATATCAGTATTTTATTTTTAAAAATTAGCATAAATTGTATGTTTAGTGATGTTTTGAAAGTTTCATAGCGACAAACTAAAAAATAAAGAAAAAATCTAGATGGGACAATGGGATAATATAGTGATATCTTAAAATCAAAATGGAATCCCAGTCGAGTAAAGATCGTCCAGCAAAGGAGTTTTGTGTAGAAAATGTAACTTTCTTCACAAAGTGGAAAATGAAGAGATTTAATGGAAGGATGAGTGACAGCGTCTGATGGCATCGAGAAAACAGAATAAATGATGCAGAAAAAATAATTCTGTCCAAAAAGACACGCTGAAACGCAGCTGCAGAAAGGAAGGAAAAATCAATAATAATAAAAATAGAGAAATAAATCTGAAAAATGTAGACAAGGTTAAAGGACCATTCTTCATCTTCTCTGTTAAAATAGTATAATAATTTTGTATGTCTTAATCTGTTTTGTGATTTTGATGTAATTTTATTCTGTTGTGTAAAGCACTTTGAATTGCCGTGTGTATGAACTGTGCTCTACAAATGAAGTTGCCTTGATAACTTCAAACATGGTGTGGAATGTACTCTTTAATTGTTCCTTTTTCTTTAAGTTTCTGGACGTGAACCAACCTTGATTTAAGAAAATAAAACATAAATCTAATCACAATGGCTGTGTCAGACAAATTGCGATTCATTTTTTCCTCCCAAAGAATTCAGCCTTAAGGTTTTGTCCTTTAGACGCTCACAGACCTCTATTTAAAGCCCTGTTCTTCTTCTTCCTCATTCCAGCGAGTCACTGCCGCTGCAACGCCAAACATCTGACCTTGTGCACGTCGTTAACCTGGATCTTTCTTTTCCATCACTTTTTATGTTGTCGGGAAACATCTGTTATTCGGCGTAAACGCACCCACGTGCCATGCCCCATATTTAAAAGTAATAAAAGAGTTTGAAAGTATATCGACGTAAAGAATCAGAATTACTTTTATTCATTGCAAAGGGGAACTTCTACGACCGGCAGAAGAAAGAAGAAGTTATGAAAGGAAGAAAATTAGAAGTTAAATATATCAGTGTCACATTGGAATGAAATACAATACTTTATAATAGCTACACCTTAATTAAGTGTTAGGCTTAGCAACCACTTAATTAAGGATAGGGCTAGGAATTCGGGCAAATAATGTAACAAAGTAGTAATTAGTAGTTACTAAGCCTGAATCATTCTTAATAAACTGCTAACATGCATAAAATGCTTTATTAAATTAGTAATAAGTATCTATTATAAAGTGTTACCTTTTTATTATATATATATATATATAAATCAACTAGTTCTGCTAGTAACAAAATTAATTTGCATTTTGACGTAGCATATAAAAAAACAAAGAGTTCATTTGCAAAAAAACAGCTAAGCGCTATTTTTCTTGCAGTGAAGTATAGTAAAGTTTTCAAAAGCAAAATATATTTTATTGCTGTCAAAATTTGATTTGAGCCCTCCATGATAAAATTCAATACACATTATTTGAATTAAGTATATAAGCAGATGATGGTGACAAACATTTGAATACTTTTTGACACTATTTCAAAATGGAGAAATCCGTTTTTGCCATTAAACAATGTACAGTTTACACAGCTTTAAGTGAGAAATTGTTTATTATAAAGATAATAACGCAGAATTAATGAAAAGTAAACATGTACATATTTTTTGACAAACGCAACTTGATATTTAACATGAGTATGGATCCCGACTCCTTTTTGAACTTCTGTCTTTTCAGTTTCAGTAAAATAATGCGCAGTACCTCTGTTGGCCACTAGATGTCAGCGCAGTCCTGTATTTGACCCAGCGATAAAACCATAACAAGCCTCTTCACGTCCTCAGTTTTTACGTAAGTTTGGAGTTTAGTATCGCAGCCTCAGGAAACAGTCGCTCCGAGACAGACTGTGACAAATTACACACTCACTTTGCACAGACTGTTCTCTTAACTTTAATGAGGGACATTTTTACACAAGAGAGATCTTGTTTTGATAAAGAATACACTTTTAGACTCCAGAAGAAAATAGACAACTCAACACAAAAAGTCACTTATCATTCGTATAGCCTATACTACTACTACTACTACTACTACTACTACTACTACTACTACTACTACTACTACTACTACTACTACTACTACTACTACTACTATACTACTACTTTACTACTACTACTATTCTACTACTACTACTACAATATTATTACTGGTACTACTACTATACTACAGTATCTTACTATTAATAAGAGAACTGATATGACTATGCGATTGGCTCAATTCAAATCAAATCAAATCAATTTATTTTTATAATGCCCAAAATCACAACAACAGTTGCCTCGATGGGCCACAGGTAAAAGCAGTTCAGATAACTGTCCCAGAATGCCCCTGTCCTTTGACCCTCCTTCGCGGCGAGGAAAAACTACAAAACCCCATGGGAAAAAGTAGAAACCTCAGGAGAACCACAGTGAAGGAGAGATCCTACTCCCACGGACGGACAGGCTGCAGATTAACTAGGAATGACGCATCCACTTGGACTGTGGAGCCAGAACCACTCAAGAGGGAGGTGGCTTTAAAGAGTTCCTCCAGGCGGACGAGGAGCAGTCCACCAGTGTAGAGAGATCCTCCAGCAGGAGATGAGGAACAGTTCATCTAAAGTAGAAGGAGTTCGTCCAGGCAGACGAGGTGTGGCTAATCCAGCTGTCCAGGCGGGTGGCGCATAGATCGTCCAGACAGATGGGGGTGGGGGGGTCGTCACTGGAGCAGCCGCCGCAGTGTCTGAAACAGTCTCCACTCCCCGGGGGAAGTGGAGAGAAAGAGAAACATGTGAACAGCAATGAACAGACTACAGTTGAAGTAATATTAAATATTGTTGATAGATAAAGTAGGAAGAACCAGAGGATAGTGTTCAAGCTGCCATACTTCCCCCAGCAGAATTGCTCCAAGGGCAGCGTAGCTAAAACTGTAGGTTTTTATTTCTGTTCCTAACTGGCCTGACCATAAGCTATTTCAAAGAGGAACGTTTTGAGCCTGGTCTTAAATGTAGAGACTGTGTCGGCCTCTTTTACATGAACAGGGAGCTGGTTCCATAACATAGGAGCTTGGTAGCTAAATGCTCGACCTCCTACTGTGCTTTTAGAGACTCTGGGGACTAACAATAGTCCAGCATTTTGAGAACGAAGAGCTCTGTTTGGATGGTACGCTACTATTGCATCTTTGAGGTAGGATGGGGCCATATTGTTTAAAGCTTTATAAGTCAGGAGGAGGATTTTAAATTTGATTCTAAACTCAACAGGAAGCCAGTGAAGAGACTCTAACACTGGTGAAATATGATCTCTTTTTCTAGTACCTGTTAATAATCTTGCTGCTGCATTTTGAACCAGTTGAAAGCTTCTTATAGAGCTTTTAGGACACGCTATAAGCAGGGCATTACAATAGTCTAATCTGGATGTGACAAATGCATGGATGAGTTTTTCGGCATCGTCTCTGGGCAGGATTTTTCTAATTTTGGTTATGTTACGCAAATGAAAGTAGGCTGTTTTACAGGCTTGATTTATATGTGCTTTGAACGAGAGATCTTGGTCAAATAGGACCCCAAGGTTTCTTACAGTAGAGCTGGGGGCTACAGTGATATTGTCCAGAGAAACTATCTGGTCAGATAAGGAGTCTCGCAGGTGCTTAGGGCCCAGCAGAATGACCTCGGTTTTTTCAGGGTTAAGGAGCAGATAATTAAGAGTCATCCAAGTTTTTATGTCTTTCACGCAGGCACTAAGTCTGTCTACTTGATGCGTATGATCAGGTTTCATTGATAAATAAAGCTGAGTGTCATCTGCATAGCAGTGGAAGTTAATGCCATGCTTTCTGATGATCATACCTAAGGGCAGCATATAAAGAGTGAACAGAACTGGACCGAGTACTGAACCCTGCGGCACACCGTAGGTTACTTTAGAACATCGGAAGATCTCTGGTTTACATTAACAAACTGGTACCTATCAGATAGATAGGATTTAAACCAGCTAAGGGCGGTTCCACTGACACCTACATCACATTCTAACCTCTGCAGTAGAATGTTGTGGTCGATGGTGTCAAACGCTGCGCTGAGGTCCAACAGAACCAGGATTGAGACCTGTCCATCATCAGCAGCTAATAACAGATCATTTGTGACTTTAACTAGTGCAGTTTCAGTGCTGTGGTACGCACGGAACCCTGACTGAAAAACTTCAAATAAATTATTGTCCTGCAGGGGGCGACAAAGCTGTTTAATCACAATTCTTTCAAGGATTTTAGAGACAAAGGGCAGATTAGAAATAGGTCTATAGTTTGCCAGTATGTCGGGGTCTAGATTAGGCTTTTTCAAAAGTGGTTTAATCACTGCATATTTGAAGGACTGAGGGACATAACCGCTTTCTAGTGAAGTATTTATTATATTAAGAATGGGATTTATAATTAGGGGGAGAATTTCTTTGAGGAGTCTACTTGGGATTGGGTCTAAAATACAAGTTGATGTTTTGGAGGACATAATGACTGAAGTTATCTCTGCCTGATCAACAGCAGTGAACCTATCTAGTATTACTGAAGGATTTGTATGGGACACTAGCTTTGCAGTCTGGGCTTGCTCGGTACTAATAGTGGGAGTCATTGCATTTAGTTTATCTCTAATAGTTGTGATTTTGCTGCTAAAGAATAGAAGAAAGTCATTGCAGCTTAGAGTAACTGGTATTGAGGGTTCTACTGCGCTGTGACAGTTTGTCAGCCTGGCTACAGTGCTGAAGAGAAATCTAGAGTTATTTTTATTTACTTCTATTAAATTTGAATAATATCTGGTTTGAGCCTTACGCAGAGCCTGCTTATAAGACAGAAGGCAAGTTTTCCATTCTTTCAGGGATTCTTCTGTGTGGGAGCGGCGTAAGGATCTGCAACCAGTGGTGGAAAGTAACAGAATACAGAAGTAAAAGTACTGTACTAAAGTAAAATATTTAGGTATCTGCAGTGTACCTGAAGTGCATGTGACAGGTTAAACTGCACATTTCACTCAAACGTAGTGAACATGATTATATTTGAGATTTTACTAAACGTTTTGCCCATTTGTCCCCAGTTAGTGACACAGGTCAAATAAGACACAGGCAGAGCAGTGATTTGGCAGTAAATCATACTTGATAACACCTTTATTTTGCTGAATGATTGTTTAAACTGTCAGATCAATGTGTCAGTTCCTGTAAGTTGTCCCTGCCCTCGTCTCATTTCCTTTTCCTCTCCTCCTCCTGTCCTCGATTCCTCAATTCACCGCAGGAAATGGTGAGGAAGTCCCAGTCACAAAGAAGACAGAGAGAGAGAGAGGCAGGAGGAGAGACGGGCTTCTCTGTAGTGAGGACAAAACTTCATGTAATTAATATGACATGCATCTTTACATTAAAGTCAGGCCAGCGTCTTCCTTTTCAGATAAAGGTGTTCGAAGTTTAAGAAATTTAAGATCAAGATTGTGTTGTGTTCAACGTCCCTGATCCTTGGCTGTTGCTCCTGTACTTGTTGCAACAAAACAAAGTCCTCCCTAATGAGACAAATAAGGTTTTATTATTTTATCTTAGGTCTCCCGCTCATTATTCTTCTTACTGCCCTTGTCTTCTAAAGGACACATCTTCTGCTGCAGTGACTTTTTTGAGCTTTAAACCCTGTTCTAACAATGTTCCGTCATCAAAAACACACCTGAAGTAGCATTCAGTTGCATTCACGCTTTTCTGAGGAATGTTTATCGGAAAAGCCCCCCCCCTCCGAGTATCAAACACACTTCCTGCGACCTCCTTCTATCCGGGATGTATTTTCAGATCATCTACGTCATTTATCTTCCACTGTTTTAAGTCCTTAAATCATCGCTAAACTCGTCCTGAGCATTTCTGCCTCCAAACAAGATAACTGCTGCAGCAAATCCACTTCATAACTTCTTTAACTTCGCTAACATCACTAGATTGTACATAGTGATGGCGCCATCTGCTGGCTGGTGTAATTTCCTACTGTCTGATAACACAGGTCATAGAATGAATAAGAAATGAAGTTTTTTTTTTTTTTTAATCATGAGATGGCAAATTTAAGATACTGAAGAGCATGTTTAAAGGCTAACAGCAATATGTACAATGCTTGGATGCTTTTGACTTTTTCTTCACTACATTTGAGAGCCGGTATCTGTACTTTCTACTCCACAACATTTGGAATAAAAGTAAAATACTATTCTGTTTGATACCGTCTGAAAAGGCCATGATGACATCCTGCCTGAAGAGTTAAAGTAAAGAAAAGTACAAAAAATATATATACTTAAACAAATAACAATGATTACGATAAACGATTCAGTTGCTTTTAATGACAAAAAATCAAAAAGACAATTCTTTATCAAGATCACAACATTTGACGCTGAAATGGTTCTCAAAATCTCTGAAATACTGTTACTTTTTTCTCTAGAAGTAGATTTTTCAACTGGTACTTTACATTACAACACTTAATACAACACACTACTACTGAATACTACCACAAATAAACCAAATACTTGTGAACCTCATAACCTTGTGTGGAATTATGTAAGATTTAACCAGATCAAATCAAACTGGCTCCGCTTCAATCTGCTGAAATTTGGCAAAGGTCAGACTTCTCTACTTTCCCTAATCACTTCTGAGTAGAGTAAACGAGTAAATTAGTCAAAGTATTTATGTCTGCGCTTTGGATCTCCGGATGATTCCCCGAGGCAGCCGTAAAAAAACACAGAACAAGAGCGTGTTTATACTTTTCCCAGAACAACGATATGTCACAGTTCAACTCTCATAAAGTCAACTGGGTCATGACAGGCCAAAAAGTAAACAAAATCTTTATGAAGTTATTTTAAAATCATTACTTCAAGATGCATTATGTAACTCGTCTGTGCCACCTGTCTCCATGGTAAGGCTTTGTAAGGTTCCACAGTGTGTCACCAAACTTTATCTTGCATTTACAGGTGTTTTCATTGATCAAAAATACCATAAAAATGTGTATTCTTACTGTGATGGGCGCTCGCCTTTCCACAGATTTGACGTGTAGATAGATAGATTTAAAGCCGTACTTTGGGACATTCCAGGCAAACTCCATAGAGACAAGAAGAAAAATTACACTAGAAAAATTGCAGTTGATGTTGAATGCTATTTAAAGTCTATGTGACAGGTTCTCAGTATTTTCAAATTCTGACTTAGTTCGGTGGGAGGGATAAATATTTGTTATAGTTTTACATCAGTGAAGTAGCAGTTTGTGAAGAAATTTTGAAAAATAAAAGGTTAAAATGACAGGAAGTAGAGCCGAATCCTAAAACGAAATCCCTTTGTGATGTTATCAAAAAGGGACGTGCCTTTGAAAATACAGATACAATTTACAGACAATTGACACATTTTTTTGACAGTTTAAACATTCAACAAAATCATGTATAATTATTTGTCAAATCACTATTGTGTGATTTATATGGATTTTGGCCCTTGTTTTTTCATGTGTTGTCTGTCATATAGACTTGAAGTACACTGAACAAAAATATACACGCAACACTTGTGTTTTTGCCCCCCCCAAAAAAAACAACGGATTCATCCGTGAAGAAAACGCCTCTTCAGCGTGTTAAAAGCCATCGAATGTGAGTCGGTTACGACAACGAACTGCAGTCAGGTCAAGTCCCCGATGAGGACGACGAGCAGAGCAGCTTCCCTGAGACGGTCCCTGATAGTTTGTGCAGAAATTCTTCAGTTATGCAAACCGAATGTTGCTTCAGCTGTCCGGACGCCTGGTCTCAGACGATCTGAGATGAACGTGCTGGACGTGGAGGTCCTGGTGTGATTACAACCAATCTGTGGTTGTGAGGCCGGCTGGATGTACAGCCAAATTCTCTGAAATGCCTTTGGAGAAAAAATAAACATTCAATGCACGGGCCACAGCTCTGATGGACTTGTGGCGTTGTGCTGTGTGATAAAACTGAGCATTTCAGAATGTCCTGTTATTGTGGCCAGCCCAAGGCACATCAGTGCAATATTCATACTGTCTAACCAGCATTCGTATGAGGTGGGGTGGATAATCTTGGCAAAGGAGAAGCACTCACTAACACACATTTAGACAGATTTGTGAACAATATTTGAAAGAAATGGGTCTTTTGTGTATGCAGAAAATGTTGTATAGTTTTGAGTTCAGTTCATGAAAAACAGGAGCAAAAACAAAATTGTTTCTTGTTTCTTGTTTATATTTTTGTTCAGTGTAAGCGTGAATCTTACTACTGCTTATGTCTGTACTACAAGGCCCACTTCTTATACTATTTCTACTGTAGATATAGACTTTAATCTGTCACATATTACAGTCAGAGGCTGATATAACCCTGTATTGAGTAAAATGCATGTTGTTGCAGAAATTTCATGTCACAAGGTTTCCCCGTATGACTTCTGCTTTCACAGTAAGCTGTTTGGTCCTGCACTTTTATTGTGAAAGTAATGATGGCATAGTGCTGTAAAAAGAGATGTGATTTAGTGTTTTTTCCTTCATCAGCCGTTAAGTGCATCATACTATTACCCCGAAGAACACCGTGTTTTCAGAATCCGTCAGTTTTCTTCGTCTGATCTGTCTCTGCACTGTGTGGTTCTGTGTCTAACATAAGTTACTTTTACTACGCTTTCTTTTATAGAGGCTGTTGTTGGAGCAATTCAATGCATTTGCTTATAGAAAGTTGAGATATTCGGTCAAGTTGTAATAGTTTGTTGAATAATTTAAATGTAGTTGAAATCTTGAAAAATAACTGGAAAAGCAGTAGTCTTCAACAAATTAAAATTATCTTGCTGCTATGATTAACTGCAATTAAATTATTTCTCTTCTTCAAGAAGAGAGAGAAAAAAATGTCAATTAAACTTCTGTCTAATTCTGTAAGTTATAGTTAAAGGACAAATATTATGCATTAATAAACCTGCTTTACTTTAGTGTCTTTGACAGCCCATGTTTTAGAACTAAAAATAAAATGCTTTTACAAGAACAATATAATTTTATCACAACCTTGGGAGATGCCATATTAACTTAGCTGTGGCTCCATCTACTGGCTGCAGAGGCAATTACACACATTTGTATAAACAGTGTTTTGTAATGCAGCTGTCCAGATGTGATGCAGTTGTAATGATCGTGTTTGTTTTGTTTTGTGTTTAGACAATGGTGATGATTTAAGGACTTAAAACAGCAGAAGATTCTCGGACGAGTGATTATTCACATCAAACAAATTTGATGTCGTGTTTTTGACGGTCGAAGAAGATTTTCAAACCAGGATTTATCAAACTAGCATGAATGAAACTAAATGCTACTCCAGGTATGTTTTTGATCTTAAGCTAAAGAAGTCAATTTAGCATAATATTTGTCCTTAAAGAGGACGTTATGGGGGTGACGTGGTGTAGTGCATTGCCCCAAACTGAAGGGTAAGTGGTTCGATCCTCTGCTGACACATAGTAAAAAATAAACGTGGTTCTTAAACGCACTGTATATTTGCAATTTTACTTCAACTTCAACAGTATCTCTCCAGTGAAGTACAGTCTTTTGAATTGACTTATGCCACCCAGAGTGGACCACCCATGGGGCCATCCACCACAGTTTAAGAACCACTGTCTCTTGAACCCACATTCCTTGAGTCACGCACGGGCTGTCCTGATTTCTCTCTTGAGTAACATCACGCAATGCCGTCATGTTTTGAGCTGCGTTAAGTTTCCGTGTGTTTTCCTGTCATTCGCCGCGCTTACATAACCATCTTCTGTCTTGCACAGTGTGTTCTGTGAGATACCTTTGTGAGATACCTTTGTGAGATACCTTGGCGTGCACGGCTGGTGGGCTGCTGGGACGGTCCCGAATTGGAAAGCGTTGCATAAGCTTTGACAGGTCAGTGTTGATGAATGCAGGCGGGTCACATAGTTCACTCTTGGACACTCGGGACATCTGCTTCTTGGGGACATTGCCGCCATCACTCTCTGTCTGTCTGCGCACAGTGGGCTCGGACGACTGGAAACTGGACCAAAGACAAACGACAAACCTGCAAGTCTGTTTGACCCGATGATGACAGGTTAAGATTACATGACATCGCAACACTCTACAATCCCTAGAGTTTAAATTTGAGCTGGACAGGTCAGAAGTGAATGGTGGAATGTGCTGTCAGAGTGCACATTTGTTGACCTGGAGTGTGGTTTGTCCAGGGTTTATGCAGGTTTCAGCAATTCAAATTGAATGCCTTTTAATGCCTCATTTCAGGATGTTAAAACAAGACATTTACACTTTTATCATGTCAAAACTACTGGCTTGTAACCATTTCATTGGGCAGCAGAAAGATGAGAAGATAATAAACTCCTTTAAAATATTCAAAAAGCCAATTTACCTGAAAGTTAAACTATGCACATGTATGTTTTGAGCCCTGTCTTTTACTTTTAGTTGATTTGATTAAAGCTATTAACATCTAGATTCAATAAATCCAGTATACCTGGGATTTTTGTTACGTTTATAGTTCATATGGTTATATAGTTTATATGTTCTGATAGAAACATAATTTTTTTTAGGATGTTTTCTTAGATTTAATGCCTGTAGAGGTTAAATTTAATGCTTTCTAATGCATTTTAAGGCTATCTAGGCTAATCTACTGACTTTTAATGCTTTTTGATGCCTCGTAGAAACCTTGCAATATCCAGTGTTGGGAAGTAAATATATGCACTAAAAAGAGATATTCAGAATGCTAATTTTGTGAAACTGCATCCAATACAGTCGCTCTTTTATTTGGTGGTGTTCAAAACACAGGCTTAGGCTTTGAACTGCATGTTATTAGAAAAAAAAGAGAGAAAACACACAGCTCTTCTGGTATACATGTGTAATTTTGCCTTATAGTGACAAATTAGTGATAAATAAATGCAACTCAATCTGTGAAATAAACATAGAGCGCTTTTAATCCTATGTTTTATGCTATAATGTGATGCAACTCAATATAAAAGTATTTTAAGTATTCAGAATGCAGTACTCAGACTAACATTACAAAATACATTTTAAGGCAGTGTTCAGTATTCTAACTGAATATATTTTCGAAGTGTTCCTCTAAACAATGTTAATATCTCTAATTAATTATTAGATCTGTCCAAAACTGGTGCAATTCAGTGTCTTTTCTGTCCGCAAAAGAAAAGAAAAGTGACATTAGTTGTTCACAATAGCTTCACCTGTATCTCACCAGGTCAGCCATATAAAGTTGGATCAAAAACATTGCTTGAGCTGGGTATGAATGAACAGAATAGAGGATTGGCTTATGTTGTGCATGTTGTAGATTTATTGGGGTGACCTACATTGACACAGAGAGAACATTCACTCTAAATCTTGAGACTCTTTTTTCCGGCCAACATATAACATTAAGATCATTGTCAAATGTAACTTTGTTAAATCACTGCAACCACACAATGCAAAGTGATGTACACTGGGGCAGGAATTTATCGCACTCCATTTCCAGCTAATTTGATTTATTTGCATTTACTTGGAAACATGGACACACACAGGACATTCAAATGTAAATGCAGTTGTGTGTGAACTTGTGTGTGCATCCGTGTTTGTTGATGTATGTGGATGATCTGTAAATACTGTAAACCTAGTGAGTCACACGCCATGTCATAAACTCGAAATAAAGCCAATCGATCAGCCAACCTTTTTTTAGACCAATTTTTTTTTGTAGTAACAGAAAGCTTTCGACAGCTCACTTGCATTCTTCTTCAGAGTGGTTGTGTGACATTGCTGTGGCGTGTCTTGTAAGCTGATTTACACCGGTTTCCTGCCTCTGCCAGCTTGACAACAGCGCCATCCACAGTCCGACTTTTTCAGGACAGTATCCCAGGTGTGGGAGAGTAAAAAGGCCCCTTTCGTCCCGGTTTATCAAACACGTTTCCTCATTTCAATTTCCTCCTCAAACCAGCTGCGACGTTTGTAATCTTCGGTTTAAATGATGTTTCTTTCATCCCAATCCATAATATAGTTCTCTCTTTATTAATCGTCAGAAATGTCAGATTTGAGTTCATGTTCTGCTTTGTTTTGTTGCCCATTTCCACACCCTCAATTTACATTTTCCATTGGAGTTAGCAGTCATTCAATACGTACCTGGATCTCAAGTCTAGACAGTTTTTTTTTGTGTTGAAGAGTCTTAAGATGGATGTCAGTGCCACTCTGCTCTGGTTTGTGCTTACACTGAGGCCATTCATTTGTCCTCTCTGCTCTTCATTAGCCCCTCAGTCACAGTCCTGATTGAGTTCAGTTATTTCAGCCCCGGTTCGGCCCGCGGTTCTCAGAATAGTGCGCTTGGCTGTGGACCTGGCGGTAACTCGAGCTGCTCCTGGATTTAGCCCCACACTGGGACTGGATTCTGGCACCTGAGCCCCATGTGGACCTGCTGAACCTGCTCACTCCCCCCTCCCATCATTAAATACTGTCTGATCAGACCCACTTTTACCCGGGGTGTGATTGTCACTTCATTTCTACAAAAGGGCTGTGCTCAAAGTATCAATAACTGCACACTGACAAACTCCTTGACAATGCAAGGTTAACATTAAGGTACGATTTATTAGTCTTTGTCTGGTCACCACCTCTTCTGCAGCGTCCCAAACTCAAACAGAGCAGTGCAATCAGGTTGATTCATTTTTAGTAAAACATGGGAAATGGAAGATCTCATTGGCCATCCCTCAATTATCAATAGATATGAACTATTTTGCTCATGCACCTCAGATTTGTAAGAAATGTGCTATATTATTCAGTTCACCATGTTCTAGATCTGGAACTTTCTCCAGAAGTTGTGAGATGGGCCTCTACTCTGACAGTGTTCAAGTTTAGACTAAAAACTGTTCTATTTGCATGATTGAAAGATGTGATTTAATGTATTTTTAATCGTTTTGTAAAGCACTGAATTACTTTTATATGAAACGTGCAACAAATAAAATTTGATTGACTGATGTTCTTTCCTTTTTCCCCGTAAGCAGCCATGTTTGTCTTGATACGTCTTGTCGCTGTTTGGCTAATTCACCTGTCAATCATGTCCATCTGAAATCTGGGAGATAAAACTGGTGTCCAGACTAAACATCTTTGTAAAGTATTAGAGAAGCGTGTATTCTTGGCTGGCTTTACTGTCCCCATAGGGAACTTTATCATCTGCATTACACCCATCCTTCAATGCTGCAGGGGTGACCTGTCAGGAGCAGCTCCATAGAGCAGCGCCCTAAGGCCCATCTCCAGATCTTGAGCAAGGCTTGGTCAGGATCCTTGGTCCGGATCCATGAGCTGGAGAATTTTGCCCATTGTGCATGTTTTTGGGTTGATGAGGGAAACCTGACAACTCAAAACCCCACACAGAAGGCTCCATGTTGCTTGGGAGTTGAACCAAGAACCTTCTTGCTATGAGGTGAGAGTGCCATAGTATTGAGGCTCCAAAGTTACCACATTTAAGGCCTCATCTAAAAAGACTGAAAAGGAAAATGTGATCGATTAATGTTCTTTTTTCCTGTGTCATTCAAGCTGGATTCACTTCCTCTTCCTCTTCTGTGCATTTTTTTTTTTTTTTTACTGTGGAGCGATTACAAAGCAAATACCAGGATCTCGGTTTGGAGCTCCTGCAATTATTGTGGATAAATTACAAACAAGAGCTTTGGCCTGGCTGTCACATACTTGAATCAAGAACTACTATAACAGTTGCGTTTGTCAGTAGAAGAATCTAACTTTGTCTGCAAAAATAATGCATCATAAAGTCTGATGTCGCTCCAGCTTTTGTTACTTCTCTTCTGTCTCAAACCTCAAACTGAAACTGAACTAAAGTGACCCAAGGTCAGGCCAGTTTTCCTTTCTATTTTGGTAATATTTTCCCCAGCATGATCAAAGTCTGGAGTAAAAGGTTGGGCGGTGTTTACGGTTTCCTGAGTTACTTCTTTTAAGGCACTGACCCTTCTCCACTTTGGTCTTGGTTTTCACACTGACGCACAAAGTCGTAAAACTCTCAGAGAGGAGTCAAGAACATCAGGTCGAGATGTGGAAGAACACTGCCTAATGTTCCTCAGTCAGCCGTACAAAACATGTGATGTCTATGTATTTATGTTCAAACAACGTACAAGCTAATTAAATACTAGTGGGCCTAGGACACATCCCTGGTGCATCCCAAGAAAAGAAAAAGAAAACATCTACATTACTATAAAAAGTATATTGTGCATAAAAGTACATGTGTGATTATTTTGACACAGGTCTATTTGTAGATTTACTTTACATTCAGTGTTTTTTTATTGACATGACAGTGACATGACATGACAGTTTTTTTCTCAAGTCCCTCACCTCCCCCGCCCTGGACCCACTGCAGTTCGCCTACAGAGCCAACAGATCTGTAGACGACGCCATCAACCTGGCCCTCCACTTCATCCTGCAGCATCTGGACTCCCCGGGAACCTACGCCAGGGTCCTGTTTGTGGACTTCAGCTCTGCATTCAACACCATCATCCCTGCTCTGCTCCAGGACAAGCTCTCTCAGCTCCACGTGCCTGACTCCATCTGCAGGTGGATCACTGACTTCCTGACGGACCGGAGGCAGTGCGTGCGGCTGGGGAAGAATGTCTCAGAGACTCGGACTATCAACACAGGAACTCCACAGGGCTGTGTACTTTCTCCTCTCCTCTTCTCCCTGTACACCAACTGCTGCAACTCCAGCCACGACTCTGTAAAACTGATCAAGTTTGCAGACGACACCACCCTCATCGGACTCATCTCGGACGGCGATGAGTCTGTCTACAGGAGGGAGGTGGACCGGCTGGTGTCCTGGTGCAGCGATAACAACCTGGAGCTCAACGCCCAGAAGACAGTGGAGATGATCGTGGACTTCAGGAAAGTCTCAGCCCCCCTGCCCCCCCTTGCCCTGACAGACTCTCCCATCACCACCGTAGACTCTTTCCGCTTCCTTGGCACCACCATCACTCAGGACCTCAAGTGGGAGCCGACCATCAGCTCCATCATCAAGAAGGCCCAGCAGAGGATGTACTTCCTGCGGCAGCTGAGGAAAGCCAAGCTGCCAGCGCAGATGATGGTGCAGTTCTACACGGCCATCATCGAGTCCATCCTCACCTCCTCCATCACCGTGTGGTACGCTGGAGCCACAGCCAGGGACAAACAGAGACTACAGCGCATTGTGCGCTCTGCTGAGAAGGTGATCGGCTGCAGCCTTCCATCTGTCCAGGACCTGTACGTCTCCAGGACTCGGGGACGAGCAGGTCGGATCACAGCTGACCCTTCTCACCCTGGACATGGACTATTTGAGCCACTCCCCTCGGGCAGGAGGCTACGGTCCATCCGGACCAGAACCTCCCGCCACAAGAACAGTTTCTTTCCCTCTGCCGTTGGACTCATGAACACTTTATAACACCTGCCACTTTAACCATATATTATATAAGAACAATCTATTGCACTACACATTTGCACATGGCACTGTCTGCCAACTGTACATTCTGTATATAGTCTATCTTAGTCTATTTTATTCTTAATTTTTATGCATGCCTTTCTATATATTTTTTTATATTTTACTCATTGCTCTATGTTGCACCTACGCCGAAGCAAATTCCTATGTTTGTGAATTTCACTGACAATGGCAATAAACCGCTTCTGATTCTGATTCTGATTCTGACAGTGTGACAATTGTATCATGAATTTTGTATAATTTTGCCCATTCAAATAATAACGCTTTGTATTTTTAGTGCCTTTCAAGCTATCAAAGCACTAAACAATGCTAACGATGCATTATTCATTCATACATGGTGGCTCTACAGCTGCCCTGGGGCTGACTGATGGACAGAGGAGGGTGTAGTGTCTTGCCTTGTCTTGTCTGTCGTGTTTTAATAATATTTTTTTTACACTGATACAAAACAGCCTCAGACACAGAACACAAAGACAGTTTTGTGGTGAGTGAAACCTGCATGAAAAATACCTTCACGTTCCACCTCCAAAAATGACAAAGGCTGCCCACTGCGCTAAGTCCTGGTATTAAACGAGTAAATGGGACAATGACACAGAAAAATGCAAAACAAAAGCTGCCATGTGGAGCAGCTCATTCCTCCATGGTGACAGGAACATGTGACCGTCCTGGAATCCCCCTCTCTGCCCCGACCAGGCCATCGAGTGCAGCCGCTGTACGGCAGCCAGACACAAACTGGCACACGCTTGGAACAATGTCATATTTTACCTTCAACATAACAATAGATTTCACGTAAACTTACTTACACTTGTTATAACTTTGCAATGATCCACAGATATATGCAGTACTTTGGATGTGTGCAGTAGAAGAGTGGAGGTTAAAGTGCGTATGATGCTATTATGATTTTCTAATTTCACTTTATTTTGTAAATTTATACCTGCTGTAAATATCAGGTAGCTGTTTGTGGAGAAAAATAGAAAAATTTGTTGAAAATTACAACAAATGTATGACATTACACCAGGGAGACAAAGGTTACAGCATGATTTACACAAAAGAAAGTACTTTTTTTGACCCTTTAAACGTCCATTCAACATAGAGAGAAGGCGGCAACGTGCGGCACTAGCCTGGAAAAGGAAGCACCTGATTGATCAGTTATAATTGCTAATAACTTGATTTATGAAGAACATAACGTAATAAAACACCAGGATCATGTAGAGTGTGTCAAAACGGACATTTTAGTTCCAAGAGAGTTTGACAGAATCAGTTACAGAGAAAGGGCACCAATGTTCCAATAGAAAGTGAATGGAAGCTCGGCTTGATGGAGCCAGAGCAGCCTCCATGGTCACCTCTATGGTCCAGTGATTTGTATACAGTCTAGGGCTCAGAGACTTGTGAAAACCACTTATAAACTCATTGCTGTGAATATTTAGGATGCTTGGACTAGAAAATGAACGATACATGTGACGTTTCAAAACGGTAATAATCCCTGTTTTTACTGCACTTTAGTTAAATGAGTCGTCCAAAGGCACTTTAATAAATGGATTCTCGGTTATGATGTCTCCAAAACTGTACCACATAGTTCCAAAAATATTGATTAAAACAGAAAACTATGTTCCGATTATTTTACAAATGATAATAATACATAAGCGGAGTTGAAGCATTTCACAGTTATTTAATCATATCAAAGCATGAACAGAACTGACCAAGAATTAAGCAAGAATAGACCAGGTCCAAACCAGATTTACTTGAATGTTTCTTTGTTATTTTTAAATGATTTTAATTACAACTTTCACACTGGATTTTACAGATAATCTCATGACATACTTTTTAACTGCTTGTGTAACATATAAAAGTGACAATAGTATTTGATAATGTTCACAATCTATTGCCATTGGAATTTATCTAAGATGTTTTTTTCTTACATTTTACGAAGCACAAACTTTGAATGGGATTCCTGGTTGTTGAGGAGAATGAGGCTAACCACTCTGCACTCATCAAAGAGCCCTTGTTTTATCGAGGAGCGAGGAATGTCCATGTGAGCTGAACGTGAGAGGGCTCTTCACACACAAACTGCAGCTGCCCTACTGACCCAGAAACAAGGGGAAATATCAAATGAGTCAGGCAAAACAAAACAATACAGAAATAGTTGTAACATAAAACATAAAGTGACAGAGTGGTTTGCATTTCACAGCGAGAAGGTCCTCAGGCCTGTGGGTTTTACAGTGTGCATGTGTTACTACAGGGATGGGCTAAAAAACAGTATCTGTGTCTTCAATTCTGCGCAGAAATGGAGCAAAGAGAATAGAATCCTCCATTGAGATACTGTAGATATATGCTTTATTGTTATTAAGTTACGCTTTAAAATGTGCACTTGAATGAGATTTCAGTCCATTTTGTATCAGTCACGCTGCGTGGCTTTCGTTGATGCAGTAGGAAAAGGTGTCAGGGCAAACATTTTATGGGTTTGGGTCAAATCAGGGAGTTTAAAGCATGCAAAAAGCAACACAAATCAGGCCCTCCAAGGGACTTCAGCCCTCAACCTATCATCCAAAAATATAGAACATATTTTATATATCTAATGTTATTGTATTAGTCCTGGTTTGGTCCTGGTTTAGACCTAATTTAGACCTGGTTTAGTTCTGGTTTGGTTCTGGTTTAGTCCTGGTTTAGACCTCGTTCAGTCCTGGTTTAAACCAGGTTTAGTCCTGGTTTGGACCTGGTTTAGTCCTGGTTTAGTCCTGGTTCAGTTCTGCCCTGTAATACTGTCTTACTGCCATGTAATACTGTAAGCCTTTCTTATTACATGTTTTTTATTTTGGGACCAAACCATATGAAAAATCTGGCCCTTGATAAAATAAAGTTGAATACAGTACAACAAAGCAAAGATACAAAAATGTAAAACACACAAAAATACATTAAAACCCAATAACCATTTCCTCTAAAATAAATATCCCTCTGACACTTAACGCCCTTCAACGCTGCTGAGACGACCTCGAGCTCGAGTGCAAGAATAAAAGAAATATTTCAACAGACCACCAAATAAAGAAGATCCCACACACCCAACTTCAGAATCTTAACAAGATCTGAACAAGACTTTGACAAAATGTACAGGAGGATTTTTGATATCTAATTCTGAAACTGATTTATTGAAGTTTTAAGTTAAAACGTGAGGCAAAATTTGAATTTTTAGGATCATTTTCAGTCCTATCTTGTTTACTTAAAAACTAAATACGAAACCCAAAATCCCCCAGTAAATGTTTTTTTTTTTTTTAACTAATATGTGTTTTCAGTTTTATATGTTGCAAATATGTGTATTTTTGGCCATTTTTACACATAAAATGCCTTATTTCTACATGAAAACATTTTTTTTCTTACATTTATGTGAGTAAACGTCAGGAGAAGTTTCAAATTGATAACTTTTAAATTGAAGATTATTTCCTACTCAACTGCAGTGTCTCAACTTAAAACTGCATGGTGTGCCCTTTTTTTCTTTCTTTTTTCCTTTGTACATTGTAAAAGCAGCACTTTGTGAAAATAACGAGGCCACTGCACGCCATTTTAGTTTAATAATCAAGTATTTTATGTCTCATCAACCTGGAAACAAGAGCTTAAAGCAGCGCTCTGATTGGCTGTGCTTGGGGCGGTCGCAGGAGTTTGACTTTGTGGTCTGAAAAAAGCAGTTGTAAAGCTGTGCACACGTCTAAAATGAATGCGGATGTGGATATTCATAATGTGTCAAAAGGTTTGTTAGAGTTAGACACATTTAAATATATACATCCAGATTAGGTACGCCAGCTTTAAAGAGGGACAACATTTAGCTTTAATATTTTTTACATTTACTGATTTAAACACTAATTAGATCTTTGTCTTGTCCTACAGCTGAGTTTACCATATTTCTACATTAATTACACTCATTTTATTTAGTTTAATCTGTGATAAACGTTGATAATCCGTGGTGTAGGCTGCTGCCGTCTGATTGCGTGTTGGAGAGTGTGAGTTTGCACGTTTGTCTTTGGAGCGGAGGCAGTGGCCTGGACTCGATCAGAACAAAACAACAACAGTGTGACGCCAGAGTTGGGTGTATGAAGAAGAAACTTTTCTGCCAAATCAGCAATAACCCTGAAACTGCCTCTATGTGGGACAACTGGGGCGTCGAGTGTCTGGTGTGTCACTGGGTCACAAGAACTAGACCAATTTGAGGCTGAGTTTGCAGGATTAGGTTATTCACTCGATGATTCACTTTGTTAATCACTGCAAAATGTTCCTGCCTTAACTCTTGATCGAATGATTGTTTTACCCTTCAGAGCTCCTGCTGATTAAATGTGTTGAGGGCACCGTTAAGGCAGGGAAGAAACAGCGATATTCAATGGCAACGAGCCTTAGTTTTTGGTGTTTTTGACATTAAATGAAGCCGTAAATAACACAAACTTTTGAAACTATATGGCACGTGCTTTTAAAGAGAATACATTGTGTTTATTGCGCTCTAAATCTGCTAAATCTGGACGTCTGATTTACTTTCCACCTTCCAATATCATCAGAAAGTGTCTGTGGAGAAGTTTGTGAGAAATACACTTATTTAAAAAACCTATAACGCGCAGCTCTCTAAGCCTTAACTGGCTGCTCATGTAATCTTTTGTGTAATCGTGAAATATTTTTTATAACATACAAAATAAACCGATATATCGTTTTCCTAAATATGGAGTAAATAACACTTATAAATACACTTTTCCGTCCTATTTCTGTTTTATTCCGTGCCGGCGAATGATGCACACTGAGAGAGTGTTACGACGGCTGTGCATCCAATGCTCAAGTTAGCACACTAGCCAAATAACAACACTTTATCAAGCCGAAAAAGTGGATCGATTTCTAATCAAAAGATGACAAATACAGGTGGACGGACACAGAGCGTGGGGAGGACAACTGAGGAAATAAATGCAGACGCTTGACAAAAGTCTGATGCAGGTGGTGAGCCGGGGAAACAGCACCTGCAAACCAAAGGTACTTGAAAAGTACGAGGAATACAAGAGTGGATGATGATGCTTTGCGGCTCGCTCCTTATCTTTGTTTTGCCAATGTGGCTCTTCTTTAGAAAATAGTGAGGACCACTGCTATAACGTTTACTGATATTGACAATTAAAATGTTGGGATCTTGATCAAAAAACTTAATAAATGTTGTGTTCTTACTAATGTGAGGTTTTTTTAGATAATGGCAGGCTAATACAGTCATAACAATGTAATAAACACCCGAAAATCATAGGATTAACTTTAGTCTGTGATTTTATTAAACAGTTGGTTATTCAAACACTGTCTTTAAAAGGCATTTGTGATCATTTCTCTTCTACTTTCTCTCTCATTTAATTAACAGTTTAATGAATAGAATCACCAAAACAACAGTTGTAACAAAGACTTGTCGAGATGATGAAAGTTACAAGTTACAGGTCTGATCTGTGGAGAGGCGACCCTGCTCACAGTAATGGCTGCTTTTCCGATGATTGAAGCTCCTGATTGGTTGACACGCCGGGACTTTCGCCTAAAGTTTCGATTTCTCAACTCTGCGTCTGATGCTGTCTTGGACTCACAAACACTGCACGACGCACCTCATCACAGACTGTGCATGTAACTCGATCTGAACACACCATCAATCAAGGCATTTATCAAGGCATTTGGAAAAATAAAAACAGTAAAAAACCCACGGTTGAATAAACGCAAGAGAGATACAGACAAAGCAAAACCATCTCCTCAGACACAAACAGACCATGCACCAGAAAAGTACATCTTTAAAACAAGAAACTAGGGCTGCAACAAGTTCATCAATTAATCGCAACTAATTATAGAAATGGCAGGAATTGCGCAAGAATGACGCCAAAAATGTGCATCTATTGTGATTCTGATGAAACAGCCTTTCATCTGTAAATGTCTCCACCATGACATCCTCAAATGGCTTCACTTCGGTTTTATTGGGGTCAAAATGAATAAAATTCTCATATTCACTGGCTTTTCATGATCTAAACAACTTCCAAAATAATCGTTAGTTGCAGCCCTATAAGAAACCAAACAGGCAAAAACAAAATGGCTCCAGAAGCAGAAGACCCACAGGCCGAACACACACCTCAGTTTGAGAAGCACTGACCTGAATCCTCTTCGTTATGAAACTTCCATTTGTGTACACTTTTTGTCCCGGACACATTTCCTGTTGTGTTGATTTAATTTGCTCTGTCAGTGCGTCCTCACATGCACCTGCAGCTCAGACAATCCAAATGGACTTTATTATGGAGTGAATAATGGAAAGTAAAAACATGTAATTCTGTGATTGATCACAAGTGCACCTCTCAGCCACCAGGTGTTCAATAATAGCATCATTTAGTCCTTTTTAAAATGTAATTACTGGCATTTTATTTGGTCACAAGGCACAAAGCACTGGACAAAGTAAATAATATATAACAATAAACCAACATTAATTCAATTATTTGTACAGAAGAGTAAAATTGAAAGGTTGTATACTACACCTTTCAGTGTTACTTCCGACTCTTAGACACAACATGAAATGAGGAAAAGACAAGCAGCGGCACGTTTTAAGATCTGGGTTTATCTTTGAAACAATGATAGTTCTGTTTCTGTTGTCAGTGAACATCACATTCAGGCCAAACTCTTGACAACTGAACCTCAGTATTTTATTTTAAAAAAAAACATAGAATAATGTTGACAGGCAAATTCATATCAAATAAAAATTCAATATTTGAAATGCATTATATTTATTTCAATTTGTTTTTGTAAAGCTCAAACTTATAACAGCAGTTGCCACACAGGGCTGCACAAAATAGTTGCTTTTAAGTCTATATGACGGTTCGATGACACATTTCACTAAAAAGTAGTGAACATGATTATATTTAAGATTTTACTAAACATTTTGCCTGTTTGTCTCCAGGTTGACAGTTTTCGTAAAGTTAATAATGTCACTTTCTGGTTGAACACGAGCAGCGGATATGACATAGTTAGAGGTAATTCCACAACTGTTACCTAGCAACCATTTTGAAAACAAGGACTAAAATCCATATCAATTACACAATAGCTATGATTTTACAGATAATAAAACCTGATAACACCTTTATTTTGTTGAATGGCTATCTAAACTGTAGCAATCAGTTGCTGTAAGTTGTCTCTGTATTTTCAATGGCCCGTCGCTTTTTGATGACATCACAGAGGGACGCTGTTTTAGAAGTCAGCACTACCTCCTGTCATTTCAAACTTTTATTTTTAAAAATTTCTTCACAAACAGCAACGTCACAAATGTAAAACAATGATAAATGTTTGCCACAGGTGCCCTCCCACTAAACTAAGTCAGAATTTGAAAAACATGAGAACTTTCACAGACTTTAACCAGCGTAAATCAAACAATAAAACAGTCATTGGTGAATAATAGAGAATAGAGATTTAACAAATGTTTATAAAGTAATCTGCATATTGTTTTAGATTAGTTCAGACTGGGAGGAGAGATGATGTTTGTTGAAAAGCACTTATATGTTTTATTTATTTTTTGTTATTATTTTGAAGGTAAATTCTTCATAGACAAGGAGTCTAATTGAAAACTCATATCAAATCAAAATCAAAGAACTTGCCAGAGCATAACTTCAAAATCGAATCAAAAATCCCTGGTATCGGCCGTCATTGATGAATGTGTCCTGTGTGTCTTGAGGTAACGTTCAGAATTAATTCACCATGAAATCTGTGTAAAAAACAGCCGAGAGCACAAGGCCTGCATTTGCAAATAGTTTGTACGAAGACACAAAACAACAGTCGAGGAACGATTAAGTCTTCAAAAACACAGAAAACACATTTTAATTCATTGATTTTGTTTAACGTTTTTTGTGTATCTCTGTTTGTTTAGTTGTTTGTCTTTTTTATTGTATTATTGATGTTCTGTCTATCATTAATTAAAAAAAAAACATTGAAATAAAGAAACACGAAGGAATTTCATGGATTAACAACATTTTAATGTACTGGAGGGAGCAGAGAAGAAGATCGACAAAGTATACGAGATTAAACCCAAAAACAGAAACAAAACACAAGTATGCTGCAGCCGTTATCGCCGTTATCACGATTAGAGGCAGAAATGCTCAGAATGAGCGATGATTTAAGGACTTTTAGCGATGATTTAAGGATTTAAGTCTAGCCTTAAGTAACATTTTCACCTTGATTAAATGTCTTTGTAAATTCGTGTGGTGGTTGTAAATGTATTTTCGGGCCGTTTGAAGACCCCTCGTCGTCTCTGAGTGGAAAACCAGCCTTGTAACTTTCCTAACCCTGACCTGAAGACAACTCTCCAGAGAAACCTTGGCTCTCTTTTTAAATATTTGGAGGCATTAAATGTTTTTAATATGTGATTAAACACGGGCAGTTACATTACATTGTGTACATTCACAAGAGACCTGCATTGGGAGCTCTGTCGCTGAAGTTTCTAAATTCTGCTTTAAAACAGCAGAATATTCTTAGATAAGTGACACAGATGATCGGAAAATACGTCCCAGATAGACAGAGTTCGCAGGAAGTGTGTTTGACGCTCAGAGGAGGGAGTATTTTCTGATAAACATTCCTCAAAACAGCGTAAATGCAACTGAATGCTACTTCAGGTATTGTTAGAACATGGTTAAAAGCTCAAAAAAGTCACTGCAGCAGAATATGTGTCCTTTAATGAGACCTATGAAGCCTTATTTTAGAGCCTTGTCAAAATATACAGGCTCCTTTATAAATTAGTTAAAAGTTCAAAGGAGGGTTAAAAGCTCAAAAATCAGATTAGCAGAATGTTTTTTTCAACACCGACTAAAACTTTCCCTTCTGCACAAACTCCGCTACATGTTTAAACCACACATCCTTTGTCTCTGTCTCCCCCTGAGGTCCTTCATCTAATCCAATAATCCCGGTTAATCCCAGCGCAGATTAGACGAGGTGAAAGAGCCACTTTGTGTATGGGATTACCCTGAAACCACTCTGCTCTTCACGAGTCCACACGCCATTGTTTGCTCACACTTTATGCCCACTGTACATGTGTTTAAGCGGCCCACTGTTTAAAGGGCCAGCTGCTCTCCTGTTCTCGGGCCGTTTTGGGGTGCGCGGGCCGCCTCTTGGTTCCTGCGCTTCGGTTCGAGGTCACGGCTGTGTTTTTTAATCTGATGCCGTCTGATCCAAGTCACGTTTCACCTCCGACAGTCAGCCTACTGCCCCACTGGCCCGACACGTCTCGCGCAGACTTAAGCTCAGCACACTTTACTGCAAGTCATTGAACTCTGGAGACGCAGGAACATCATCATCATCAAGTGTGTTTGGATCGTCCGGCTGTTCTCGAGATTAATAAAGCACTATGACTTATTTTCAGCATTAAAATCCCACTTGACTTTATGTGCCTGGGTCTTACAACTTATGCAATGAAAACAATGGATTGTCTTTGGTTCAGACACAGTGCTGTATTGCTGTGTTCTACTCCGTTTCAAAACAATGCACACTAAAGTTGGACATTTTTGTCAAACTCTGGTCTGGATAATAATATGCTCAAATGATGATTTATCAAAGAAATGAGTAACAACAGAGGGGGGCAAACTAAGGCCCAGGGGCCACATGCAGGCTTTTTGGCATTTTGATCCGGTCCGCAAAGCATTTAGTAACAGTTTTGATGAGTTAGGTATGGCACATTTGTCATTTTATAGTTGTCTGAGACTGCAGTTGCTTCAGTTCATTTAAGATCAGTTTTGAGAATAACAGCCACTAGAATAACACCAAACTTTGATGCCTTGGCTAAAAAAAAGGGTGACCAACAGCACTGTTCCCACTAAAATAAATAAAGGTAATGATTTTTGCTATTCTGTTGTAGTATTTTGTGTATTTGGGGCCTTGAGTCTATGTGTAACAGTCTGTGTGTGTAATATACTGTAGTTAACAACATCCAAACTGTAAATGGTCCGGCCCCCGACAAGTGTTAAATCCAATGTGGCCCTTGAGTCAAAAAGTTTGCCCAGACCTGAGTTACAACATCAACACGTATGTTTAAATTAAAAACATTTAAGCTTTTATTACAGTTTGGCTATTGACATAAAACACACATTTCGCTCCGGCGTGGCCTTCCATCTTTTATAAAGAGGGACCTGAAACACTCCACCTTTATCAGTTCAAAAATACAAGCAATACTTTTCTCTCGCTCTTTGTGTCATGTTCTCTGATTGTTCTGAAACCTGAGTTTCAGGTTTTACTGAACAAACTTTACTTTACCACACATACATTTATATATACATATATATATGTATATATATATATATATATATATATATATGTGTGTGTACAGTATATATACAGTTGACTGCACTTCATCACTGTTCAATACCCCCTCTCTCTCTGTCTCCCTCCCTCCCCCCTCTCCCCTCTCTCCCTCTCCTCCCTCTGGTCTCATTCCTCTCGTCACTCGTCGCATTGACACAAATCCTGCCTGTCCCGCTGTCGCGCTCGAGCTGCTGGTCATGTGCGCTCTGAGTCCCGTGCAGCTGTGGCTCGGCTCTCCACACTATTTTAATCCACCGGCTGCCGACACCAACCACCTCTGACTCCGCCCCCTCCTGCTGTAAAACACAGGCGTTTCATTCAAGCACAGGCGCTCTGTGGGACATTTATTTATTTACTTATTAGACCAATACATGATTTTGGTTCAGTTTAGTCTTATCAGCGGTCTCCAGGGGTTTTTGAAACGTAACATTGGTGTTTCATCTTTGGAGACAAAACTATTTTATATGTGACAACAAGAAGTGCTTCAGTCCTGATTTCTGAGCAGATGAAATGTCATAGTTGTAAGAAGTCACTCTTTGAGATGGGCAGCACTAGTTTGCATTTGCACTAGTTTGCATTAGCTTAAGTAACGTTTTTAAAAAATTGTATTTGTTGGAGTAGTTTTCTGACACCATACTTTTACTTTTGCTTTTACTTGAGTTATATATTTGACAGCGTAACAGTACTCTTCGTGAGCAAAAGTTTTGGTTCCTCCTCCCACTGCTAAAGTTGACAATATGAAATCATTTGAACACTTGCATCGCTCCTTCAGATTCATTATGATTTAGTTTCTCTCATTTTCGTGTCTATCTTTTGAAAATACCAGGTTTTGTGCATTGTTTATTTATTGTTGTCCGTCAGCACTTCGAATTACAAATCAGATGTTATGTTCAAACAGTTGCTCATGCAGTTTTCACACACAATACTTTTTGTAATTTCTAGAATCACAACTTTGACTTCTACTTGAGTAATATTATTTTGAAGCAACATTACTCTTCCTTGAATTCCATTTTTCCCTTCACACCTCTGCAGTCGCTTCAGATGCAAGATTATGGGAATGTAAATATAATATGAGTGACAAAAACACACCTCCTGTAATGCGACCAGAAGAAAAATAATCAATGTGTGAATGAACAAAACAAAAGTCTGGTTTTGATGATGATTTTATAAATTTTTTTATTTGACATAATTTGCACGGGATAAAAAGGAATCAGGGTGAGTGTGTTTTTTGTATCTATATGACCATGCAATAAAATAAAGCTAAAATTAATAGAAAAAAATTGAATTAGAAATTAAAGATTTAGCACGCTATTCTTATCCAAGCCACTTTAGTTGCCATTTTACTGTAAATAAGAGTGTGCACTTTATACCTTATACTTTATACTTTATATTGTATTTTTATTACCATGTTTATTTATCCTATTTTTATTGCATGCAACTATTTCTTTCATTCCTGTCCTAAACTGTGTGTTGCAACAGTGGAATTTCCCCATTATGGGACAAATAAAGGATCTCTTATCTTATCTATCTTATCTTATCCAAGACAATTTAACGTATTGTAGAGGCAGAAAGATCAAATTAGTTGTTTCCCCCTTTGTTCATATATTTTTGCGATTTCTTTTCCCACCAATTCATAAGAGCAAACCCCTCCCTGGTTGAAATGCCTGGAGTCCTATTCCTGCCCTCCGTCTGTGTCTCCGCCCCCTGTCTGTGGAGCGGTGCATGTGCAGGTCGGACTCTGGCCCTGTCCTTGTACGGTGCTGTGACCCACAGACCCGCTTGCCTTCACGCCGGTGTGGATTTCCATTCCTGGAGTCCGCCGCGGCCTCCATTCACAACAGTCGCACAGATAAGAGTTAGATACAACACAAGATACTGTACAGCGACCAAATGTGAACTTAAAGTGCATCGTTTGACTAAAACACACTTAACATCATTGCATTTAAGATTTAGCAAAAAACTTACAACCTTTTTGACCAGTTTGGCTGTTATTTGTTTTGAAATTGTACTTCCTGGTTGTATATTATGACATCACACTAGGAAATACTGCAACTGTTACCTAGCAACTATGTTTTACACTGGGCCAGAACTCCTTTAAAGTCATAGAAGTTATTATTTGACCAATAGAAATACGTGAAAATATTTTGTTAAATTCATGTTTAAAGTGCCTATGACAGGTTGAACTTCTCATTAAAGTAAAATACAGTTAGGATAAATATGATTAAAATATAGCTAAAATTACTGACAATTTTATCCCAGTTTAGCCATTTTTTTATGTTTTTAATTTTACTTCAAGACGTAACCACGCCGTACACTGGGCCAAAACTCATCTAATTTCACAGATTGTTTTACTTTGACGAATAAAAATATATTTGAACGTCTTCATTTTGTTGAATCAACGTTTAAAGGGTCAAAAAAGTAGTTTCTTTTTTTGTAAATGATGCTATGACCTTTGTCTCCCCAGTGTGATGTCATCATGCTTTGGAACCCTGCTCTACTTCCTGTCATTTTCGGCATGTTTGTTAACTTTTTCTCTAAAACTAGTACTTCAATGCTGTAAAACTATCATTTATATTCACAACAGGTATTATCCCACCAAATAAAAGTCGAAACAAGGAAATCATAAAAACCTGTCATATGCACTTTAAGTATTATGCAGACGTTTAGGAGCTTTTGTGTCATTCATAAAGGCGCTTGTTGTCTTGAAAAACATACCTTCTTAGAGTGAGCGGTAAAACGTATAAACAGATTTGACCTGTGACTTGGCCTGGTGGCATCACTTGCTTGTTTCCATTTAGATAAGTCGTCTGCAACTTTAAGTAAACCCACATTATCCGACGGTAATCCACGCAGGAAGTGTTTATAAGGTTCATACACTTCCTCAATGATCAAATCCTGTGACATGGAGTTCAGAAATCAGAGTGAATAACATTTTTACCAACAGTGTTAAGAAGTAACTAAACACATACAGTACAAAAGTGGTTCCCAACAGTCTACAGTAACTCCGAAGCTTTGTCTCACACTCAGAGTACCTCTTAGCTTGAGTTTCAGGCAAATAAATGGGTTTAGTAGTCGATATTGTCAATTATCACTATTATCTATGTATTTTTATTTGGTTTATGTTCCAATATACTCTGAAAATATTCTAAATTTACAACTAACAACACTTTTTATTCAGCTAAAAGTACATTTCATCTTCTTTTAAAACCTGAAACCATTCCAAGTGCCCTCTGGTAATCACATCCCCATACCCCTGGTTGGGAATCACAGCAGTACAGAGTGACATGCAATGAAAAGTTTAATACATAGATACATTTTAGTGCTTACACCACAATAGAATGTGTTTGGGGGAAAAAAATCTTCCAAAAACTAGACATCTGTGGAGGTAAAAATGTGAAATGAATAAAGTGACAGCAGGAGGAGGTTGTTTTCTGCAGTGGAAAGCCTCAGGGAATGTTTTTTTCCTCTTTGCTTTTTTACCATTTCCATGTCAGAATTCATCTACAGCTGTTATTTCCTCAAGTTGTGTCTGGTTGAGTCAAAATAGTTTCGAAAATATGGATTGTATCGAAATATATATGTACTAGTATCGAAAATATGCATATTAATAGTTTTGAGTGACGGTTTTTGAAGACAGTTACTCTTTCATTTTGTGTTATTCAGAATGTAGTTACTTTCCTAAAATTAAAGGCATATTGCGGCACTTGATCTTGCAATTTATGCTCTAAACTTAACGAGAAAAATACAACACACACACCATATTATCTGTTAGTCTTGGAAGTGTTTAAAAAGTCTGTACAACCTTATCCAACTTGTTCTTATCAGTTTAGTGCTCAAATTGCAATCAAGGGCATTTGTCATGACGTAAATCATATAATTTTCCATTAGATTTACGCTATGAAAAGGTTGTTTACAAAGGCTGGAGTCTCCAAAGATAAATAATAATAATAATGCCAACAAGATTTGAGACGATTTTTATGGTTAGGGTTGAGTTTATTGTTCCTCTGGGTCCTGTATAATTGGTCTTCTACACATTTTGTTTTAGCGTTCTTTCAGGAATACTGAAGATCCTTCTCCAGATCTTGAGCTAGTATCTCGGTCAGGAGCACAGCTGGTGGTTTATTTTCATGACCGAGACTGAAGTTAATGAATGGGAGAAACTGGACAACCTTGACAAAACCCACAGGACTCAGGGAGAACGTGCTCGAAAGGTCCAAGAATTGAAAAGATAGAACAGAATACATATTTCATTCGCAGTGTTTTCCCTACCTACATACATTATTTTAGACTAGAAAGTCTGCAGAGGTTCTGTAAAACAAAACAATATGTTACCATGAGGTCCCTCTTGTACTCTTCTTAATCTATTCCTTTTTGTCCACCCTCTGATAAAAGGAAACTATCAGCAGCTTGACTGTTAAATATAAAAAGAGAGCTATAACCCTCAAATCAACCATTCAACCATACTCTAAAACAACAAATAAAAAATACCCTCACACTTTTGTCAAATTACCTTCTGTTTTGAGAAGATTTGTCAAAACATTTCCTTTAAAACTAGTGTCCTAGCTTTAATCCTTATATTTACCAAAGAAAACGCGAGGCGGAATTGAAAATCTGATATTCCTCTGAGCAGAGCTTTTTCAGTTTTATAATTAGAGTAAATCAAATGTGAGAGGTCAAAACTATAGAATGTCAGCTTCACAAAAGAGTCCAGACAATAGTTTGTGCTCCAAAGGGTTTAAGAACAGCTTCAGTTTGAATTTCATCTCATTTTAGTGTCGCGTTTTGGCTAGAATCATACGGGGTTAATACATAACATGATTTTACGTGACTTTAATGGTCAGGGCTTGATTTTATTGGTCGTCTATTTGCAGATCTTTCAGGAGAAGTGGCGATCTTTCTCCAGAGCTTAAATCTGTTTCTCGGTAAACTCGGACAAAAATGTTGCCTGAAACCTTGCGCTCGCGAATGTTAACAATTTTTTCCGACATTTTGCAACGCACGTCAAACACCGACCCTTTCGACACGCTCGTCTGTCCCGGTGCTACATACAGTTCAAGGTCTCGCTGCAAATTCACAACGGGCTTTACGCTCGGTCTATTTTAAATCTGCTTAATGCCGGTTTTAACTCCCAGCTCCACAGCACCCCATTCAAAACGTGGCCCCTTAACCCACAACAAGGCACGGCACCACTCACTTTATATGGCCCTGCTGTGGCCGGTGCAGCCTCCAGCCCGTGTTCTGTGAGTGCATTAAGCTTAGTTCAAGAGTTCACAGCCTTATGTTACTAATCCCGGTGAAATGCACACTGGAAACGTGAGGCAGCCGTGTGTGTGTGCGTGTGTGTGTGTGTGTGGGTGGGTGGGTGTGTTACTGTATGTATAGGGCCAGTATGGAGCAGGGCATACATGGAGGAGGCTATTTGTGTTCCCCTCCCAAAGAGAAAATGGCACGAGCTCATTTAAGCGTCAGAGCAGGTGTATGGAAGCTATGCCCCGCTGCCTGACACACTTAGCATGCAGCACATGTGATAAAATAATCAATAGATGCGGTTGACCGATAAGTTGTAAACTGACTTGATTTTGGCCGTCTGCGATGTGGGGAAATAGTATTTAAAGTGCCTATGACAAGTTGAAGTACTAATCTTACTAAAACACAGTAGAGGTAAACAAGAGGTAACAAGATAAATTATATTCAAGATTTTGCTAGTTTTTTCACAATTTTTATCCCAGATTTGCAATTTTTTGGGTTGAAATTTTTACTTCCTGGTTGTAAATCATGACACCACACTAGGAAATTCTGTAACTGTTACAAAGCAACCATGTTATGCACTGGGTCCTCTAATGTCACAGAAATTATTATTTGACTATTAAAAACTTATATAAACACCTTTATTTAGTTGGATTAATATTCAAAGGGTCAGAAAAATGTGTTTCTTTGTTGTAAATTGTCTCAAGTGTGACGTCATCATGTTTTACAATTCAGCTCTACTTCCTGTAAATTTTTAACATAAAATTTTCTTCACAAACTGACACTTGATTGGTATAAAACTGTCATTTATATTTACAAAAGGTTTTAGTCCACCAAATAAAGTCAAAACTAGAAAATCATAAAAACTTGTCAAACTTTAAACTTTAAATATTGCACTATGTTTCAATAATAAGATTGTGTTTAAAGTTTAAAACGTGTCCAGGAGAACTGTTAACCGACAAAGTAATAAAATAATCATTTGTATTTCATGTTTGCACAGATTTAAACTACAAGTTAGCAGTTTTTACACTGGATAAGACAGGATATTTTATTGTTTGTGGAGGAAATTATTGCACTTCAAAAATTGCAGCCTTTGCGATTTGCTAATTGTGTCCATTAAAATTGATTTAGATGTGTTTACAATTAATTTTGTTGCTCTACTGCGATGAAATGTGACTGTATGTGGAGGAAATCTTACGTCGTGGGTTAATAAGGTGTGTTGTAGGTGTCAAAGTGAAATTGGGGCAAAGATTAAACTTGGAATCGTCGTACGACCAAAGACAAGCTACAATTTATGTCAATACGGTCTGATATTTTGTAGTCTTGGTCGCAGAGTGAGCCCTCATCTCACTGCGTCTACAATGAATGAATACATTTATTTGTGTCTTTGTACACAAAAATACAATTCCAGGAGAAAAATTCCATCAAGAGATTTTAAGATATATCAATAAGAGAATGTTAAGACTTGTACGATCAAACTCTGTCGAACAAGTAACACAAAAAAACTCACAAGCACTCCTCAAAGTAACAGCAGAAGAGCTTTGTCATTCCATTTGATAACATTTGCAAACACAAAAACACAGTTAACTCAAGCACTTGCCTGATAACCGGCTCAACTGCAGTGACTTTAGCACACAGAGTCCAGAGTTCAGACAGACTTTGGTCGTAGCCTTGAGCGCTCACGTGAACCGTCGCATAGTGTGCATGATTTACAACTTTACAATTTTAAATTCCTCACATCTTGTAGTTTCTTATCTTATAATACAACAACAACAACAACAAAACTGTGTAAAACTGTGATTGAATTACACTGTATTAATGCAAGTACACTCACCACTTCAATATTGGGACTAAACTAAAACTAGAACTAAACTATGACTGGACCAGGACTGGAACAGGACCAAATCAGGTTGTGGTGGTTAAAAGAGCGTCTGTTTGTAATGTAACTGTGTGTTATTAAAGGCCCTGTTCCCAATTATTACTGTTTTAAACATGAAAAACAGATCTAGTTGATGTTTAAGTCTTTACATCAGTCACATGTATCGCTCACTTTCCTAATGCAGTCCCAGTATCTTAAATATTCACCTCCATGAGTGTCTTTAAGCCCAGAGCAATTAGCTAACAAACATTAGCAGGCTAACGGGGCACTTCCTGCTTCTCTCGTTGGATAAAACATTCTGTAAATAGGTGCAGAGTAAAGTTTGTGGTCCATTTTCACCCAAATAGATGCTTTTACAATATTTATTTGTGCTGGGACAACACAGATTTTACTTTATTACATGGAAAAAGTCAGGAAGACGGACTAGTTCTTTTTCCTATTTCACAACAGTAAAAATCAGGTACAGCCCCTTTAAATGCAAATGTAACGCATCAGTGTTAAGTACAGGTTGGAAAAGGGTGAAGATAATATAAGATTGCTTTTTTTTCTGCTTCTTTTCATTCATGTTTTTACTTACACTATGTCACTGATGATGTCTTTTTACATTTCAAGAATGTCAACATCAGGACTAAACTGAACTCAAACCAGTGTAAACGCAGCCGTGTGTAATGTGCCTGGATAAAGAGCATTACTGGTAGATATTTGCTTTGTAGAGCAGCATTTAGAGCAGCTTGATTTTAGTTTTTTTTTTTTTTTTTTAACCAGAAAGGTTGATTTAAAAGAAGAGTTCAAGTCTCTTTCCTAAATGGGAAATCACTTAGGTTTCTGAGGAACACAGGGAGAACATGGCCCTGCTCACCTTTTTTGGAAATTGAAACCAGGAGCTGGAAGAGTTCTACTTCAGTATCACCACAACTCTCCTACGATATTGCACAAAGAACTTAAGAGAGACGTGATTTCTGTGAGTTTTGGACAATTTTACGTCCCTGCAATTAACTTTCAATGAATCCAATGCTTTTTGCGTTGTGTTTCCTGAAAACGACACAGATAAAGACCAACTGTGTGTACTCCATTTTCTCCTGTTGGTTGTGAGAAGAACTGTTATTTGGAGAAAACCGTCTCATTCAACAGAAAATCAACAGCAAATTGGACTGCTTTATAGACACCGTTCAATCTAATAAATCCTAATGTATGCATGTTCTTTTGTTGACTCAATTACCCCACATTTCTACACAGCCTTGTGCCAAATACTCTCTAATTATCCAGTCTGCGTACATTAATTAGCCATTCACCAGTTGTAAACATGTTCTGCTCGGCCCGGATTTGTCTGATCTTCTCATTGCAGGAGTAGTTTGCCTCTCAACACGGATCTCCTGTTCTTAAAATAGCTCCACAAACTGAGGCCAGAGCAACACAAACATTAAACTAACGGCACTACAGCAGAATAAATGCATTATTGATGGAGCTCTCTCTGATGGGCTCTGTTCTCTGTTCATCTCCTTCAGCGCCGCAGAAAATGTGGCGTAAGAAGCAGCAGAGGAAAACAGAGAAGCTTTGAGTTTTACAATTCTGTTTCTATCGTCTTTTCATCTGCTGTTTCTTTTATAGCCTTAAGTTCTGTTATAATACTGGGACAGAAAACAGAGGTTGTGTTTCATGTTTGTATAATCAGAGATATATAGACTGTTTCCTGCTTAACGTCTTATCAGCATCTTCATCGAAAATTTGATGCCAAAAATTTTTGTTTAGCTTTGTTTGAACCTTGGAGTCAACCTTTACTGTTTAAAATGTACATATTGTGTAATGTAAAATACCAGTTGTCCAAAGTATAAATATATCTAAAATTATGCTTTATAAAGAACTGTGGTGAGTGTAATATGATCTTAATCTTTCAAAAATGAGCAAAAGGTTAGCACATTCTCCAATCAATCTCCAATATAATCTATAAGCGATTATTTTAAATCTTACTGTTACTCCAGTGGGTGAGTCCCGTCAGACGCAGATGGAAACTCTCGGAGGAGCCATCGGGAGCCTCTTCACCTTTCGTCCATCACAGCTGCTGCAGCAGAGAGAGAGGGAGGGAGGGAGAGAGAGAAAGAGAGAGTGGGAAAGAGAGGGGTGGAGAGAGAGAGAATGAGACAAAGAGAGAGATGAGCAAGAGAGACAGAGAGGGGGGGGGGGCTGAGAGGGAGAGAGGGGAGAGGGAGAAGAGAGAGAGAAGGGAGAAAGAGACAGCAAGAGAGGAAAGAGAGGGAGAGGAGAGAGGGGGGAGAGAAAGAGAGAAACATAGAGAGAGAGAGAGAAGAGAGAGCAAGCGAGAGAGAGGAAGAGAGAGAAAAGACAAAGAGAGGAAGGGAGAGAGAGACGGGAAAGATAGGGAGAGAGAGCGAACAGAGTAAGAGGGAGAAGAGAAAGAGAGAAGCAGAGAAAGGGAGAGAGGAAGAGAACAGAGAGAGGGAGAAGAGATGGAGAGAGAGAGAAGAGAAAGGAAGAGAATCGGGGAGAGAGAGAGAGAAGGCAGAGAGAGACGGGAAAGGGAAGAGAGAGACACACAGACAGAACAAGGACAGAGTGTGACCTTTGACTCTCACAAACATTTCTCTGGAGCCGTGGCGTCCTCGTTCTCTTGCAGACGATGCTCTGGGAAGTCCCTCACAAAAGAGCCACAGTCCAGTCATAAAAAAGAAGTGTGTCATCTGTAAATCACACAGCGCCACGCGACAAAGAACGACTGACACTGAAATAGTTTTGTCTTATTGCATTTGTCTCTCAGGGGGGAGTTTTGTTGCCATCGGCCCTGGGGCAGACTGACAAAGGCATGGCTGCATCGGGGATGACATGTACGTTCAGGAATTCTACGTGTTTTCCTACTACATATTACACCAGGGCTATTCAACTTAAGGCCCGGGGACAAAATCAGACCCTCAAAGAGTTATGATCCGGCCCTCAACCATCTTTCACAAATATAGAAAATATTTTAACTGTTGTTAATGGTTTAGTCCTAGTTTAGTCGTGGTTCAGAACTGGACTAGTCCTGGTTTAGTCCTGGTTTTGTTCTGGTTTTGTCCTGGTTTAGTCCTAGTTTAGACCTGGTTTAGTCGTGGTTAAGTCCTGGATTAGTCCTGGTTTAGATTTCGTTTAGTCCTGGTTTAGTGATGGTTTAGTCCTAGTTTAGTCCTGGTTTAGTGCTGGTTTAGACTTGGTTTAGTCCTGGTTAAGTCCTGGTTAAGTCCTTGTTTAGACCTGGTTTAGTCTTGGTTTAGTCCTGGTTTAGACCTGGTTTAGTCCCGGTTTAGACCTGGTTTAGTCCTGGTTCAGTCCTGGCTCCGTTCTGCAGATGTTGTCTTTAGTATTACAAATGTATCAGGCGTTGGACACGTTTCTGTCCTCGAGGACTTAACCATTCAGATTCTGTCCCTCGGTTGAATAAAACTGAAGAGTCCTGCGTCACACTAACAGTCGACTTCATACATGAGAGCGTGTAAAGTGCTTAAAATTATAATTGGAGAATGCGTTTCGCCAGCAGTGCATACATGGCTGTGTTATGAAACCGCAGTCCTGATGTAAACGTTCAGAGAAACTGTTGTTTGTTCCACAGAAACAGATAATGAAGTTTCACGCTTTGAAAGCACAAACAGGACGGACATGTGACACAGGGTCAGCTCTGTTTACTCTGAGAACAGCAGCAACAAGACACAAACAATACAGTATATACAGTACTCTACTATTGTACTATACTTTCTGCACATACAGTATAATTACTTCAATATAGTCACTATTCTCAGTTGGTATTTACCTCAGGGTGCCATATTTACAATAGTGTTTACCCTAAAATGCCCTGACATACTTCTTAGTGCTTTAACTAAGTCACAATTTGTAGTTCCCTCTTCCCTCTTAGCCTCCTCAATTATTAGTTTAACTCTGTCAGTGGCTATTTTCACACTGAACAATCTGATCAGTATCTGATTTCTGGAGTTATCAGATTATTGAAATGTCATGTTAACACTTCTGATGTGCGTAATCTGATTTCTGTTCACACTTTTGCAAGTTCTGACGCGCGATGTCATCAAAAAGCGACGTACCATTGTAAATTCAGAGACAATTTACAGACAACTGACACATTTTTCTGCCAGTTCAGACTGATAACACCAAATTAAAGTTATCAGGTATTATTATTTGTCAAATAATAATTCTTGTAAAATTCATGTGGATTTTGGCCCTTGTTTTCGAAATGGTTGCTAGGTAACAGTTGTAGAATTACCTCTAACTATGTCAGATATACGGCTCATGGTCAACCAGGAAGTAACATTATAAACTGTACATAAAGAGTCAAACCGGGGACAAACAGGCAAAATGTTATCTTAAATACAATCATGTCGCAATTCGTTTTTCCAGGTAATCTACTACCAATTACCCAAATAATAAACGCAGTAGTTTTGGTTCAGACTTGTAGATTAGAGGCTCCTGCTCCCGTCTTCAAAGCACAGACAGACGGACAGACAGACAGTGCTCCACCACCTCCAACAGTTGCTCTGCGTGCAATCTGAGCGAGGCGCAAGTAAGTAATTGAGTAAAAGTATCTGGTTCAACAACAGATGTACTTCATGGAACCTGAGTGCAGTCGTAAATATCCAGTTTACCCAGCAACTGAAAGGTAAGCGGAGGCAACGTTTATGAGCAAATTGTGCGGGAGAGAACTGAAAGAAGATTGAATATAGAAAAACAGACAAAACTGGGACCTTCTAGTGGTGAGACATGAGTGCTAATCTCACCCACAGTGCCAATACGATTTGAAGAGACAGAGATCACATACAGAGCTGGTATAGAAGGCTTAAACAGGCATTTGGGTTTATCAAGTTCACGGGAGGATAGAAAGATACATCCATTATCTGAAATGCTTAAACCACTGAGCCACAAAAGACAGATTAACTCTATTTACTGTAGAGCTACTACTAAACTCACAGTGAAGCTTTTTTGAAGTTCGTGTCAGGACAGAAGCAGTGGGGTAAAAGATGTTCAGACAAAATGACCCAGGACCAGCAATTACAAATATGGAACATTATTGACAAGGCAACAACCAATCAATCTTTGTGACAAACACTAAGTGCAGGAATTGGTAAAAGGACAAAACCTGCTCCTTCTTGTTGTCATCCCCGGCTGGTGATACATGGAAAGTGTAGGACTCTTTGATCTGAGCGTCATCCGCCCTCAAGTTTATGAATCGTAATCTGCAGCGTCTTGGTCAAAGGAGCACACTGACTGGTTATGAGTTTTTATTCAGGCGAAAGATGGCAGTGCGTCATTGTGGAGAAAACAGATTAAATGAGAAATTTATTTCCTCTATTTTTTCCTCCCGAATTATATGCATTTCAAGCACAACAAATCCAGTCTCAACTGATTGTTTTGACATAATGTTACAGCAAAGCAGTAGCATTTATTGTACTCTCCTCCATGTCTTCATGTCTTTGGTACGACACAACAGCTTAAGTTTGAAGTTAGTTTGAACGTGGTGTGTGCGTGTTGGTGGAAGGAGCCGATGGTAATTTACCACCACCCAATGTGGAGAGAATAAATAAGGACTAAAGCGTAAAGCTTTGAGAGGCTTCGACAAGATGGTAAAACACATTAAGTGCAAAGCATCATTGGAGCTGATATCCAGTTGATTGACGGTGAAGCAGCGCTACAAGGCTCCAGGCTCCAGGCAAAACATCATTGCAGACACTGAAGGATGGGTCAAATGCAGTGGACAATAAAGTATACCATAACCTAAGTGTAACCGTAAGTTATCGTAGCACGCTAAAACCATTAGTGAAGATATATTAAAGAAATTGGTCTTTGCAGTCCAGACATTCAGCTCTAAAGAGACTACTTCTGTTCTGAGCTTTTGACTCATGGGGGCCCCTTGTGTTCAGGCCCCAAGTGAACAACACCTCTGCAGGCGACAGGAAGTTCAACTATACAAAAGACTGACTGCTGGTTGGATTTACAGACTTTGATTCATGAATTGCTGCCCAATATTAAACGTTGTCTGAACTTTCCCTGCGGTGCTGTTGATGGGCAGGTTTGAAGGTGCCTTGTGAGCTGCAGATGCTCTTCCTGAAGCGTTGCTGAGCAGGACGCTGTCTCCGGGTTAAAGACAGGTGTAAAGACCCAATTATTCATAAACATATGTTCAAGTGCGGCCTGTACACTGAGAGACACAGAGGTATAGATAGAGCGTGAATCAGCGTCTAAAACAGGCGAGTAAACAAGAAACCGAAAACCTGAGAGGTGCGAGGAGGAGAAGAGGAGACTGGCAACACACAACAGCTCCTCTAAAAATGTGCAGGTCAGCAGGTCAGACACACAGGCTCTCGTATAGAAATTATGATTTGGTGACAGGACGGACTGAAATAGAAACTGAATGAAAACAAATTGATGTAATGACCTTGTGTTGAAATTTAGGATTCAAATACCTTGTGCAATATTGGTCCCGTGTTGCTAAACTCCTAAACTGCTTATAGAAGTGGGCAATACTGACAGAACGTAATACTTTTTTAGGAAATAATTGGATAAAATATTTGTAATTTATCGAAAATGCACTGCAAAAATTAATTTCTATGGGTTTAAACGTCTTGATTTCAGAACATTAATCTTAATTTCAGACATTTTGACTTGTGAAAGTGCGTATGACAGGTTTTTATGATTTTCTAGTTTTTGCTTTATTTGGTGGTTTTTGGTTGTGTTTGTTGGTTTATTTGGTTATTTATTTGGTGTTATTTGGTATTTATAAAGACGTTACGATAAAAGAAGTTCCAAAACATGATAACGTCACACTGGGGAGACACACTATGAACAATTTACAACAAGAAACGCATTTTTCTGATCCCTTAAACATTAATTCAACAAAATTTATTTTACTTTTATCTGTCAAATAATACTTTCAGTGACACTAGAGGAGATTTAAAGGTTGAATGGATTTCTCGCTGATTTGAAAATCTGCGACTGTTAGTCCTTTTTTTGAAAAAGCGCATGCGCAGGTTCCCCCTCCCTCCCCGTTTCTCCTGAGTGAACACCTACCAAACCTCGTGCATGAGCACGCCCAGCAGCACTGCCCATGCGCATTTGTTTACAAGACGATTGGTGTCGCTTTCTCACGACAACCTCCGCGAAGAAGATTTAAAAACTTTCAAAATGTATAAAAACATAAAAAAAGAGTCAGACAAACAGTTACCTGTCCAGCAGAAACTTTGCAGCGGAGGCATCAGTTGGAAGCCTGTTTTGCACTTTCAATGCTCGCCAGCGCGTAAACGATTCCCCCAGAATAACACACGTTTTGTTTCTTTCCTCTGCAGACTTTCGTCTCTTCTGTGAAAGCTCGAAAACAGTCTTTCTCTTTCGTCCCTCAGCCATTTCGGTACTTCGCGGATGAAAGTTTAGACCTACAATGATGGAACTCGCCGCTAACCTGCTACATAAACACACTAGCATATCAACCACGCATGCGCGGCCAGGGGAGCGAGCGTTTCCCCTGGACGAGCCTGCCGGCGTGCACTAGCACGCAGAGCATGATTGACACCTGAGCGGACCAGTTATTTGTGCTACCCACGAGGAAATGAGATTCTGATTTGTTGCCCAAAATCCTCCATTCAACCTTTAACATGGTTGCTAGGTAACAGTTACATAATTTCCCAGTGTGATGTCATGATTTAAAACCAGGAAGTAAAAAAATGTAACTTAAAAATGGCCAAACTGTGATTAAGACAAAGGTAATTCTTTAGCAGAATCTTAAATAGCATTATCTTAACTGTGTTTTAATAAAATTAGTGGTTCAACCTGTCAAAGGCACTTTAAGATTAGTTAAGACTATTTATTTGTTGGAACTAGATTATTTTGCTTGTTTCAAAACAGTACAAATTATCTGCCACTGGGTTAAGACAATCTAATTTATCCCACTGACTAATTTATATTCTTGTTTTAAGGTAAATTATTGTATTCTCCGTCATTCATTCATTCATTCATTCATTCATTCATTTTCTACCGCTTATTCCCGTTAGGGGTCGCGGGTGACTGGAGCCTATCCCAGTGACTTTGGGCCTTAGGCGGGGTACACCCTGGACAGTGGCCAACTTGTCGCAGGGCTAACACAGAGGACAAGGACATTGACAGACAACCATTCACTCTCACATTCATTCACTAGGGACAATTTAGAATTGTCAATTAACCTACACAGTCATGTCTTTGGACGGTGGGAGGAAGCCGGAGAACCCGGAGAGAACCTACGGTAACACGGGGAGGACATGCAGACTCCACCCAGAGAGATCGTGTGATGTTAGGGTGGTTCAGAATTCGAAACCACGATGTTGGGGTGGTCTGGGATTCGAACCCACGATCTCCTTATTGAGAGGCAGAAGCTCTAGCCGCTCTGCCACCGTGCACCCTGTATTCTCCGTCAGAAACTTTGAAACAAGTGAAAGATTCTGCAACACATTAAATACAATTAGATCTCGCTGAGTCAGTGCTACTCAAATCAAGATAAAAAGGTTAAATTCAAGTCATTTTAAGTGAGGATGGATATACAGTTTTTGCTGTGTGTGCTAAAACTTTGTCTTGGTTGAGATTCAAGTATCGTACAAAAAGTGATTGATTGTACATTATTTGCAGCTTTTTGACTGGTTATTCTAGTATAAACTGTACACTCGCCATGAAAAAATTTGCCTTAAAAGCTAAAATGTCTATATCATCTTATCTTATCTTATGCATTTCACCCACCTTTAAGCTGGAGCAGTGCTTCATTCATGTATCTCTGACTAACACTGTCTCCTTGTCAAAAGCTCACTGTCTCTCTTGCTGATGTCACAAGTGTTGTTTTTAAGGCCCATGATTCACCTTCTCTGGACTCAGATCGTATCAGAGCGGCGCCATCCCCTCTTTTCTGCACGTTTATTGATAAAAGACGACTGCTGTTGACAAATGTGCAGCTCCCCTCCCCCTGAGCGTCTCGTGTGTGGGATCGGTGCTGACATGTGCAGCTCTGACATCAGCTGTGTGTCACTCACAGACGGGGGGAGAGAGGGGAGGAGTGTGTTACATGTGTGCATCCGTCAGTGCATTTACATGTGCACCACTAACCCGGGTTTTTGAGTACCCTCGTTTTGTTTGTGTCCATGTAAAGACTGTATTCTGATTTCAACAAACTGGTCATGACCGTATCCTGGTTATGTGAGACCAGGTTATTCTCACAGGAATATCCCGAATACTGCATCCGTGTAAACACAGTATCATGATGAGTCTGTACTGAGCATGTGCGAACTAAAGAAACATCTGGCAGGAGCAGCTCATTTACTGAAAGGACTCCAACTTCTACCAGGACTGTTTTATTTGTATTATTTTATCATCAAAAATCAATTACGTAATCTAATGTGCGATTCAGGCAACTTTTAACAGCAAACTCAACTCTGTGTCTGTCTTGAATAGAACTGAAACTGTGGTTCTCTGATGTATTTTCCAACTGTTAAACACCTTTTCCTGTGACTGTACTCTTCAGTTTCATGTTCTTTTTTGAATGTATATTGTCCTTTTGTTGTTAGAAACATAGTAAAAAGTCAAAGTAACATGTTTAGCTTCTTGCCATATAAGTGCGAGAGTTGCCATAGTTACCACTCTGAATATCCTGAACACTCTGAAAGTCTAATAGACCCTTTACAAGTTTGGAAACAAAACCCTTCTAAATTCAGAATGGAGGCAAAAGTGGAGTGCAACATAATGTGATTTCACTGGAGAAACTGGGATTAACCTCAGAATATCACAAAATATGAAAAATGTAGATGATTTTGGAAAGTGTAAAGCACTCAGACACATGTGAGTGACATCAGAGCTGCTTTAAACACATTTATTATTGTATTTTACACTATGTTTTAGGAAATTATGATGAACTCTTTGCATTTTAGATGAAGGAACAATCCAGATTTATGGGTTTTACTGGAAAAATACTCACAGAAATGTCGAATCCACAATAATTTTTCATTTTATCTAGAGATATATTAGATACTGTTCCATAGATTAGATCCTTTTGAAGCTAAAATACAATTTTAAGGCTATGTTTTAGTCCAGATAACGATGATCAAATGACGGTACAATTATTGTTTTTAGTCGATTAATCACTGCAGCCCCATTTACCACATAAGTCTTCATGACCATCTCACATTGAACTACGCGGTTATCAGTGATGCAAAATTGGTTCAATTGGTACAGACAAAAAAGTCCTTAAAATGGCGTCCATAACAAGAAAAAGTCATGTGTCTGAAGCCTATGAACAGCTGTTTAAGACCGTAACACCGAATGAACTGGTTACGAAGGGAGTGAAAGAAAACAATAATGGTTTGAGTTTATCTAGTGCTTTTGGGCAGCATTCATTCACTCACACGAGGACGAGCTGCGTGAAGTGTCTTGTTCAGGGACACAACCACAGTCTGCACAGATGCACGGAGCTGGAATCAAGCGGCTGACCTTCATGTGGACGGTGCTCTGAGCAGAGGGAGGACGGGGGACGGGGTCAGGGAGGATGGCAGTCTGTGGTGGTATTCTGGTGGCACTGGTCGTCAGCTGTTCCCGGTGGAGCAGAGCCAGACTACACACATAACTGTAACTGTGGGAGAATCTGCACTCGCTGACCCGGTGTCGCTCAAAGTATATTTAATCAGAGCGAAAGGATTCAGCGGATTCAGCGGAGCAGGAGCCAAGCAGTCAGGGTTTAAGGCCCAAACAACAAACAAAATATCCTGTGTTGAGAATATGATACTGGCCGTTTCTCACACGAGCTAATGCTAACTTTTATAGACCGTTTAAAATGTGGTGTCATCAAAATGTCAAAATGGAGGCGACTGGAGGCAAAATGAAGTTGACTGTAAAAATGTCGATGATCAGTTCACGTCACATGTGTTTTAAAAGTGTTTGTGTTGGAAAAAAGCAGCACATTTCAATTTCCAGGGTAGAAAGGTCAGTTAGTTAGTTTGCTTTTCTATAAAAAACATGGACAAAATACAATTTTCTAGCCTTAACGTTGTATTTTAGCCTCAAAAGATTCTAATTTACAGTATAGTATCTATTATATCTCTAGATAAAATGAAACATAGAAAATTTGGCACCTTTAAGCAAACTTTCCCATGAAGATTTGAACTCATTCTAGAAGTTGCCTTCAGATGCCATCATGAATTGTCTCAATCCATTTTACTTACATAATCTTTTAGCGGCGAAATTTTTCCCTCATTCTTCACTTGAGTGAATGGAACTGCGGCTTAAAGTTTATAAGAACGTTGATGACACATTTCACCAAAACGTAGCGAGCATGATTGTATTTAAGATTTTACTAAACATTTTGCCTGTTTGTCTCCAGTTTGTCCATTTATTTGTTCCTGGTTGAACATGAGCAGCAAATATGACCCAACTGTTACCTAGCAACCATTTTGAAAACAAGAGCCAAAATTACACAATGATTTGACAAATAATACTTGATGACACCTTTATTTTGTTGAATGAGTGTTTAAACTGTCATAAAAATGTGTCAGTTGTGTGTAAAGTGTCTCTGTATTTTCAATGGCACGTCACTTTTTGATGACATCACAGAGGGATTCCGTTGTAGAACGCAGCACTACTTCCTGTCATTTTAAACTTTTATTGTGGGTGTAGGAGGTACTGTTAATGTTTTTTATATATCTTTAAAAGGGCATTAGATTACACCAGCCCTTAGGAAATTATTAAAATACTACAGCAACCACCAACTTCTTTCCATCACGTGACAAACGTCTGTGCACCAAACCCGACCAGACCAGACCATAAACCTCGGCCTCTCACGGTTTTACAGGCCTCATCAGCGCTAATCACAGACTCGGCGCTAACGCTGAGCTAACGCAGGGTTAATGAGTAAGCCCTGTCCTAAACACGGCCCTGCCTGATCCGCGCCGCAGCAGGTGGATCAAAGCACTGTAAATATTGGGTTTGGCGACGAGGCATTTCAGGACAAACTGCCTCCACAGAACCGGAGCTAATACAGGGGTAAACAAAGCAGAAAGGGACGTTTTGTTCTGTCACTTTTGGAATAATTAGGACTTCAGGTTGTAAAGGTATGCTGTCATGCTATTGTTGTGTCTCTGAGCAAAACATTTCATCCAATGTTTGAGTTAACACCAAGAACTGACGATATTTTCTGTCTGATTTGAGATCCTTTAATAATAAGATGTACTTTCATGATATTTTAGTGGGTGGTACGGACTCTTTTCAACCAAAAAAGTGTGCCGCAACTTACAAAAAAGACTGAAGCAGAGATGTAGAGTAGGGCCGGGTCTAGACATTTGTAAGACATTTGGTTGTGGCAACATTTAACAAACACTATTTAATAATAAGAGTCAGACCAGGAAAAAAGTGGCCCAGGATCTCTAGAGATATGTGCCTTTTATTCAGTAGCTTTTACATGTATGTTTTTTTTTGTAATGAATGATGAATACTCATTACACAAAAGTAAAGGGGGGTTTGGGGGTCCTCCCTCAAGAAAAGTTTAATGAATCCTGTCTCATTTCTGAAATTCTGATGCATTTAGATCTTGGCTACAGAAAATGACATTGTAATTGTCTAATTCTAGCAGTTCTTGTGGAGTATTGTAGATGGATAGATTTTGACAGTACAGACTCTTCTGTTTTGCACGGTGACTTTTGTGTTTTTTATCCGAGGCAGATTCTCTCTCTCTCCGCCTCGTCCTGACTCATGTGCACCCCTTGTGGTTGTGGCCCTAAATCATTGATTAGTTTGTTGACTAAACTAAACTGACCTTTACAAAAGAAAAAAAGTCAGAGAGCTACTCTGATGAGCAAGAAATTTAGTTAACGCTGACGATAAGCTTCATGAGAAAGTTAGACGCCGATAAAACAAACTATTATCCATTTATCAGTGAACAAAGTGAGGCACATGAAGTATACATTTATAAACAAACAGAGCACAAATCATACCAATTACAATTCAAAGAGGTAATAGACACGTTATGTATAATTTTTAAACCCTTTGAGGAGCTGCTTGGGAGAGGTTGAAGATGTACTGTCGCTCCGAGCCACAGGTTGGAGTCACTGCTGTGGTGTTCATTATTGTTAATTTAACCAAATTTTTTTTCCACTGATATTTGGAGTCTCATGTTCAGTGGAGCAGGAGTTCCCAAACTTTTCTGGCCAGGACCCCCAAAGTAGCCCAGCAACTGATTTGGGACCCCCAAAGCGAAATTAAAAATAATTTTAAGTGTCAAAGTATGTTAAATCAGGTTTAATATTGGTTATTTGAATAGTTTATAGCTTATTACACCCTATTTCCCTAAGAAATACTGTTTTCAATTTGAAAAACAGAGCAAATACAGTGTCATATTTATTCAAATTAGATATTGAAATCATCTTGCGACCCCCAGCTCATCCCTCATGACCCCCCGGAGGTCCCGAGCCCCACTTTTGGAACCACGGTTTCAAAGGACACATATTCTGCAACAGTGACTTTTTTCAGCTTTTAATCATGTTCTAACAATGTTCCGTCATCAAAAACATACCTGAAGTTGCGTTCAGTTGCATTCACGCTGTTTTGATGAATGTTCATTACAAAATCCTCCCCCCTCCGACCGCCAAAAACACTTCCTGCTGAACTTCCTGGTTCTGGGACGTATTTTCAGATTCCATACGTCACTTATCCAAGAATCTTCTCCTTAAATCATTGCGAAACTTGTTCTGAGCATTTCTGCCATCTTAGCACAACCACTGCTACTGCTAACCCGCATCATGGCGTTTGTTGACTGCTAACTTTACCAAATTGTGTGAGAACTAAGCGCCATCTACTGGCTGGATGCATTTAGTAAGTGTCATTTCACACAGGCTGATGAATCCTGTCATTTAATCATTTTTGTCAATGTTTTGTTTCAAAACATGAGCTGGCAAATTTAAGGTTCTCAGGAGTATGGTTAAGGGTTAATAACAATATGAAAAATGCAGAGTATTTTTCCTTTAATGATGGGGGAAACAGACATGAGGAGAACATGCAAACTCTGCAAAAAAAAAAAAAACCTGAGACCTTCTAGGCAGAAGTGCTAATCACTTTGTCATTGAGTTATTACATATAATACTTCTTTGACTGTAAACCTTTTTTTAAATGATTAAGTAGTATTTTGTTTGTTTTTTCTAAGAGCTGGCTGTTAAGACATAAATGTGGAGATTAAAAGACATTGATGTATTTTGTCAGCTGTTTTACTTTTCTTTTTTTTAAGAATCAGAACAAACAGAACAAGACCGTTCTGTCGATGAGGTGGCGCTGTTCTGTGGCGACACGCAGCAGCTCGTGTCCGTGTCCCCTGTGATTTAAACGTATTGTATTCATACTTTCCCTCTGTAGAACGCTCTGTTTTAATGTTTTATATTTTTTTCGAATGATTGATGATTGCTGAAAAATGGATGTCACACTTTATGCCCTTGTTTTGGTGGCTTTATGGAACATTGTTTGGAGCGACCGGCAACAACAGCCCCTACAGTACACCCGTGAATTCCTTTTGGGTTTTCAATGGAGCAATCAAGTGGTGGGGTCTAACACCGTCTTCGATTCTTTGTCTGGGATTTTAAACCAGGAATTACTCACTGGCTATAATAATGACTTTGTAAAGAAAGGCCAACATAGAAAACGGGGGAAACGGGGAGGTGTGAAGCGGCGAACCAGGAAGCTACTGAGCAAAAACCGCATCCCCTTGCCTTCAATCATCTTGGCAAATGTGCGATCCCTCCGCAACAAGATTGATGAACTACAGGGAAATGTTTCGCATCTGAGGGATTATCGGGACGCATGTCTTATGGCTTTTACGGAGACTTGGCTCACGGAGTTGGACTCGGACTCGGTATTGGAAGTTACCGGCTTTGGAGCACCTCTACGCTTGGATCGGGACAGTGAGGTGACACACAAAACTCTGGGAGGAGGGGTCTGTCTGTATATAAATCGCAGATGGTGCAGCAATATCACTGTGCGCGAGCGGCTATGTCTCCCTGACATTGAACTGTTGTCTGTGTCGCTTCGCCCCTACTACCTTCCCAGGGAGTTTCCCCAGTTATTTGTAACTGTGGTTTACATCCATCCAAAAGCTGACGCAAAGTCAGCTGCTGATGTTGTTTTTAAAACGGTGAACAAGCTCCAGTCCACTTCGCCCAGTGCTCCTAATATAATTCTTGGAGATTTTAACCATTGCAATGTAAAGAAAACACTGAATAGTTTCTATCAGTACGTAACATGTCCAACACGTCGCGATAAAACTTTGGACCTATGCTATGGTCCAAGGCAGGACCTCCGCTGGGCGCGTCTGACCATAACACAGTCCATCTCTTACCCTCATACACCTCACTGTTGAGGAGGGAAAAGCCTGTCAAAAAACAGGTGCAAGTGTGGGATGAGGACAGTACCTTAGCACTACAAGGCTGCTTTGAGTGCACAGACTGGACAATGTTTCAGAAGTCGTGTTCGGACATTGATGAACTTACAGACGTTGTCAGTTGTTACATTTCCTTTTGCGAAGACTCTGTTATTCCCAAAAAAGAAATAATAGTGTACCCAAACAACAATCAGTGGTTCACGAGGAACATAAAAGAGTTGTTGCTTAAAAGAATAACTGTTTTTAATGAGGGTGATGAAAATGCAATGAGGTCTGTGAGGAAGGAAATCAGATCTGAAATAAATAAGAACAAATTAAGATATAAAGATAAAATCGAGGCTGAGCTTAAGAGCAACAACTTGAAAAGAACTTGGAGAGGAATGAAAACAATGATTGGGGCCCCTGACAGAGTAAACAGAGTGGCTCTAAATGGTTATGACTCTGACAAACACCTGGCGGATGAACTTAATACATTCTACTCTAGATTTAATAATTGTTGTTTTGATGATAGAGCAGAAGAAATTAGGGTTGCCACTCAGTCACCGCCATCCATCTTTGTTGACGGTGCTGCTGTGGCTAAAATGTTCAAGCACACAAAGTCAAAGAGCCCCGGGCCTGATAATATTAGTGGGCGATTACTGAAGACATGTTCTGACCAATTATGTGACATCTTTCAATGTATTTTCAATTTGTCCTTGTCACAGCAGAAAATCCCCAAAATTTGGAAGCATTCTATTATTGTGCCTTTGGCTAAATGCAACAGCCCTAAATCACTAAATGATTTCCGACCTGTTGCACTAACTTCATTGGTTATGAAAACCTTTGAAAAGATAATTAAAGAGGCTGTTTTGCTGCAGGTGGAGGACAAGTTAGACCCACTGCAGTTTGCCTATAGGTCGGGCAGGGGGGTAGAGGATGCAGCGATCACACTATTGCACTTTATTTTTTGCCATCTGGAAAAGGCAAAGGCTCACGTTAGACTCTTATTTGTTGATTTTACTTCTGCGTTCAATACCATCCAGCCTTATCTTTTAGTTGAGAGACTGATCTCTGATTTTAATCTTGATTTAAATCTGGTTGGCTGGTTATTTGATTTTTTAACAGATAGATCCCAGTGTGTCAGGGCAAATAGCACTATGTCTGAAGTTGCCTTTACATCTGTTGGTTCCCCTCAGGGTTGTTGCCTCTCTCCACTTCTATACATTCTTTACACCGATCAGTGTCGCAGCTTATATGAGGACAGACACATCCTGAAGTTCGCGGATGACTCTGTTATTGTCAGTCTTCTGTCGGGGGATGAGCAGGACCATGGGACAGTCCTCAATGACTTTGTGGAGTGGTGTGATGCCTCCTTTTTACACCTTAATGTGTCGAAAACAAAGGACATGGTTCTGGACTTCCGTAGGGCACCACCGCCCCCCTCCACTTCTGTAATCAAAGGCACAAACATTGAGCTGGTGCAGCAATACAAATACCTTGGAGTTATCGTGGATCAGAAATTGTGTTTTGAACCCTGGATTGATGCTGTCCAGACAAAAGTCCAGCAGAGGATGTATTTTCTTAGGCGTATGAACACTTTTAATGTTTCATCTGAAATGATGACCTTGTTTTATCGTTCTTTCATTGAATCAGTTTTAACTTTTTGCATGGCTGCATGGTATGGAAGCCTCTCCCTCACTAATAAAAATAGACTTGCTCGGTTGGTCAAAGTAGCCAGCAAAGTCTCAGGGACACGGCAGGCTCAGCCAGGAGACCTGTACATGAGGCAGGTGCAGAGAAAGGCTAGAGCCATTACTAGTTCCCAGGACCATCCTCTTAAGGCACAGTTTGAACTTTTGCCTTCTGGGCGGCGTTACAGAGTTCCTAGTTATAAAACTAAAAGGCTGGGAACTACATTTATCCCAACAGCCGTGAAGCACCTTAATGGCACTTAGCACTTTGTATATCTGCACATAGAACATTTGCACATGTGATTAATCTGCTATTTTGCACTTTGAGGGAAGTGTGATGTTGGGTTTGTTTTATTACTTGTATCTGTATGTGTATATTGTTTTTATATTGTCCTTTTATGTTGAGCTGTGCTGCAAAACGAATTTCCCCCCTTAGGGGACAATAAAGACACCTTGAACCTTGAACCTTGAACCTTGAGACCAGCCAGCAAAATGGCAAAATAAAAAAAACATCAGTAACCCAAATAATAGACCAGAAAATAAAAAAGTTTGGCATTTGTCCCAGTGTCCAGCAAAACTGTCCATGTTTAAGTTCAAAGTCAATTTTTCCACTTTGATGTCCAAAGTTATTTCAGTCCAGTCCTTAACAGTTCTAGTTCTAATTTGAGATTTTCTGTGAATCTGCAGATTTAAATCTTTGTGTGGGACGGACAGGACTGAAGATGGACAACTTTGTATTGTGTTTTTATTGTACTTTAATGATTGCAAAGCACTTTCCAATCCACTATTTATATTTCACATTTGATAAATAGTTTCCAAAGTGCTGCATGGGAACATAATAAACAATAAAAAATGAATATTAATCCTAAAACAAGACAAAACAAATAAAAGCAAAAAAGCAAAAGCATAAAATTGCAATAAATAAAAGCAATAAAATAACTGAAACAGCCCCCACAGAGGCCAAACAACACATTACGCCGTGAACAAATTGCACAATACAAACAAATGTTGTTTGCTCTGCATGTTTTACGTTGTATAGTTTAATATTTCACAGATGATTCATATTCCATGGAGCTAATCCTGATGGGAACACGGGTCGTTAACTGGTGCTTATCCGTCACATCACAAATATTATTCCTTCTTTTTCCATCAGCCATAAGGAAACCAGCAGAGGATGGTGTTATGTTATCAGGCTTTGAACCATAAACACACAAACAAAGAGGGTGATTCCTGGTGCTGCTATTACCAGAAAAACAGAGGAACGGTTCAGGTGTCAACAATCCCAGACACACAAACACCGCTTACAGGAACCGAGCGGGGATAGAAATAGAACACAACTTTACAGGTATTTACCGTAAATAAATCAAAAGAATACATCGGTTTCCATCGTGGCGGGACGAGAACGAAAACAAAAACATGATGGAACTAAAGCCGATCGGTGAAACAGTTGAATAAAAATGTGCTCGCCGGCTGTTTTGAGTAAAAAAGGAAGAAATAAAGTCAGAACTTGAAGAGAAACTGAAGCAAAAATAAGTGAATTAATGTTTTTTATCAAAATCCTGTGAAATAAAGACCATAAATGGTTGTACGTTCTGTTGATTTGATACATATGCGGGGTGTGACTTAAATAAAGCAGCACCGTGTAACTTTTCACTCTAATTCTGGGTGTTCTGCTTGACTCAGTGGAGATTTAAAAAAAAGTTACACAGTGAACCGTTCTGCTTGGAGACAAATAAGTTAAATGCTATACTGTGGAACATTGAAGACAAAACATTAACATCTCCATGGAGACATAACACACTTATGTCACCCTGTTTTCCATTTCAATATTTTATGTCAAATAGAAGTTAAATCGATCATCTTAAAACCTAAAATATTTGTTCTGGATCAACGTAAAATGATTAATTAAAAAAGTGACCTATCGGGGTAAACATTTCATTTTTAAAGTGCACAAGGTGAATCTTCCACCAAAAAATGACAAGATGGGTGTGTGAAGAGGCAATCCCACTTACAGTAAGGATATAGGTTTTTTAAGGCAATAAAAATCCCATAATAAACTTAATTTACATGAATTTGTCTTTGCTGAAATGAGCAGGGCTTTGAGTGATATAAATTATATTGTAAACTATTTACTGAAGTTTACAGAAGAAAGAAAGAGGACAGTACTTATTTTCAACAAGGTGTTTTTATGGGCAACAGAAGCGTCTTGTTTGTTGCAAGTGATTGAGTTTGGATTTTGTGTTTCTTAGAGCAGTGGTTCCCAGCCTTTTTTGTCTGGAGTGCCCCCTAAGCTTTGTCTCACACTCAGAGTATCCCTTAACTTGAGTTTCAGGCAAATAAATAGGTTTATGTGTCACATATTGTCAATTATTACAATTGTATATTTCTTTTAATTTTATTTGTGGTTCAAGATACTCCAAAAAGATACACATTTTACGACTAATAACACTTTATTCAGATAAAAGTACATGTCATCTTCTTTTAATACCATTCTGAGTGCCCCCTGGTAATTGCTCACATCCCTGTACCCCTGGTTGGGAAACACTGTCTGAGATCAGTGGTTGGGTTGGGGTCACGAGATGATTTCAAGATCTAACATGAATAAATATGACACTGCTCTATTTTTCAAACTAAAAACAGTATCTTTTAGTGAAATAGGGTCTAATAAGACAATAAACTATTAAAATAATCAATATTAAACCTGATTTGATATGCTGAAGCACTTAAAATTATTTTTTCTTTCGCTTTGGGGGTTCGGAGTCAGTCGCATGGCTATTTTGGGGGTCCCGGCCAGAAAAGTTTGGGAACCTCTGTCTTAGATGACAAAACAAGTACCTTTTTTATTTATGAGGCTCTAAATGGCTCTTTCCATTGCAGGAGTTAGTGATATTGGTCTATAGCTTGATGAGCCCGACTGATGTCCCTTGTGTTTGTAAATTGGCGTCACGTTCACAGATTTCCAGATTTGAGGTCGTTTTGATGTTCTGATCGAGAGTCTGAGCTGTGTGTTAATTCAGATGACAATTCAAAAGCAGAGGTTCTGAGGAATGTGTTTGGAGTACCATTCGGCCCCCTCGCTCTGTTCACATCGAGTTTGTTTAGTCTGTACACACAATCAGGACAAATGTTGTTTAATTGCACATGACAGGTTGGACAACACTTTTTGTTCATGTGTAATCAAATGTGAACATGAGTATATTTCAGATTTTACAATAAATGTTGCCTTTTTTTGGTGATGTTTATTATTGCACTTCCTGGTTGGACATGAGCGGCAGATGTGACATAGATTCCACAACTGTTACCTAGCAACCAGACTGTAAACAAGGGCCAAAATCCATATAAAATACACAATAGTTATGATTTGATATAATAAATAATAATATCCGATAACACCTTTATTTTGTTGAATGATTGTTTAAACTGTCTGAAAATTGTGTCAGTTGTGTGAAAAATATTTTGACGGCATGCCGCTTTTTGATGACATCACAGAGGGATTCTGTTCTAGAACTCACTGGTACTTCCTGTAATTTTAGTTTTCAATGTTTTGTTCAAGTATTGTCACTTTACTGATATAAAATTATGAAAAGAACAGTAGCACAGGGACTAATCCACCAAACTAAGTCATAATTAGAAAAAACAAACAAAAAAACAGAAACATGCACTTTAAGCCAGTGGCGGACTTACCATTAGGCAGGGGGCCACAATTGCCTTGGGCCCCCAACCTAAAGGGGCCCCCCAATAAGACTCTCAATAAGACAATAAAGTGGTGTACTTTTGAACAAGAAAAACACCAACAAAACAGTGTGAGATTGTCAAACATATTCATTCTGCTCATGCCACCCCCGCAATGAAGCTAAATAGTAAATAAAACTGAACATTATAAAACTAGATGCTGTTGCAATAGCTGAAGCTATTGCGAGTGACTGCGCAATTGAATTCGTGTGATGTTGGTATGGTCCGGGATTCGAACCCACGACCTGCTTAATGGGAGGCAGAAGCTCTAGCCGCTCTGCCACCATGCACCTGCCACAAACTGTTTGAACACAACAAACTTTCCTGTAGAGGACCAACAAAAAGGCTCCCACTGTAAAAGATAGGGAAAAAATGCTCGGCAAATTATGAAAAAACTACAAAAGGTACATGTACCAAAAGTAATAGCAGACATTAGAAGGCTAGGAACTATTGAAAAATGGAAAAAAATTTGAAAGAATTTAAAAACTGTGGCCTGTGAAACGTGCCGAAAAACCGGAAAATACAAGAACAAATAGTGACTGCCTATGCATAGGCAGTCACTCAATAACACATGAAAACCGTGTATTTAAATCAACTGGAACATGTGTTAAAATACTTGTCTGGCTACTACACATGAAAACAAAAAAAAAACTTCAAAAACAATTCAAGAGACAAGACAGAAAAGTTATTGAAAATCACACTTGATAGAGGAGGGGCCTGTACTTAATTTAGCCTCGGGCCCCGAAATTCCTAGGTCCGCCACTGCTTTAAGCCATTGTACATTTGTTATTTTGAAGTCTCTTGTTGTTCATTCTAACACTAGTTGTATATAACTGGTTAAATGTTTCATCATCATCAGCATATGTCTGTTGTTTACCTAAGAATAGTTCAATGGGTCAATGCTCTGGGCTAAAGTTGTGGAAACTCGTGAAGTGTTTAATCCTGGTTGAGTTCTCGGCTCTGTGTCATCTCCAGACCATCTCCATCTGGTCCCGAGGCTTAAAGATCCGGTTCAGATCCTCCACGGGGCGCTCTTAAAGGCACGGGAGCGTTTAAATATAAAGGTGAGCTGAAGGTTCTTACAGGGAATGAAGTCAGTGTGCCGGAGTGGAAATAGGGACAGAGCAGATGGAGGAGGAGACCAAGATCGGAGTCCTTAATGGGATCAGGGCTAAGCAGATTCTTACAATGATTCAAGGAGAAGAGAGAGACGCAGGGAAGCGATCAGAGCGAGGGGACAGAGTGCTTCAAATGTGTCCACCATTCATGAAAACAAGGAAGAACTTAAGATGAAGGTGTATTTGTGCCACTTTATTATGACACACCTTAATTAACCTTATAAAGCATGAATAAAGACTTAATTCAGAATGAAAAAGTAGTTTATGAAGAATAATTCAGGCTTGGTGACTTAAAGTGTTTAAGTAAAATGCAGTGAAGATAAATATATTTCAAATTTACCCCAGTTTGGCTATTGTTTCAGGTTTTTAATTTTATTTCCTGGTTGTAAATGATGACATCACACTAGAAAATTATCAAGAAACCATCCTGTACACTGCACCAAAACTCCTTTAATGTCAAAGACTTGAGTTTTGGAAAGAAAAATACGTGTGGCACCTTTATTTTGTTGAATCAATGTTTAAAGGGTCAAAAAAGTAGTTTATTTTGTGTAAATTATGCATAACCTTTGTCTCCCTAGTGTGATTTTCAACAGATTTTTCAACTTTTCTCCATAAAAAGCAACCTGATTGGTGTAAAACTATCATTTATCTTTATTAGAGGTATTAATCCACTGAATAAAATCAAAATTATAAAACCATATAAACCTGTCATTTACACTTTAAGGTGTGGTGTTTATAAAGTGTTGCCAATTAGAACAGTGCTCTAAACAGATGCAAAGAATGCTGCAGATGCTGTGGTCTCATTTTTACCTGAATAGAAGCTTTTACATTATTTAGATCTGTGCCGGGGCAACACAGATTTTCCTTTGTTACATGTAAAAAAAAGTCAAGTACAGTCCCTTTAATGCCACACCTTGGAACATTCAAGGCAAAGTAATCACAGTTTCAGGCAGACAAAAAGTTACTCCTCTGCACCTTTCATTAATAAAAACAACAGAAAATTGTCTTTTTCAAATTCAAAAGCGTGTGTCACTCATAAATTACAACTTTTAAAGAGCAAACAGCTTCTGATTTGACATTCACGTTTAGAAATCGACAAAGGAAAGGTGGACATACAAGACTGAGAAACGACTGGGCGTAAATATCAAACACAATCCTGTTTTTCCCCATACCAACTGTATTGTGACCACTTACAATGTTTTATTCTCTATAAGCACTCTCAGCACTCTATAAAATATGTCTGACGTTCACAGTTTATTAGTTTGAGAGGTTTATATGTCAGTTTGACCTTTAATGTTCATTCCGCCTGTTTTTAATCCAATTCAATTTACCGTAAACTTGGACAAAAGTGGTACATTGTGGTCTTAAAGTCACTTCTGCTTTAAATTTGTTCCATCTGGAGTAATCTACCGTATTTGACATTGGCCTTTCAGTACTTTTTTAAACATTTATCAACACAATCATCATAATTGCCAGTACAATTTGAAAATGGAGTTGTTGCTGCAGATCTGTCCGAGAACAAGGATCGTTTTCAGGAGTGATCTCACAATACTTTCCACTTCCACATGACTAAGTGCAAAAACCATTAAAGAAATTCCAAACATTTCAAGAACGTGGCTCATGTCAGCTCTGTGATGTTCAGTGAATCTGAGCCGTTAAACCGGTCCATTAAAGTAGGCCACGCGAAGAAACACGGTAGAATTACACGAGACGATGTTGTTAAGTTTATGTTTGACTTTTTCCAAATTATTCCACGCAGTTTTATCATTTTAAAGTGCCTGTGACAGGTTGGACACTCATTTAACCAAACTGAAGTTAAGATAAATATATTTCAAATTTGCAAAAAGTCTTCACATTTTTGGTACCGGTTCAGCATTTTTTTGGTTTTTAATTTTACTTCCTGGTTGTAAATGATGACATCACGCCGGGAAATTACCTAGCAACCATACTGTGCACTGGTCTAAAACTCATTTAATGTCACAGATTTTTTTATTTGACAAATAAAAATATATGTGAACAGCTTTATTTTATTGAATTAATGTTTAAAGGGTCATAAAAAGTTGTTTATTTTGTCCAAATGATGTTATAACCTCTGTTTCCCCAGTGTGATGTCATCAATGTGTTTACCTCTTGTCAATTTCTAGAGATTTTTCAATTTTTCTTCACAAATAGCTACCTGAATGGTGTAAAATGATAGTTTATGTTTACATTCAAAACTAATATATCAAATAAAGTCAAAATGAGAGCGTCATAAAAAACTCACATGCACTTTAACAGTTTCCATTTCTGTGTGAAAACTGAAAACCATCCTGTGTGGTGCAACATTAACCCTGGTTTTGACCTGCTTTGTCCACATTGTGCTAATCGTTGTTAACCCATGAATTTATTGTGAAGCCAAGTCCTTTTTAATTGATTCTCAGCGTGAACCTTTTGCTCTTTAGGAGAAAAGCAGAAAACTCTAGATGCCCTGATCACGATGACCCGTGTGAGGTTAAATTTGCTCTCGCAGGAATCACAACTTGATCGTTCTGCTGTGGTTTCTCGCTCGTAACCAGAGCTCATGTCGTAACACCGTCTTGACTTCGCGCACAGGTGACACGCAGGCCTGACCCACAGGTGAAGCACTGATGTCACGTCTCACATCGCTCGGTCAATACTGATGTGTTTTTACTGTGACATTCGTCTGATTTAGTTCCATTTCTATGAGATAAAATTGTTCAATCTGATCTATAGGCCCTTTAAAATGTGATGTCATCAAAATTCTGTAATGGAGGCGGCTTGAGGCAAAATGAAGTTGACTGTAAATGTTTCAATGATTCTCTCACTTTAGATCTAAATTCTGCTGCTTTTAAGTGTTTGTGTTGGAGAAAAATAAACACATTTGAATAGAAAGGAGAGTGAGTTTGCTTTTCTATAACAAATGATGTACAAAAGACAATTTTCTAGTCTTAAAATTGTATTTTAGCTTCAAAAGTATCTAATTTATGGAAAAGTAGCTAATATAACTCCAGATAATTTTTTTAGAAATTGTGGGGTCAGCATTTCTGTGAGTATTTTTCCAGTAAAAAACATAAATCTGGATTGTTCCTTCATCAAAAATGCGTTTAAAAACAGTTTATCATAATTTCTTAAAACATAATGTAAAATACAATAATAAATGTGTTTAAAGCAGCTCTGGTGTCACTCACATGTATCTGTGTGGTTTTCATTTTTCAAAAGCATCTACATGTTTCATATTTTGTGATATTCTGAGGTTAATGCCAGTTTCTCCAGTGAAATCGCATTATGTTGCACTTCACTTTTGCCTCCATTCCAAATGTAGAATGTTTTTGTTTACAAAGTTTTAAAGGCTTAATACCGACCACCAGGTGCTTTAAACACGGATGACTGAACGCTCTGGTGGTCATTCTGCATTCATAGAACCATAGTTACATACATAAGTTTCAGACCAGGAGCTTTTTGGTGAGAGACACGTGCAACACTGTCTTTGTCGGGAGACATGTCTCATCCCGTCTCAGACGTAGAAGAGAAATGACTTGGACACAGCAGTTCCTAAAATACGATTCATGTTTAGTCGATGAAATCCCTCATTGCAGAAAAGGTTTGAGGGGAAGTCGTCTGAACGGTTTTGATAATCAAGACGCTTCAAAGTCACGTACTTTAAAAAATCTGAATCAGAATTGGTTTATTGTCGTTGTCAGTGATCAAAATTGACAAACAGGAACTTGCTTTGGCGTAAGGTGCAACATAAAACAATGAATAAAACATAATAAAATATATAAAAAGAGGCATGCATAAGATTAAGAATAAAATAAAATAAATAGACTATATACAGAAATCTAGTAATAATTGAGTTACCGGTAATTGTTTGTTTCATTCTGTAATCAGATTGAGTTATGCGTCACGGTCACATGAGCAGGTTTACAGAGCTCAATAGTAGAATTAAAGGGGATGGGGTTAATTAAATATGTTCAATACTACACAGATGCTAATTAAAAAGCCCCACTTTGACTCACTGTGTTAAAGTGAGCACGGGGGACTTAATAGGAACTGTTGAATTAAAATTCTTGGTGCTGTTAAATGTGAAGACGACTGTAGATTACAACAAAATATATAGATCAGAGGGATAGTTCTGCCATGAGCCATGAGAGAATCCAGGGCATCCAGAAAACAATAAGCTCCATTCTCAAAAGCCTCCATGTAGTTTGTGATCAGATCCCTGCACTTTCCTGCAACGAGACCAGACGACTCTCCACTGAGCCACCTCTCGCTCTTTCTCTCACGGTCTCTTTTTTTTCTTTTTATGTTGATGAATTAATATTGTTTATGGCTCTGTTTCTGTGGGAATTTGAATACATTGCCAACAAATCATGTTTTAAATAAAAATAGTTTCTCTCTCTCTTATCACTCTCTTCTCTCCATTTTTTCTCTATCTCTTTCTCTCTCTGTCTCCCTCTCTCTTTTCTCTCTCACTCCTTTTCTCTCTCTCACTTCTCTGTCTCTCCCTCTCTCTTCTTTCCCTTTCTCCCTCCCTCTCTACCCCTCTCTGTCTCCCTTTCACCCTCTCTATCCTCCCCCCTCTCTCTCTTCCCCTCTCTCTATCTCCATCTCTCTCTTCTCTCTGTCTTTCTCGCCCCTCTCTTTCCCTCCCTCTCTCTCTCTCCCCCCTCTCTCTTCTCCTTCTCTCTCTCTCCCGCTCTCTCTCCTCTGTCTTTTATATCCGTCTTTCTCTTCTCTCGCCCTATCTCTCCCTCCCTCTCTCTCTCCCCTCGTTCTCTTCTCTCTCTCTCTTCTCCCCCTCCGTCTCGCTCTCACTTTCTCTTTATCGCTGTTTCCCCCCTCTCTCCTTCTCTCTCTCTCTCCCTACCCCCCCTCACGCTCTCTCTCTCTTTCCTTACCCTTTACCGTTTTCCTTACCCCCCCTCTCTCCTTTAGCGTCTCTTTACCCCCCTCTCTTTCTCTCCCTCTCTCTCTCTGTCTCTCTCTCCTTCAGCCTCTCTTTACCCCCCTCTCTCTCCCTCTCTCTCTCTCTCTCTCTCTCTTTCCTTACCCCCCCCCCCTCTCTCTCTCTCTCTCTCTCTCCCTCTCTCTCTCTCTCTCTCTCTCTCTCTGAGGTAAAGCAGTTGAACCGGTTCAGATTCAGCTGTTTCTCTCTCTGCCCCGGGTGCCCTCTCTTGTCTGTAAACACTTTGAGTCACGGGTGATACCTGCATGAGGCGTTTAAATGTCACACGGCACATGACGAAACCGGAACTAAAACAAAAACTCTCTGACTTGTCAAATATTTTTGCCACTGAAGGGAAAGTGGACAGTCTGGACACTCCATTAGTAAATAGACGTCACACTTACAGACAAAACAGACAAAAACAATAACTTAGGGCTGGGAAAACTGTAAAATAAATAATAATAGCCATATTTCCCTCCCTTTATTTAATCAGTCAGTCACAATTTTAAATTCAGTTTGATATTACATGAACATAATAGTCTGTTTCACATAACAAAAAGAAAAACAAAAGTCAATTTTTTTCCAACAAAATTAGAACGCCGCACCAAACCACAAGCTTTTAGGTCATGTTCACAATAGACTGGGTTTGGTCTTGGTTTGGCCCAGTTTGAGTCCTAAAGTAGACTTGGTTTGGTCCTGTTCAGTCCTGGTTTAGTCCTCGTCTAGTCCAGATTTAGGATGCATTCACTCGTTCAAACACCATTCACAGACCTGGACCGGGACTAAAAAGACCAAACCAAGTCTGCGTCAGAATTAAACGGGGCTCAAACCGGGACCAAGCAAGCTCAAACGCACCCTTGGTTCTGTGTTTAGTCCCAGTTTAGTCCCGACTTTGATGCGGTGATTGTGTTAGTGTGAAAGCAGCTTTACTGTCACATGATCTAAAAACGATACACCACAACTATTTGATTAATGGCACTGATTTGACGAAAGGGAAACCTTGGAGGGCTTTGACTGGTCCACGTTGTATTATCGAGCCAAATGTGAGGTGAACGTACACATCATCAAATAATCAGTTGGATTTAAGTACATTGAGTGTTTATCGGTCGCAAATCATTGAAATGTATTTTTTGAAGATGATTGTTTTTGTAAATGTGATATTTAAGTTCTGCCCTATCCACTTGCTAAACGTCATTGTTTCTATGTTAAATTAACCCCATTCCATCTTTTTCTCATGTACTTTTTGGACATTGGTGTGTAATGTTTAAAGTCTATGACAGTTAGACGACACATTTCACTATTATATTTAAGGTTTTACTAAATATTTTTATTATTTGGCCCCAGTTTTTACCAAATTTATAAAGTTACTTCCTGGTTGGACACAAGCAGCAAACATGACACAGTTAGAGGTAATTCTACAAACGTTACCTAGCAACCATTTTGAAAAAAATTCACATAAATTACACAACAACAATGTTTTGACAAATAATAATACCTGATAACACCCTTCTTTTGTTGAATGACCGTTTAAACTGGAAAAAAAAAACCTTAAAAAACCTGTCAGTTGTCTGTAAATTGTCTATGTTTTCAATGGCACGTCACTTTTTGATGACATCACAGAGGGATTCCATTTTAGAACTTCGCACTACTTCCTGTAATTTTACGCCTTTATTTTTCTAAATTAATTCACAAACTTCAAAGTCACAAATATAAAAATATGCTAAATATTTACCACAGGTGCCCTCCCACCAAACTAAGTCATGATTAGGATATCATGTGAACCTGCCACGTAGACTTTAAATCACTTTTTGTTTTGATAATTTGACAATTCCATCACTTTCAGGTTTAGGTTTAGGCCCAAAATCTGTGTAGAAAATGCTAAACTTTATGTTAATACCTTGTTTTCCACGAGCAGTGTTTATCGTAAATGCTGCTCTGAGCCAAATTTCTCAGGTAGAAGACAATAAAAAACATGATCCTGAACCATGAGTCACCGTGGCAGGTTCCTCGTGTGATCTTGTTCCTGTAAACGGTCTGAAACCCTCGTCACAAACACTAACAGCTGCAAACTGGCTCTGATGCGGCGCTTACTCACCATAAACGATACCACACCGTCACACTTTTATTGGGTCCATAAACTGACAGATTTATTCATAACACCTGGATGTAGAGCGACAGGTAGGACTCGGGTTTATCGAGCTGTTCTGGTGTCCGTCCAAGAAGTCTAAAACATGCAGTGTAGAGTTTTATGCAATACTTTCAGATGGAGGGGAGAGACTAATGATTCTGCAGACAATTCACTGTTTTTGTAAGGAAAAAAACAAAATCCACTATTATTAAATGTCCACAAGGTTACCATTTTAAAGTGCTCATGACAGTTGGACCACTAATTAAACTAAAATGCAAGTAAGACAATTATATTGAAGATTTGGTTTAAAAAATATACAAATTGTAATCCAGTTTAGCTATTTTTTTAGCTTTGTAATTTTACTTCCTGGTTGTAAAAGATGACATCACACTAGGAAATTACCATAGCAACCACACTGTACAATGGGCTAAAACTTTATTTTTTATTTTTATTTGACAAATAAAAATAATAATTTTATATTTTGTCAAATATAATAATATTTGACAAATAAAAATATATGTGAATGGTTGATTTCATGTTTAAAGGGTCAAAAAGTTGTTTATTTTATGTAAATTGTTTATAAACTTTGGATGGAATGCGTTTGAGTCTGATGTCATCAATTTGTTTTTACTTCCTGTAATTTTCAACTGCTTTTTACACTTTTCTCCACAAACGGCTACTTGATTGGTGTAAAACTATAATTTATATTCACAACAGGTGTTAATACATCAAATAAAGTCAAAATGAGAAAATCATAAAAACTTGTCATACGCACTTTAATCTTGTCACTCAACAGATGGTAAACAGGTTTTGTAAATGAATAAAGCCACCACATTTTAACATTCTAGTGAGTAAATATGTAATCTTAGTTCATTAGTTCAGACACAATTTATTATTGCTAGTTGTCGTTTCAGGTGCAGCTGCCCAGTAATTACAGTGATATTAACCACAAACGTTGACAGTAAAGGCACAGTACGTAACTTTTAAGCAAAAAAATGAAAGAAAAAAGAAAACATAGACAAAAAAAAGAAAAAAAAGTACAAAAAACATGTATCCGTACGCTGAGCTGGCTCGCACAGATCTGATTTGTACTTGGCCTGAGGAAACGTTGTTCATTTAGCAAGAATTTTCCACAGGTGTTAAACGTAACTATCTCCATGAAGAATGTTCCAAAGTAAGGTTTTAACTTAACAGGAGACGTACCACCTGCAGAATGTTGCGTACCATTACTTTAAAAGTTTTTTTTTATTGAGAGGTCTATAATTTTTTTGGGTTAAAATATAAATTATTGAGTCAATAGTCAAGGATTGATCATTTTGCTTAGCATTTTAGTTCCTTAAGATGAAAGATACACGCTACTGTCGGCAAATGTGTCGTTTGCATTTGACCCATTCTTTAAAGTCTATATGACAGGTTCACTACATGAATTACATGATTATATTTAAAAACTGATTAAACATTTTGATCATTATAAACATTTTGGTAATTTATCCCCAGTTTGACAGTTTTCATAATGTTTAAAATGTTACTTCCTGGTTGGACATAGTTAGAGGTAATTCCACAACTGTTACCTAGCAACCATTTTGAAAACAAGGACTAAAATCCATATAAATTACACAATATTTATGATTTTACAAATAATGCCTGCCAACACATTTATTTTGTTGAAAGATTGTTTAAACTGTCAGTAAAATGTGTCAGTTGTCTGTAAATTGTCCCTGTATTTTCAATTATACGTCGCCTAGTGATGACATCACAGAGGGATTCTGTTTTAGAACTCAGAACTACTTCCTGTAATTTTCTTTTTCAGAATTTCTTCACAAATTTCAACTTCATGGATGTAAACTATAATAAATAATGACCTCCCACCAAACTAAGTCATAATTAGAGAAACATGAGAACCTTTAATGTGACAGTGAGCCCCACAGCGCACCATCCAGACAGGGACCCATCTCCACATCTTCTTCCTTGCCCACTTTTATTTGTTCACAGTACAATACCACCAAGCACTCGAATGCTCTATATTTTAATTATTTAGCGGCACAGTGGACAGGGACGTGCCCCTTTATGCGGTGTATTTTTCATGACCTATGACAAGCGCACAATGAGAGCTCCGCATGAGTCACCGTTGGCCCAGAGCTCGCCCAATCTGAAACCCAATCGCCTGAAATTCAATGCACTTTATTCGAAGCGCCGCCGTGTGCCGTCTGGAGGGAGGTTTCATAACGCAGGGCGGGTCAGGTGACGAGATCCGCCCTCCAGAGCCAGGGTCACCGCCAACTACATGGGAATCTCACTATCTCCGCCGCCATCGTGACCGCCGCTCCAAAGAGCATTGTTTACAGTGTGTTACCCACAATAGACACTCAAATTTTGTAACAGGATTTTTGTGTCATTGCCAAAGCAACCAGGAAGTTTTTTGAATAACATGAAATGAAAAGCTTTTACAGGTGGTTGCGTCATGTTTTCTAAAAGTGATGTAAGATGTAAAATGCTGACTCATGTTAAAACTGACAAGGATTTAAAGTCTATATGACAGGTTAGACGACATATTGTACTAAAACGTGGTGAACATGATTACATTTAAGATTTTACTAAACATTTCGCCTGTTTATCCCCAGTTTGACAGAAAGAAATTCTACAACCATTTTGAACAAAAGGGCCAAAATCCATTTAAATTGCACAATGGTTATGATTTGACAAATAATAATACCTGATAACACCTTTATTTAATGTTTGAACTGTTAAAATAACGTGTCAGTTGTCTATGAATTGTCTCTGTATTTTCAATGGCCCGTCGCTTTTTGATGACATCACAGAGGAACTCCGTTTTAGAACTCAGCTCTTCTTCCTGTCGTTTTAAACTTTTATTTTTCAAAATTTCATCACAAACGGCAACTTCACAGATTTAAAACCAGGATTAACATTTACCACAGGTGCCCTCCCACCGAACCAAGTCATAATTACAATATCATGAGAACCTGTCATCTTCACCTTATTCCGCCCCGCCCACTTTTGTCTCTTTTTATGTCTATGATCCGCACTCTTGTAGTAAAGGGACTTCCGGGGCAAACGAGGGAAAAGTCTCTCGCTAAAACATTATATAAAGTAGATTGATTTGTCTAAAATGTGTAATGTACACGAGCAAAAACAAGTCAGCAACGCACCGATTTTCTGGAGCCTGAAAACGGCTTTTTAGTCCGAGTAGAACTTATTTTCTGTTGAGCTCATCTGCTCCATGTAAACTTCAAACGGCGGCGCCCCCAAGTATTTAATGGTCCAAGTTGAGTATACATTTGGTTTTGGAAAGTCACGTGAAAATTCTTTGTCTTTCTCTTCTGTATAGCTTTAAATTGTATCATAATTGAACAAAAATGATTCACATTGGTTGGTTATGTATTTACTGGTGTCAGCTTCCTGTTATAGTTGACATTTTGAGGACTTTTCTTGTTTACATCATTCTGAGACCCATAGATTGCTTACAGCATGTTTTGCGCCCTTAACTTATCATGACTATAATTGGTAAACTGAAAATTTACAAAAATGTAAGCTATTTGGTACAACCGCTCAAGGCATTTGGAGGCCCTGAACAAGACAGACTAGACTACATTCATTATATAATTTACAAAATAATGGAACTGATTAAATTAAAGACAGCGAGTCAGGGGTGGACTGGAGAGAAAGTGATCTGGGATCTCTAGAGCAATGTTTTTCAACCTTTTTTGAGTCAAGGCACACTTTTATTGGTGGAAAATATTCTGCGGCACACCACCAACTAAAACATACTGTTATTTACGTTGCAAATATTGTGTACAGTATGTCATTGTGTCTGGTTCTTTAAATTTGGCAATGGTGGCTGTTTACCTTTCAGTTTTTTTGTGAAGAAGTTGCTCAAATCACACTAAAATTGTAAATCATTCATTTTAATCCATGAATATGACATTTTTTCAAGGCACACCTGGGAAAACCTCAAAGCACACTAGTGTTCCCCGGCACACTGGTTGAAAATCAAGGATCTAGAGGAGCAGACCACATTTTGTCAGCATTTATATATTTTTTTTCTTTTTACAATTTGAAATAGTCATATGTAAAGAGGGATTTTACGGTTCCTAAATCACGTCATGTCCTGTTCAGTTGCAGTTTAGATGTATTATTTCATTTTATCTAATTACCATTTTACATTTTAACTTGTGTGTATTGTCTCTTTCTGGTCTGGATCCACCAGAGCATGTAGCCCGAACATTTGTCTTTATTCTTTATGCCACAAGCCGGCCCTGCATCATTCAAATCTTAGTTGTATGATGGCGTGCAAACGTTATTCATATTTCAGTTTCCGTTCAGATTCCTCTTTTGACTCCGAAACCCATTGATGGGAACAGAACAAATAATGAATAAACACAAACTTGAAGTGCATATGACATGTTAGACCACGTATTTCATTAAAACATGTTTCATAATTACTGAACATTTAGCCTGTTTGCCCCCAGTTTGACCATTTTTAGTGACGTTTATAATGTTACTTCCTGGTTGAACATGAGCAGATGTTAAGACTGTAACCTAGCAACCATACTGTAAAAAAGGGTCAATATAAAATACACAATAGTTATGATTTGACCAATAACACCTTGTTTTGTTGCATGATCGTTTAAACTGTCAGAAAAGTGTGCCAGTTGTAAATTTGATCCTGCATTTTCTGTTTTAGGCCTCAGCACTACTTTTATATCTTGACTGATATAAAACTGAAACATATTTACCACAGGGACATCTGTCAAGCTCCTACAGCATTTGTTAGGCTGAACGATAAAGAGTAAAAATAAACACAACTGCAACAAACAAGTCACTTAATAAGTATTTTTATTTTCTTTAGAAAAAGAAACTATTACAATTTCATTTGGTTACTGTACAGTTTCTCTTCATAGTCACTCGGTCTGATAAAAGGTTGGATTCATGCTGGAAACACCAAACACCCCTTTTACAAATGCACACGGCTAGTATCGACATGACGCTAACGTTCTCCTCGGCATCCTCCGCTTCTCAGATTTAGATTCAAATAGAATCCGTTGTACAAAAGTGGAGCGTACAAATCCCTGACGTAGCCTATAGAGAGGAGGGTTGTGGTTTTTTCTCAGTGGTGGTCCTTTTTCAACATGCACCTGAAAGTACGGCTGGGCGACAGGTAAAAAAAAAAAAAAAAGAACAGCATCATCATATGGCAATTTCCTTTAGCGCTTGTATGATGATTTCAGTTACGATTCATGTACATTTAGAAGCTTTACATTGCCTTTAAGAGATATAGGGCTGTCACTAACGATTATTTTAGCAGTCGACTAGTCACTGATTATTCTTTTGATAAGTCAACAAGTCAAAAGATTTTTTCAAGTCAAACAATTATTTCTATTGCACATTGAGACTATTTAAATATACCAAATAAATATTGAATTATGGTGAGTGAAGGCTTCTAGATAGAAAATATTTACAAATTTAGTGTAATTGGAAATAGTTTTTGACATTTTGATTGAACCCTCTATCTTCGGGTCCATTTGACCCCATCTAGATTTTTTGTTTTATTTTTTTATCGATATGAAACTTTCCCGGGTGATCCAAAACATCACCGGACATACGATTTATGCAATATTTTTTTCTTGATATAAAAACGTACATTGCTCTTTGACCAAATGTGCATTGCTCCAACAAAGCGAGCATGAGGGTTCATTAGTCTTTTTCTATGTGTTTCCAGGTTCTGTACAGTCCAGATAAAGATTATATTTTTTGTAGATAAGTCACAATTAGTTGATTAATCGTTGCAACCCTGAAAAGGTAACTAAAGCCTTCTTCTGCTTCTTTTCAGAAATCAAACTTGACCGTGATTGGCTACATCCACTTGTCACTCACTCAGATCATGAAAAGCAGCAGAAAAATACAGAAAAGCGTTCAGTCTCTAACGAACTCTCCGTCGTCAGTGTCATCAGTCAGCTCACGATTAGATTTTTTTGTCGCCATGTCGCCCAGCCCTACCTGAAAGTTTTTTTTTTTATAGCTAGTGTCTGTGCGTGCATCGATACGTCAGCACCATAGTTTAGAGTGAGTGCCCTACATGAGGCAGAGACAGTGGAGAGGGGGAGGAAAGAGGGAGAGAGCCGGGGAAAATCTAGGTCACATCGAGCCCCCTTTCTGCAGCCGCACTCGTAAAACTGCACATTCTCTCTCTGGCTCTCCGGCTCTCGGGTGATGGACACACGGGGCATGCATGATAGAAGGGCAGGGACGAGCGGAGCAAAGCTAAAGACCCTTCAATAAGTTATAAAAAATATAAGCTGCGTGTGCATTTGAGATGCAAGAACAGCGTTTACAAGGTGGTAAAACATGGCTGGATGATGTGATAATAGCAGCACAAACATCTTGGAATCAGCTTTTGTCAAATTAGCGCAATCAAATTTGGCTTTTAGCACGTAGCCTTGCCTTTAGCGCAAATTATACACCATTAATTGCTGCTATAAATTTAACTGCTGGGTAATGTTTGCTACTCAGGCGCTGACAACACTCGCATGTAATTGGTTGGTTGCACAAAGCTAGTTCTAATAGTAAATGTTAGCTTATTACAATGAGAACTGAGGTATCTAAAACTAGCTAACCAGCCAATTAACTGTGAATAACTAGGGCAGTGGCATGCTAATGTTGTCTACCAGTGCAAAAAACATTACACGTAGCAGTAATTCAACAGCATTTTAACATTATTTTGGACAAAAGTTTGAGAAAAATCTGAAATGGCTAACAAGTATGCTAGCAGTAAGGCTGGGCTAGCTTAAAACATAGAACATCTGAATTGAAAATATGTTTTCTTCACTTCCAAATCGATATATAAAACGTCCAAATCGCCAATACGTTTTCGGTTTGTCAAGATCATCAAGACTTTGGTGACTTGTTTAGCCTTTAGCTAGGTTAGTACTACTAATCCGCTAATTGCCGAACATGTTGCTACTGTTCTCCACCTGTGCACGATGTTAAGTCTTACCAGTCATCAGAACCATATTTTTTATTCACAATTTGCAGCATTCCATGACAGCTACGACAAGTTCAAACATTGGACATCAACTGCTAATCTTGCCCCTGAAAAATGCACACTCAGTCGTTAACAAAAGGGTCAACAAAGAGAGGATCAAGGGATGTATCAAGTATGACTCCCTGAGAAACGCCATCCTTCTCGCGTACCATAAAACCTATCTATTTTCACTGGCCCATTCAGTAAAACTTGGCTCATATAATAAAAGATTACAAAACTTCAGGCCATATTACACCATTATTCCTCCATATAATCCACTCTTTTTTGCAAGCAGTAGATGTAACGTTCGTCTAACCTTTCCATCGTCAACTTTCCTGGTTCACTTATGTCTTATGTGCAAGCTCTGACTGGATTTTTTTTTTTTTAACAAATAATAATTGGCATCTATGTGAACCACGTCGTCCTTGACACTGCGGTAACAGGGATGGAGCAGCGCTAGCCGTCCCCCGCTAACTCCTGACGTCAACATAGCACCAGTGAGCTAAAGCACACACACATCCTCCTGTAACATACCGTGCTACCATGCAAGCACCACGGATCGGGATGGATGGAAAATAAATGGGTTATTGCTAAAGATGTTGAACTACATAATTGTGACAGCAGTGTGAAGGCATTAATCTGAGGAGTGTGGTAAAATGATGCCGCTTTAACTGTGGTGACGATGTCTGTAGCCCTTTAAGTGTGAAGTCTGAAGGATGGAGGTGACAGTGACACTCGTGAGAACACTCGGATACAAACATTTGCTCACTCACACAAACATTTTAAAAGCAGTATCTAAATCAAACCTTAACAAGGCTCAATACAGAAAATTCCACAGTTTCTCAAAATCTTCTGTAAAAAACTCATGAGCGTTTATTGTCTTCAGAGCTCACTAATATTAAAACCTGGGGTGTCGACACCGCGCAGTACAAAACAAATAAAAGAACCAAACCAGTTTAAAAGCTAGTGTTCTGGGCCCCGCTCCTCCAGAGGAGTGGGCAGAGAGGAGGCGTCTCTCTCTAAGTGACCAGTTTGGGCAGCACTGTGCGCAGTGGGATTGCATCGCCCGAGTCTCCCATCATGGTGCTGCGCAGTTTGCTGGTGGTGGTGGTCCCCAGGCCAGGCCCCCCTTTGGCCAGAATGGAGGGGAAGGAGGTGCTGTGCTGCTCGGGCAGCCGTTTGACCGTGGGCCCTTGGCTCTTGTCGGCGGGCAGCGGTTTGGGCAGCCGGCGGTACAGCCAGGGGTGTCTGAGCGCCTGACTGGGGGTGAGGCGGGACGAGGGGTCCCAGTCCAGACACTTCTTAATGAAGTCAGTGAAGGTGGCGTCCTCGCAGCCCTTCAGAGCAGAGCTCCACTCCTTAGAGCCCGGAGGACCCCTCATTTTGCCCCGTCTGGAGCGGGAGCCCGTGAGCACCGTGGCCCCAGTCGGCAGCGTGTTGGCACCGCAGTATCGTGGGTGGCCTTTAGAGTTGATAAAGTTCTTGGCTCTTTTGGCCTGTTCAAGCACCTTCTGTGGAGGCATGCCCAGCAGCTCCATGACACAGGCCAGCTGGTCGCCCTCGTCCTCACCGGGGAACAGCGGGTATCCTGTCAGCAGCTCAGCCAGAATGCAGCCGAAGCTCCACATGTCGATGGGCAGGCCGTACCGCGAGCCCAGGATCACCTCCGGGGCGCGGTAGAAGCGTGACTGGATGTAGGTGTAGACGCGCTGGTGCTCGAAGCAGCTGGAGCCAAAGTCAATCACCTGAGGAAAGAATGACAATTCTAAACACCAGTCTTTTATGAATCTAAATGTGTGCTGGCTGCGGAGGCGTTACCTTGATGCCGCTGCGGCCCTGCTGCTTCAGGAGGATGTTCTCTGGCTTCAGGTCACAGTGGATGATGCGATGGCGGCTCAGAGCCTCCAGACACTGCAGAATGGAGTGGGCGAACTTTCGAACCAGGGGCAAACTGAAGCCCTGGAACTTGTTCCTCTTGATGAGCTCGTAGAGGTTCATGCTGAGCAGCTCGAAGGTCATGCAGATGTGGTTCCTGAAGGTGAAGTTCTCCAGCATGTGCACTACGTTCATGGAGCCACTGCGGTCCTGTCGGCGCAGGTGCTCCAGGATTCGGATCTCCTCCTGCGCCTGTCGGTGGAAGCGCTTCTCGTTTCGTACCATCTTCAGGGCGAGATGCTGCTGCGTCTTATGGTCGTAGACTTTGGCCACCTGCCCAAAACTGCCCTTCCCAATGATCTGTGAGGAGTAAGAGGAAGAGAGAGTCAAGACTTGGACATCCTTGATCCATAAATTAGATTTGTGTCGTTACGGGAGATCACTTTCATAATAAAACCATTCATGAGAAGGAAAATCAGCACAGAGTAGCTACAACTTTTAGTTTTGTGTTCGTTCATGTATCGTACCTTGAGAAACTCGTAGCGGTATGCCAGGTGGTCGTGGGGGACGTGGATGTAGCCGCCTTGCTCGTCATCATAGCCGCTGTTGTTGCTGCCTCCGGCCACCGCGGGGCGTTTCTTGGCGTTGGGACCCACAAAGAAGACGTCGGAGTAAGACAGGATCTCCGAGTGCTCGAGGGGCGAGAGCTGTGCCCGGTACAGCCGCAGGGCCTGGTCCGGAGTGAGCGGGCTGCACTTACTGCCGTTACCGCTGGACGACTCGCTGGAGCCTTTGTTAGAATCAGTACTGGACAAACACAAGAAAAAGCAAGTTAAGTGACAGGCCAAAACATGAAAGCTCTGCTGATTTCTATAACATAATGGTGGATACTCAAGCTGAAAAGTTATGTAGTGCATCTTTAAATAGTGTCAACAATCTTCAATACTTTAAGATTTAGCACACAATGAAGATGATAAATAAGTTAATTCAACATTAGGTTAAAAAAGTCAGCAAATCCTGTGTCTAAAATACCTTCACAATAATTGATAACCATCATCATAATCATGGCCTTGAGGCTCCTGTTATAGCAGCCATTTTGAGGACTTCTGCCTGTTCTTCTGACATAATCTTGTTGTTTTCACTTGTAACAAAGACTATGAATTAAAATGACAGTTCAACCTTGTTTGCATTTAGACTGATTAGGAAGGATGTGCTAATACTTCACATCTCTAACATTTGTTAAAACATATTCCCTGACTATTAAATGAAATAAACTTAAGAAAATGTATTATGCCATTCATTTCAATGCAAATAGCTCCCACAAGAGTCTAAAGGATAATATTTCTGCATTATGTTCAAATAACCAACAAATTACATACCCTTTTAATCCAACTTTATACCTTTCAGATATTTGTAAGTATTTAAAGCCTTAACTGTGGTCATATTTAAACTTTTTCAACCTTATTAAACTTTGCCTTATACACTTTTCAAACATTTCACTTCAACACTGGTTTAACAGATTGAGTGAGCAGAGAAACCAACTTGAAACCAAGAGCTCAAACGGTACACATTTTACACGCTCTAAATGGATGGTCGATGGTCAAAACGGGGTCAATCCTGTCCCATTTCTCTGCTGTCTCTCACCTGTCTGAGCTGTGCTCCTTGGACAGGGCCGGGGCGGGTGCGGCCTTGTTGGGGGTGCCTCCGTTCTGGGCGGTCACCGTGGAGATGGCGTTGACTTTGCGGTTGTTGCTGCCGTCCTCGTATAGATACTTGACCTTGAGAGCGCCGCCGCGGATCGAGACCTGGTCCCTCATCACCGTCTTGTTACTCGTCACCTGAGAAAACAATAATGGCTGTAAATAAATATTTCGTAAAACATATAAAGCTAAAATGGGGAAGAATCTTTCTTTTTTGTGTAATGGAAAACTGTTTGCAAAAGGCCAAGTTCAGATTCGTCCGTTCAAAACGCTGACATTTAGAAAATTGTTGAAAGATTTGTGCAGTAACTAACAATTATTTTAGTATTCAACAGTCAGCAAGTCAATTATTTTTTCGATTAGTCGACTAATCCAAATTATTATTTTTATTGTACATTGAGACTATACATTATTAACCAAATTAAAAGGTAGAAAAATGGCGACTGAAGGCATCTAGTTGGAGAATAATTACAAATAGTCTCGTTTTTTTCTTTGTTGACATTGTGGTTTAATCATGATTTGTTGATTGGAGTCAAAATTGGAGCCATAGAAAGAAATATTTCAAGTACAATGTGTCATCAGCCTGTAAGATGCTTTTACCTATAAATAAACAGATAAATAAATAAACCCCATTGTATTTTGCTTTTAAGAAATAGAAATGGTTTGTTTCTGGCCTGTTCTAATGCACCAACTTTATAATTTTCCTTTTTTTTTAAACAAAATTGACTTATGAACAAAAATATCTGTGAGAATCTGACAGTTTACAGCTTGGCAGAAACAGGTTATCAATCATTAATTGGCCGATGGGTTCACTGTTACGCAAAGAACTGGGAGAATGACAGCAGACCAGAACTGTATGTACATTGTTTCACGGCGACGGGGGCTGGGATCGTTGGTTACCGTTGAGGTTTTTTTCCAGTTAATTGTGCATTAAGAGGCAGGTTGAAAAAAACAAAACAACCAAACAATAGCACAGTGTCCATTCTCCGATACAAAGAGCTCATTTGAATGTGGCAGAGATAACGCCTCGGATTACAACCATCGCCGGGAGAACAATGTTTAAACCTTCACCCAGGGCTTACAGTAGTTGGACGAGCACGACTGGTTTAAGATGAGGCAACGGAGATCACGATCAGCAGGAAAACTAGTTCAACTTAACCATTAAATCCACTGTTCGCAAGTGTACGCGAAAACAGCCGCGTATAAAACAATGGCAGGCGTCTTAAAACAACAGAGAGTCAACGTTACAAAAGCCTGTGACAAATGAAGCCGTCACTATAACACGTTTTAAAGCTACTGTTGATGAAAATATAGATGATAATTAATAAAACAGAAACAAACTCACCCAATAAAAGCAAAATTATCCCCCAAAACAGCCCTAAATGTATAATATTGCAAGAAAAACATGAGCTGCAACGCATAAATAGCAAAACGAAACACTTTTGTAGCTCGTTTGTAGTTATTTTTCCTGACCGTAATAAGATTTTGAGCTTTAGACGGTTGGATAACAAAAAGTATCCCACTGCTCGTAAAAAGAAAACGTATCCACAATTCATAGCCGTTATTTATTAAACCTTGACTAAATATAGTAAATGTTGTATAAAAAGGATTAAAATATCTTAAATTGTAAAATAAAAGCGTAATTATTAGTAGTATTTTTTGTATTGTGTAAAAGGAAATTGGAAAAGCTCAAAATATTTAGATGAAATATTAACAGCAACAGGCGTTTTCAAATTTTGATCGTTCAGCATTCGATTTCATAAAAAATTGGGGAGCAGTTTGTCGTTAAATAGATATAAATGTGTCGCTTCAACGTATTTGACACCTGCCAATTAATTTCTCTATGTTTCATTCTGCATTCTGAAGAGGCAAACATGTTAACTGAATTAAATATCAGGTTCAAAGAAGTCAGCAAAACCTAAAATCCAGTGCCAGTAATTGATAAACCCATGATTATGACGATGGTTAAGTCTCCTATTATAGCAGCCATTTTGAGGACTTTTGGGCATTCGACAGACAGAATATTTTCAATTTTATTTGTGTACATTTTAGCTCCCAAAAGAAATGACGTACGCACAAAATATAGCAGCAAATCTAGACTGTAAAAAAACATTAACCAGAAGTATTCACTTGCTGACCCCGGGATTTGGGTCAAAGAACTCTTGGTGTAAACAGCAATTTTGGAGGAACCCCAGGAATTCATTTTTCCTCCTCGTCTCTCTCTCTCTGCCTCATTGACATCTCCTCGTCTCGTTCTCAGACTCTCCCACTTCCTGCTTCTCTCCCCCATTCTCTCCCTTCCTCTCTGCGGCGGAAACGTAGCTCCACACAAGATTATGGAGCACGAGGGAACAGACAGTCATTAAAGTTAGATTAGGAGCTGAAGGGGCTGGAGAGGCTGCTCTTGTGTTAATGTGGCGCTGTGGGAATCCCTCACGGGCAGGTCACCGCTCTTAAAGCTCCACACGCCGAAAAATAAGCTTCTGTGTGTGGCGAGGTAAAAACTTAAGAAGACATTCATTCTCGCCAAACGACTGCTACTACCCTATGATTCAAAGTTAATCACAAATATATCGCAGTCTAATCGCAAAGGATGCATTTATTCAGGTAAAAGTAAGTCTCTTTTACAGGACAATCCAGGAAATGTAGACCTCTATAATCACGTTCTATTCTTCTTACAGTTTAGCAGTTCTTCTCTCAAATGTTAATGCTCTTGGATGTGCTTAAAATGTGAACTGATTCTGAATTGTGATTTGAAAACACAACTTGGAAACTAATTTGAATATGCCAGGTGTGTAATACTACTGTGAATTGAACCTTATGAAAACAAAAATGTAAATCCCGTTCTCACACTTGACCGAAAAAAGCAAGTTTGGTATTTTTATTTAGGGCATGGTGACATGGACTAAAATTTGGCAGCGACAATATAACTGACAATATGACACTAGACAAACGATTTAATGGCGTTTAGAGGCGGGCAATATTTACAAAAATATATCGATTTTGTTCTGATTTCTTAAAACCAATATTCATTTTCATCCCAATATAGCAATTTTACAGTTTTCTAATATCACTTCCTGGTTGTAAATGATGACAACACACTAGGAAATTACTTTGTACAGAGGGATCAAACTCCGCTAACGTCACAGAATTATTTATCTGATGAATCATAATATATGTGAACACCTTTATTTTGTTGAATTCCTGTTTAAACTGTCAAAAATGTTGTTTATTTTGGGTAAATGATGCCTAACCTTTGGATGGAATGAGTCTCCCTGGTGTGGCTTGTTTGTACTTCCTGTAATTTTCAACAGATATTTTCAACTTTTCTCCACAAACTTCTATTTGATTTCTTCTATACTATTTTTTTTTTTATGTACAACAGGTATTTTTACACCAAATAAAATCAAAATTAGACAATTGTTAGAACCTGTCATGCGCACTTTAAGCCTTATTCAGTCTAAGCTGCTAGCGTTACTGTATTGTGCACCACTAGCATCGATTTCGCCTTTCCATCTCGACCACGTCTCGAACACGGGCCTCGGCAAAACCCCAAGTGTCTCAGCGGCAGTGAAGGATCTGTATTGATCCGGAACGGGGGCCCAATCGAGCGGCCGCGTTGGTTCGTCTCCCGTGCGTCAAACGTGATGGGGCGCAGGCAGAGGAGGAGGACGAGGAGCGTAAATCTGTCCGCAGCAGCAGATGGAGCAGAGGCTTATCTCTCGCTGTCAGACAAACGCCTTTAGTATCTTAGCACAGAATGCCACTAACACACAGCCCTCTGAACTCCCACTAAAGACCCGCAGAAGACAGGGTTACATTTGAAAGTAATATATATGATAATCTGGATTGGAACCACGAACATTTGAAACATTGTTGTGCTGTGCTGTTAAAGGTTTGAACGTAGAGAAGTATGAAGGTTATGCAGGTGACTTCACAACATTCTGAATTTTAGCAGTGACTGGCAACGTTTTCTCCTGTAAAAGCTCAAAACACGACTGAAATGTGAAAAAGTTGCAACAGTCTGACAACAAATATAAAAGTCTGCAACTCTGCTAAATATTTAGTTTGTACCTGATGTCTTAATATAGAAAATCACGTAAACAGTTGTATAAAACCAGATGAACAACAGGAACACTGCAGTTACACTCACATTTATCACTGATACAGACCTCGGGATCACACGCAGTTGAACTCATTACCTTTCTGTCCTTAAATAAGATGTTTCTGAGTCCAAAAGTTGAAGAAATTCATTGCTGCGGGGTGTGTTGTAGTGTCCTTTATCTCCAATTACTGTTATCAAACAAGCCAGCTAAGCTCTGCACAGTCCGAGCAACAACTGAGAAACTACTGTCAGTTTACACTCTTCATTTGAGGGAAACAAAAACTCCATGGACAAAAAAATAGGCAAAACAAAAAACATTTTATCAGTTTGTGCTGCTCTTGATTTTTGGAATGTCGGAATGTCAAGGAGCATTTTTCAAATAAAAGAACGTCAGTGTCAAATGAATTATGTGGCTAAATCTCACTGATATGAATATTATTATAGTGTTTTCATCATACTAAAATCAATCAATAGTACAGAAAAGGTTTGATGCCAATTTCGAAAACCACGATCATTAATAACTAACACAGTTTTCTAAGACCATATCATTTACAACAAACGATTCTAAAACTACGCAGAAAATAACCTGTACATTCAGTTCTAAATTAGAGTTTTCTTTTCTTTCTGATCTTGCAACAAATTCCGATCGGGTACATTCAGATCAGATATGCATAGACAGTGATTTACAAAACCCATCAACTTACTGCTCTGATGTCACTGACTGAGTCATTGTCTGCGAAAAAGGGAAGATTAACATTGTGATGCAAAAGGTGCGGGTTTCGTCTTTAAGTAAAAGAATGAGACGACAATCCACAAAAAGGCACCTGTTCAACTGGTTAAGACATGCAGTGATAGTGTTGTGAAATCCACCCTTCAGCGCGAGGTGTTTACGACTGAAATACAGTGGAAATGGTGAATGCGCAAAGATCCTCTGATGGAGAAAAGGTTGTCGCCCTTTAGGCTAGTCCATATTAAATGCTTGATTTGGCCTTCTAGTTTGGCCCTCATTTAGTCCTGGTTTGGTCCTTTTTTAAGTCCCGGTTTGGTCCTTTTTTTTTTAGTTTGGTCCAAATTTGGTCCCGTTTTGACTCTCGTTTAGTCCCGTTTTGGCTCTTGTTTAGTCCTGGTTTGGCCTTCATTTAGTCCTGGTGTGGTCCTGGTTTAGTCCTGGTTTGGTCCCTGTTTAGGCCTGGTTAGGGTCCTTGCTCAGCCCTAGTTTAGTTCTGATTTAGTCCTGGCTCACTTCTAGTTTGGCCCTAGATTAGCCCTAGTTCACTTATAGTCTGGCCCAAATTTGGCCCTTGTTTAGTCCTGTTTTGGTCCTGGTGCACTTCTAGTTTGGCCAAAATTTGGCCCTTGTTTAGTTCTTGTTTAGTCCTGTTCTGGTCCTGGCGCACGTCTAGTTTGGCCCTGTTTTGGCCCTTTTTCAGTCCTTGTCCTGTCCCCGGTCTCCAGCTCCCGGTTAGCCGTTATCGCTGTAAAACGACACACACAGCCCCCTACTCTTCTCTCCTCGGAGTCGCCTCTGAACTGGGACAAGCCACTGTCACGTTCACTCCAGACTCCGAAAACGCCCGGGACAGAAAATACACACACGAGGACAGAAAACTGGGCCTAACTATCAAGTGTCTTCCATATCTTCCATAAAAAAACAGCTATACAATTTGACAAATAATGAAAATATAATAATGTTAATCCAAAGAACCTAGCTAGTAAATTGTCCCAAACCTCTCCCCTCTGTGATGTCATCATGTTTTGGAACCCTTCCATCACTTTCAACATATTTTTCACCTTTTCCTCACAAACTTGATACTTGGTTGGAGTAAAACTGTAATATATATTTACAACAGGCATCATCCCACCAAATACAGCCAAACTAGAAAACCGTAAAGACCTGTCATGCCGCACTTTAAATAGTTTGCACACAGAGCAGAGCCGAGACCGAGTGGGATCCAGATTTGCATGAAGTCAATAGACCCTTTAACAGTTCTAAAGTTCTAAACATTCTAAATTCAGAATGGAGGCAAAAGTGCAACAAAATGTGATTTCAGAAACTGGGATTAACCTCAGAATATCACAAAATATGAAAAATGTAGATGATTTTGGAAAAGTAAAAGCACTCAAGACACATGTGAGTGACACCAGAGCTGCTTTAAACACATTTATTATTGTATTTTACATAATGTTGCATTTTTGATTAAGGAACAATGCAGATTTATGGGCTTTATTGAAAACATTACTGACAGAAATGTTGAGCCCACAGTAATTTTTCATTTTATCTAGAGATATATTAGATACTATACCATAAATGCAATTCTTTCGAAGCTAAAATACAATTTTAAGGCTAGAAATTTGTATTTTGTCCATCGTTTGTTATAGAAAAGCAAACTGACTGACATATCAACCTTGGACATTCAAAGGTGCTGCTTTTTCCCAACACAAGCACATAAAACCAGTAGAATTTAGAACTAATGTGACATTGAAAAATGTACAGTCATAGACATCACATTTTAAAGGGTCTATATTCAGTTTGTAATTGTTCTAGACTCTCGTCAGCTTTATGCAAACTCAGTCATCTCCGGCTCGTCAGACATCTCAAGAACGCTATGAAACATTTTAAGCACTTAATAAATCAATAACGCGCTGAGTTAATTACAATGAACTTTGCAAGCACTTTTAGTAAGAGGTAAGGCTTTGCGGTAATGGGAGAAACGTTAAGCAATTATGTTCTCAATGCATTTATATAGGTACAAGGTATATAGGTATAAGTACAAGAGCGTTGAAGTTTGAGAGACAAGTGACATCTTAGTAGAACTAGAGCTGCACGAGTTGGCAAAAATATCTAATTGTGATTTTTCTGATCAGTATTGTGAATGTTTTGGCCGGTTTTTGTCACATTTCGGTTGCTTTTTGTCGTGTTTTTGTCGCCTTCAGTCCGTTTGTGTCGCAATTAGTCAGATTTTGTCACTTTTAGAAGTATATTAGTCGCTTTTAGTGGCATTTTCGTTGCATTTTGTCAAAAAGTGGCATTACTAAATCACAGTGTCAAAACAAATAAACAATTTCTGATTTTCATATATAGTACACATTATTCGTAAATATCCTTTATCTTTAGTTTTCATATTTGGCATTTGATAATGTACCAAAAAAGCTCAATGTACAAAATAAATAATTGTTTGACTAATAACATTTTTTTTTTAAAGCTAACTAATCAACTACTAAAATAATTATTACTCGCAGCCATAACTAGCTGTAACTTTTTATGTGCTATGTTAACGTTTGAGCTGTAGAGGGTTGAATAATTAATCTATTAATACATATCAACACACTTTTTCATGTTTCTTTAAACCTTTTATTTAGTTATTATTTTGAAAAACAGTTTACCAATATGTTTATACTTTAAAAAGGTGTCATATTTGCGTTTTAGCAATATTTCAAGAAACAATATGTCGTACTTTGAATTTTTTTATCGTGCTGGACCTGTTTGTAGTTCGCAAAGTACATTACATTTGCAATTTTCCAATTTCTACCATTAAAACGGCGACTTCCATTCAATTGCAATCTCTTATCTGTGAAACATCGGCCTGCACGAGTCATTTATCACTTCACTTTACGACGACAATAAAATCTGCTCGTCAAGTCATTCAAGATCGCCCTTAATTGCGGCCGATGGAGTTGCATACTTTCCATCAAAGATCTGAAAACCTGCCGCGCGCCAACATAAACAACGGCAGCTAATCGGAGTCGACGGGAATGTGGCTCGGTGCGCGGCGGCTTGTTGCACCGCCTCGAGCCGCGATCGATACAAGGCGACCGTCCGTCCAGCGCGGAGCCAGGGCGGGCGGAGGATGGGGGCGCGACCGAGCACCGTCCCACGTGTCGGCCCAAGCACAGGACGATTTATAGCGGGGAATAAACGCTGGTAGAAAGAGCGAGCGGCACAATACATTTCACCAAAACAGTGAACATGATTATATTTAAGATTTTGCTAAACATTTTGCCTATTTGTCCCCAGTTTGACAGATTTTGTAAGGTCTATAATGCAGGGTTTCTACACCTTTTCAAAGATAACATTCAACACTTGTTCAAGCACTTTCCAGGCAGACTCGCAGGTTTTTCCAGTACATTTACACTTAACTGCCACAACGCATGCCGTCTTTTGTGCATACTGGACAAACTTGCACACTTATCTTTAAACTGTAGTTTTTGAAATCAACAAAATAATGTAATGTGTTTCTCTCCCAATAAGAAGGTGAGTGTGTGATCAAAAGTAAGGCTTGTGAAGTGTGCTTTGTTGGAAATTTTGGGCAAACCAGAAGTAATTTCATTTATTTTAGGGCGTTTTAGAAAGTAGCAAAAACTAGCACACAACTCAGTGTAGATAGTTGTTTCACGCAAATTTGGAATACCTAAAAACAACAAAGTGAAGACTATTATTGCTCATTACTGTAAAAGTGGATAGAGGATACAGATTGGAGGGTGCACGGTGGCAGAGCGGTTAGAGCTTCTGCCTCTCAATAAGGAGATCGGGGTTCGAATCCCCAACATCGTGGTTTCGAATTCTGAACAACCCTAACATCACACGATCTCTCTGGGTGGAGTCTGCATGTCCTCCCCGTGTTACCGTGGGTTCTCTCCGGCTTCCTCCCACCGACATGACTGTGTAGGTTAATTGATAACTCTAAAATTGTCCCTAGTGAATAGTGTCCTTGTCTCTGTCTCTCTGTGTTTGCTGCGACGAGTTGGCCACTGTCCAGGGTGTACCCCGCCTAAGGCCCAAAGTCACTGGGATAGGCTCCAGTCACCCGCGACCCCTAACGGGAATAAGCGGTAGAAAATGAATGGATGGATACAGATTGGCAAGTTGTTTTTTTTCGGTCGCCGCACACTAGTTGCAACTAATCTGCGGCACATCACCGACAAAAACATTAGCACATCAGACCATTCAGAAAACAAATGTAGAGTATAATATGGCGAATAATGTCGTGCCACTGTCTGGTACTTCAAATTTGAACGTTTTACTTTCATTTTTTGGTTCAGATGTGTGTTCAGGACGCTCCAAAATGATGAAATATTTAATTTAATCCATGTTAGCTATAATCTTTCAAAGGTCTAATGACAAAAACAGGTCCAAAACTCTGGTTAACAACGCCACACACGAACACCGCCCGTACACAGAGAGGAGTCGAACAGGAAATGAGCGGCGCGAGGACAGGAAGTGTGCACTCACGGTGTGTTTGGGCACGGGGGGCAGAGCGGAGGGGCTGCTGGGGTCCTGGTCCTCCTTCAGGATGTGCTCCGGCCTCATGTACGAGTCATAGAGACTGTCGCCGTGACGTGCTGCGGGAACAAACACAAGAGAAGAGGGTTTTAAGGCCCGGGAAACACGTCTGTGAGTAAGAGAGGAACTGGGACTGATACGAGGTCAAAATGTGCTTCATTCAGGGGTTTAGCTTCCTGTTTTTTAGGACTTTTACGCCATTCAGAAAAGTGTAATATTTTGTTTGTAAATTGTTAATGTCTTTGGCAACAGTCCCAATGAATCACTCTGCAGCCAATGGAAAACAGACGCTCTAAACATGTTCTGTAACTGAATGCCCTTCTAGTTTAGGAAAACACCTTAAACTCAATAAAAAATAATCTGGAAAAGCAACTATTTGTAGAAAATAATCAGACTGAATGACAACTATTTTTTAATTTTCTTACTTTATTTGTAAATATTCCAGATCTAGAGGCCTTCAGTCACCACGTTTTCACCTTTATTTTTGATAAAAGTGAAAAAGTAAAGTAAAAAGTGTCAAATGCAGAATAGAAATAATTGTTTGACAGTCGACTACTAAAATAATCATTCGTTAATGCGTTGATGCCTAATGCCTGTACATTTTGTTGGGCAAGACCCACAAGGAAGCAACTGCCGGGACAGGTATTTCACCCAATCATACAGACTACTGGATGAGAAATATGTAGAAACACCTGCCTGTGACCATCCCAGATACAACTATAACAAAGACGCTTTTAACATCTCCAATATTTCCATCATCGAACGCTTTGATTTGTGCCTTCAGGTTTGCCAGGTGTGCCTTAAAAAATGTCAGATTCTTGGATTGAAAAGAGTGTTCTGTTCTACATCTTTACCAAAAAAGAAAGCAAACCATCATTGCCAAACGACAACCAGTGGCACGGACATTGGACATTACATTAAATTTTGTCCAAAATGGTGTGATAAATGTGTAATAATAATGTAACTGATAATGTTTTAGTTGGTGGTGTGTCGTGGAATATTTTCAACCAAAAAGCGTGCCGCGAGAAACACTGATCAGAAGTCAAACAAGGCAAAAAATAAACCAGTTACACGAGTAAAACATGGAGCAAAATGACATGCATTTAAAACTTATCAATCTTGCTTTTATTTGGTCTTGCACTTATCTTTCATTTGTCCATTTGTTTCATGTGGTTTGGAGCAGGCTTAAGACTTCTGGAGAAAGAAATTTGACAGTTTTTTGTGTTACGTAGCAATGATTTAAAGCCTGTATTGTTTATGAAATGAATCGTGAAAGGCATTTGAATTTGTTTTTAGTAATCAATCAATGAGGAAAAAATAAATACATCTTACAAAATAAATAGACATTTTCTCTATTCACATCACCTGTTTCAATAGAGATAGATACATTTACTGATATTTTGTGGAACATTTCAGGCAAAGCAATGATATTTCTACCGAGCCAAAGCAAGCAGACCGTGGACCGTCCCACAAGTTACATATTGCGCCTTTAACTTCTTCTTTGGTGCAGCCGTTCTTGTGAATCAGAGGCTCATGTCTGAGGTGGAACCTGCAGAGCTCAGATGGGGCTTAGAGCGGGCGAGGTCTAAATGTGGCACGGAGGCATTACTGGCCTTAATGTGACGAGCAGATGCTGCGCCAGTGACGACAGCGTCTGCCGAGCTGCCCCGGATCTTCAGGTGAGTGTGTCTTTACTGATCAGTGCACAATCAGAAGTTTAGAGTTTAGTAAGTAGGTCTAGCATGAGTTAGGATATTTATTTCGAGCATGTGCCTTCGATATTAACAAGGAGAGCTATATAGGAAAAGAAAACGGATGACTTATTAATCTCAAAGTATTAAAACTAGTCGGTAAGTATTAAAAACTAGTCGGTAAGAAGGTCTAGAGTGTGACCAGCTTTATGAAGTTAACCCTTTTGAATGTAAAAGTACACTTCATTTACAGCTAGTTTAAAAACAACAATGTACTCTTTTGCAGTACATTGAAATTAATTTACTTTTTTCCCCATCTAAATTTGTCAGAAGTATCTTTTTTTTAGTTCTTAGCATTATATTGAGACCTATAAAATCACAATTATCGATTAATTAGATCATCTTGATACCCCTAATTGTTTTCATCTTCATCTTTCTGGATTGATAGGTGGAGGTTGAGGCCAGGTTTTTTCACAAAAGGGCGTATTTGGAAACACGCACAGAGCAGACGGCCACAGACATGACAACCAAGTGAATCATTCAAAATGTTGCATTTAGCATAGTTTTGATGAGCTAACACACCTTTAATAAGGCTGGGAACACTCATTTTAAGTGTTATTTAGGTTATGAAGGCAGAATTTCTTTGCAGTAAAAAGTACTAATTTTGGTTATTTGGGTCAGTTTAAACAGGAAGCTCATTTGGCTCCGGGCCACAGTCTGGACATCTCTGATCTAGGCCAATAAGAACTGAAGGGAACATCTAAACAACATAGGGTTTTATTTTTATAGCAATATTCAACATTTTAGCGAGTCGTGCTCAAGATCTACTAAACGTTCTGACCCAGTTTACATTCAAAGTCCTACACTTGGCTCAGTTCTTAACATTAAGTTGTAATTTAATATCTTTTAGTCCATCAAACAGACATTGCACTATTGAACTGCATGATTGTTATTGGAGTGTTTAAGTCTTGCTGGTGTTAGGAACAGGACTGGAGCCTGATGGAGCCTGGTGAAGTGGGCAGCGTGATGCGTTTGGGTCTGTGGGACGAGGCGTTTCTCAGATGACGAGCTCCGAGCGCCGGCTGTTCATCGGCCGCTCGGATCAAGTGAAGGCAGAAGATACGGGACGTGTGCTCCTCTGAATCCGGCTGTTACTGCGAGCACAAATGGACGGGAACCGGCTCGTACAAGATGTCGCAAACAGACCACAACAACTGAACAATTCTATCTGCCATGTTTTTTTAGTCTTTTAATTGGGTAGACGTGATAATAGAGCTGTTTAATATGAACAAAATGACACATCTGGATAAATGTCTTGTATTCCAGAGAGTATAACGTGCAGAATACTACAGATTTTGGACAATAAGCTATATTTCTCAGTCGTAATAACGGCTTGGCCCCAAGTATTTCTGATAAAATGTTTAACTGATGCCAAAAGAGCAGACAAAACACAACATTTAAATTTTTTTGACGCAAACATTTCATCTACATGTATTCATTCCTTAATGCCTTGTCTTTCCCAGGTGTGTCTTGAAAAAATGTCACATTCATCAATTTAATTTTGAAGCGTGGACAGCAATCTTCACCAGAAAGTGAGCAAAACAATCATAATTTCTCCATTTAAGGAACAAGATACAGTTGCATGGACAATGTTTGCTATGTCGAATACCACTTTTTGTTCCTAAAAGGTGTTATTTAGTATTATTTAAGTAAGTGGTGTGCTGTGGAATATATTCAACCAAAAAAAGTGTGCCATGAGGGAAAAAGGTTGACAAAATACTGTTAAACTCAGACAAAAACGAGACTAAATCAAGGCTAATTTAAACTTTGAGAAGCTTGGTGAAATATTTAGTGACATTTATGGTGAGTTGCAAAAACAAGTCTGAACATCGTTGTTGGGATGCTCATTGCGATATTAATTTTTCCGCCCACAAGTGAAGCGTGAATCCTCGTCCTTCGTTGAGATTAAGCCAGATGAATTATACCTGGAAGTACTTTCATGGTCGGTGCGCCTCTGAGGCCTGGTTTATGCGGCCCATGTTGCAGTTTATGATCCTGTTACATAAAAGGGAAACATGGAAACAGTGCGCTGTGCGAGCCGGGCCCAAGAGAGGTGTCTGTGCTCAGGTGCGTCAGAGGAGCAGCTCAGGGACAGATTAAACCTCTGCTGCTGCCTGGAAACAAACGCATTAGCCAGAACAGAGGAGCACACGCAGGATTAAGGGTCCACACCGAAATGTACAGCAAAAAACTCACTCTTTTCAAGACAAAACTCTGACTGAGGTCGGGAAATAAGAGGCCAAAATGTGATAAACAACAGATTGCTGAATAATATTTAATAAAAGTGATTAGCGTAGGGTTGTAAACAATTGTGGTATTATAATATGGCGGTTATTGCAATATTTCAGTACTTTTTGACACAATACAAAATCTGTTTGCGCTTTAAAGCTAGTATACCTTTTTTGAGTAAAAACATGTTTCCTCCAAAGATTATATTGTAAAAGCAGAATGTTATGACAAAATTTAGACCAGTGCACAATGTCTGCATCTGATAATTAAGTATTTTATGTCTCGTCAACCGGGAAAAGGAGCCGGAAGCAGCGCTCTGATTGGCTGTGCTTGGGGCGGTAGCTCTGGTTTCACTTTATTGTCTGAAAAAAACTGTTCTAAAGCTTAGCCCGCACCTGAAAATGAATGCTTGAGGATATTAACAAGAGCTTATGAGGGTTAGAAACGAGTAAATAAAGGTTAATTTAGAATGAATAAAGAAAATCATGAATTAAATCAGCTCTTTCATTATAAATACACACATTTCTATCGGATGGAGGTGTTATTGCGATAAAGTTGTGTATTACTGTATTAATTATTGTGTCAGTCAATGTAATATAAATACTCTTGCCATATACTGTGCACCAGTAACAGTATATTTATTCATTTTTTAACTAATGATACAAATCTAGTAGGTATCTGGCATATACTTGGTTCTGTAATTTGTTATATTTGGGTAAGTAACTTTGAACAAAGTTTTGAAGATTTTTTATTTTATTTTATTGTACATTTTGAAGATTCAAGTTTTATAAAACCATATTATTGGTAAGAAAGATGAGTCTTAAGAGTCTCTTGAAGATGTCTTGAGCATAAAATACTTAAATGTTTCCTGGGTCATTTTGATGTCATTACTAGAGTTTGAGTCATAAAATCTCTGCCACTTGGAATGTAATTTGCAGTCTTAGTCCAGATAACAATATGATTACTAAATTAATGGTGAATTATCGATACGCTGTGATTAATTCAAGGAGCTGTTTCTGCCCCAGTTACATCAGTAATACACCATGAAGTGCAAGAGTTCAAGAACAGGAGTTTATTCTTCCTTTTTCTTTAGACTTTATTTTTAAACTGTTTGACAAATGTTTACTTCTATTTGAGTGTTTTTATTGTCATGGATGGATGGACACACCGATCATCTCTTCAAATCGTCTTCTGAGATTCAGGCACTTTCTTTCCCAACATCTGACTTTGTCGTTTGTAAAAATTCACGCTGCAAAAGAAATAAACACCGTGACCGCAAACAGTCAGACAGCTCGGCCCATGTGACCCTGGGCTCGTACTGTTAAATTCCCCCATCACAAACACAGCTGAGCATGTGTTAGCAAACACGCTAGGCTAACGGCTGCAGCTACGGTCCCATAAAAGGGTCTGGTTTCAAAGTATAGGTGCAACAAAGGACAGAGCATTGCCTGAATAGAGAGCAACTACAGGCCTGGTTTGGAGCTGGTTTAACACAAGTTGAGAGCTTGTTTTGATCGATTTAGGTCCGGTTTTAGCACAGATTTAGCCCGGTTTCAGCCCAATTTTAGCCACGTTTCAGCTCAGTTTCAGCCATGTTTAAGCCTAGTTTCAACTATGTTTTAGCCAAATTTAGCTCAGGTTTAGCTCTATTGTAGCACTGTTTCAGCTCATTTTAGCCCATTTCAGCTATGTTTTAACCCAGCCTAGTTTTAACCCCCATTTCAGCCTAATTTCAGCTCTGTTTTAGCAAAGTTTTAACTTTGTTTTAGTTTAGTTTAGTTGTTTTAGTAGTTTTAGTCTGAGATAAAATGGTAACACCTCAAAAGATTAATCCATTATCAAACCATTTAAAAATGAATCAAAACAATAGCATACTGTCACATTTGAAAGTAGGTGAAACATCCCAAAACACTTCCAAGTGAGTCCCAACGCAATACCAAACGTCACAATGTTAGTAATTGTTCAAGTGACAAAATTAACAAAACTACAAGAAGCCACAAATACCCATCTGTACCATCTGCTGAATGTTCTTATTTCTCAGTGATGCACAAACACATTGAATTGTAAGTGCAAGGCTGACTAATGATGCAATCCAGGCAACTGGTAACTGGAATATTTCCAAACTCCGACTTGAAAAAATGCCCTGGAACGCCGTTTGAACTAGTAAATCCTACTTGTGAGAGCTGGTCGAGAGACTCCCACTTCACACACGAGGTCAACTGTGACGAGTGACAGCCATAATAATCATCACAAAAAGTGGACCTGGGCAATTAAAAGTAAACATTTGTTATAGGATAAAGAATCTGTTATTTCCAGTTAGCACAAGCCAAATTGTTAATTCAGCTGGAACGCTCTGAGATCGGAACTTGTAACTTTCAAGTGGGAAATAACCAACTTCCCAGTTGCCTGGAACACAGCATAAATGTGGTACTCACTGAGCCCTAAAACATATAAACTTGTTTTAAACATAAAATACAAACATCTAAACAATGTAACTTTTATTTTGGGCCCAGTAACTTCTTACAAGTGGTTAATTTGCATAATGATTTGGAAAAGCTAGTCATTCCACTGTTGGACTGTTGTTTGCAAACCCAAATACAAGCTCCAATTTGCAGACATAACAATTGATATCACATAACTTGTTCACGAAAGACAAATTTTGGTACTATCTTTGGACAAATTTCAAAATCGCCATTATCTAAGCGATTTCTGCCCAGTAGTAATGAGATAACCGAAACCCAAGCTCCAAGTTGCAGACATTACAACTGATAAAGTTTACAAGTTGTGCAAATTACACCACCGGCTATTTCAACAAAGTGAACATCATAAAGATAAGGTTTACTGAATCACACGTGAGCAATTGTTGACATGGGAAAAAATGAGCTAATATCTACTGTCATGGCACAAAGTAGCTGACAAGCGCAGAGCTGGATAAGAATGATAATAATCTTACTGCAAAGACGTAAAGGACGACGTTAATCCTGAGGAGCGAAACACTGAGCCATGCAGGGAAGTCTCGTGATTGATATGGCAACACAAGGCAAAAGAAAACATGTTTACGACGCAGTGCACGCCTTGAACTCGTGTAAGAAAAGATCTTTGGGAGGAAAAAAAAAATCTGCATCTGTCACCCGTGTCTGCAGGGTGACACGATGTGACACCCAAGACGAGCGGCCAGGGAAAATAAATGAGCGATCAAAGCAATTTAAGGACGCAAGATATTTCTGTAAATGCCACGACGAGTTGCCAGTTCCGCGAAAGGTGGAAAGAAACAGATGTCTGACATGCACTTTGGACCGAACTCAAAAAAGTAGACCACGGTTTGATTATAGAACTTATCACAGAACTTTTGTAACAAGTTAGTCTCATGTATTGTAGATAAAACAAGAATATATGCCTCCTGGATTGCATTTAAGGGTCAAAAATGAGTATAAATGATGACATGTAATACTTTTTAGATCATTATTGTGTATTTCTTTGCATGTATGTTTTAAACACAAAGTTTAACAATAAATACATAACTATAGGTTAAAAAAATAAGTCCTAAACGAATTAATGGGCATTTACGTTGCAAAAACTTGTTAATCCCCTAATGCAGTGCTTTCCAGGATCTTAAACAATTTGAAAACTAAAGCATACTAATTAAAAGTTGAAATCCATTATTTTTTATCTTATATGTAATGCAAAAAACAACAACACAGCAACATATTTTAAAATCTTGCAAAAAGTTGGCAACTCTTTACAAAAACAAACTTGCATCTCATAAGTTGAAGCAGTAATTACCTGTTGCAATTGGACCCTCTGGTTTTCGGCTTATGATCATCATGATTGCAAGTAAATTGTGATGCCAGCATCCAACGTGGAGAAAAACTTCCAAATTATTCAAAAAAAGAACAAAAGGTTGCGACTACATTCACGCTTACAGCATTTAGCAACAAAACACAGTCCTGGTAGCTTCTCTTGAACGCAGCTTTACGTCGTTTTTATCAGCTTTATTGACAACTTTATCAATAAACGTGCATGATTTGTTGAAAATAAAAGGTAAAAAACAGTTTTCTTGTAGTTCCCAAGTGGTAAAAGGCTGGTAAAAGAGTTAGCCTTGATTGTTTTAGGTTGAAACCCTGAGATATTTTCGGATGGGGGGTTGCTTCTTGTCTTGGCTAGCCGCTCCGGAGCTAGCCACAAAAACACTCCGGACAAGAGCCGCTCCCTTCGGTCAAAAAAATACCGCCAGTCCGCTGCTCGGTTCCGCTCTGCTCCCGTGATCCCCTCGCCTTTCTCTGTCTGAACAAGCCGTTGAAAAGCAGCACCATTCCCGTACAGATCCGCCTTGAGTAAAGCTTAGCAAACAGCGGCGACTCTACCGCTCGGTCAAACCCGAAAATCGTGCGCCCCCGTCGGCGTGCGAGGTGGGGGAAGGCTCGGTCCGCTTCCAGGCTCGTTGCGGTCAAGACGGAAGCCCCATGGTTCGGGTGGAGTGTTTTCTCTCGCCGTGGGAAGGTTCACCTGAGCGGGCAGAGCTTCAGATCCGCTCGGTGCAGTTTTAATCCCGGTTGTGAGTGGTTATTACTCGACGCAGCTGTGAGTGTTGTTGCTGAGGGCGTCTTCGCTTCGCCGCTGCTGCCGCCGCGGTGGGAGTTTTTCGGACCGAGGCGGCGCGGAGAGGCGGTGCTTAGAGAGAGCTCACGGGAGAACAGCGGCGGAGGGGCGGTGCTTAGAGGCAGAGCACGCCGAGGACAGGCAAAGGAGCGCCGCCTAGTGAGCGCGTAGGGAAGTGTGATTGATACAGTTTGTCCCAGTAACACAAACGTACAAGAACTGCCAGTACTCACCGTTTGTTCTCAAGAGGACAGTTTTCAGCATTATTTCAGACTGTGTTTTACTGTTTTTTCGTACAAAAAAATCCACTTAATAATTATAAATAGGCCTGTAAAAAAAAATAAATAAATAAATAAATAATGGGCCTGCAACTAAACATGGACAAAAAAGAAGTGAGAAAATATGAATAGATGTACCAGCTAAATTTCATATAGGCTGAGCGTTTTTGCTGTTGCTCTGTTTCAGTCAGTCATATAATACACTGAAGTCCTTAACCCATAGTCATAGCCATTTATTGTACATAATAGTGTTGCAGCCTTATTTTTACTCTACTTTCATAATGTTTTGTTAGATTTAATTATATTTTAATAGCCATTTATCTTGATAAGCATGTTTTTCTGTTTTTGAACCTTGCGTTCCAACACTGTAATTTCCCCACCTTGGGACAAATAAAGGTTATTTTATCTTATTGTATCATTTATGTTTAGTTAATCAACCAAGACAAAGAGATTCTTAAAGGTTGTAGGTGCACCATGAAACCTTTTCTGGTGAAGTGTCTGTCACCTATATTTATGCCTAGAATTTTGCCTGGAATGTTCCACAGTATGATAATACACTGAACTATCTTACATGTTTTCAATTACAGGTACAAAAAGAAAGAAAAAAAAAACATTTAATCATACTGTGAGCGGTTTCATAACTCTGCAGATCCGTAAATTGACCTGGTGTCATCATCTCCAGAAGGGTAACTGTGGAAGGCAAAAACATAACATCTCCTTGGATATAACTGGTGCGTACCTTCTGCCCAAAAAACATAGATATTACACCTTTAATTTCCACCTGTAGAATCAGAAAAGTTTACAAAATAAATTTACATTCTCAGACTAAACAGGAATGATTTTCTATAATCCACCCTTTGACCTGGAATTGAACTTCAGTTGTGGAGCAGTGACATTGATTATAGTTTTTTCATCATACTGTGGAGTAACTAGGCCAACAGGGACTGGTATTAGATTTGTTAAACAGACATAACCATAACTGAAAATGCAGACATCTTGTTGCGAAACATGGTTGTAAACTTAGAGCTCACACGTTTAGCCTCACTTTTCCAGGGGTCAGAGGTCACGGTGCACTGGTATTTTCCATGTCATTCGTTCAGTGGACGGGCAGTAAAGCGGGATGACACAGTTAGCGTGTCTTGTTAGCTGAATGCTGGGAAGCACTTCTAAATCAAGCCAATGGATGGAAAATTAACCAAAGACATTTTCTCCTTTGTGTTTTTATATTTTGTTCTGATTGCAGGCAGTCGTTTCCCAGACAGCCACCTACTGTAAATAAGAGTGTGCACTTTATACTTTATATTGTATTTTTATTACCATGTTTATTTATCCTATTTTTATTGCATGCGCCTATTTCATTCATTCCTGTCCTAAACTGTGTGTTGCAACAGTGGAATTTCCCCATTGTGGGACAAATAAAGGATCTCTTATCTTATCTTATCTTATCTTATCTTAAAGTGTGGATGACAGGTTTTTATCATTTTCTAATTTTGACTTTATTCAATGTATTAATACCTGTTGTAAACATACATTATAGTTTTACATCAATCAAGCAGCAGTTTGTGGAGAAAAATGGTTGGTTGAAAGTTACAGGAAATCAACAAACTGATGACATCACACTAGGAAGACAAAGGTTAAGCATAATTTACACAAAAGAAACGACTTTTTTAACCTTTTATACATTATTTCAACAAAATAAAGGTGTTCACGTGTGTTTTTCTTTGCCAAATGAAAAAATCTGTGACATTAGATGACATTTGGCCCAATGTACAGGATGGTTTCTTAATAATTTCCAAGTGTGATGTCATCATTTAAAACCACGAAGTAAAATAAAAAACTTTTAAAATGACTTAACTGGGATAAAATGTGTAAAGTATTTTAGCAAACGTTGAAATATATTTATCTTAACAGCATTTCAGTCAGTTGAGTAATCTAACATGCCATAGGCACTTTAACCACAGAGTAACACAATCAGTCAGATCTCCACGGTGCTTAATCACTTCTAGTTCTAGAAGCAACATTTTTATAGGCCTAAATTTTTTCCCATGCCTACAAAACTGGTCAGTCTTGGGGGATTAATGAATGTACAGTGTTTCCCACTCGTGCTTTACATGGCAAGCTTTACTATTTGGGTTTCAAATTACACCACAAAAATGTCAAAGCCATATTTTTCATACAAACGAGGAGTTTATTCATTGGGAACTTGCCACGAGCACGCGCATACCTGTGTGATTTTACATAAGGATGACTACTGTGACTATTTTAAAGCCAGAGAAAGTCTAGAAAGGGTGCATTGTTTAATTGTTGGGGAATATGAGCATTTTACACAAATCAGTACTTCATATAATATTTTAGCGACAAGGCTTTTCTCAAGTTCTCCAATGAAATGAATGGAATTCCATTTTAAAGCAAAACATGATCAGCAATTGTCAGGTGAATTTGCAGGATTTTGTGGTACTATGAATTCTTGTCAGTTATATAAATATAAAGAATAAAAGTATAACATGAAAACTATACCAACAGTTTGAAGCTGTGTTGGCGACGAAGAAAAAGTTGTCTTCAAATGCACTGCCAAATTTGAACTACTGTCTAGACAAATGTACATTTTCTGTGCATCTATTTTTATTGTATTTTATTCTTTATTTTATGCATGCCTTCTTTTACATATTTTTATTAAGTGTTATATGTTGCACCTTATGCCAAAGCAAGTTCCTGGTTTGTGAATTTTGTTCACTGACAATGGCAATAAACCTTTTTCTGATTCTGTTCTGTTCTGTTTCTGAGACAGTTGAATACAGGTGTGTGTGGACTTTGGACTTTATCAAAACTTGGATTATTTAGTAAAGTGAAAATGTTGGTTACTACAGACCCACTGTCTCCAGCCCTCGCCCAAGAAAGTGACACGAACACAATCCAAAAGCCGTCCATTTTGCATTAAACAGCAGGGTCAGCTCTTATGGTTTTAGTGTATTTGGTCACCGAGTTCTGTGGTTCTGCTGGGATCGTAACCGGATCTGGATGGGTACAAGGCCGGGGGTATATTTAGACGGTGGGACAGACGCAGGCATGAGAGCAGCGCTGGAGCTGAATACAAGCGCTGATCTGAGGCCGGCTAAAGTTAGCTTCAACTCCGAGGTGAGAAGTGAGTCCCGCTATATTTGCTCCCATAAATAAGACACTGGCACAGATCCGGCAGCAGCACTTTACACCCGCTGGCCTCTGCTGGACTCGGCTCAGACGGGACAGGCCAACGGCTCATCATTCCAGCGCAATAAAGGGGGACTATGTAACTTTTCTGGTCACCTGGTTGTCTGAAGAAAATGTAATTGCTGTGATGGATGAAAGTAGAAAAGGTTTTAAAGTCTATATGGTCTAATTAGGCAAGGCAAGTGTATTTGTAGAGTACAGTTGCTACACAAGGTAATTCAAAGTGCTTTACACAACAGGAAAGATTGCATTAAAATCACAAAATACGTAAAAACATACAGAATCATTGAAAAAAAAAATTCTATCTCTTAGTTTTAAATTTGTGAAGTTGCAGTTTGTGAAGAAATTTGAAAAATAAAGTTTAAAATTACAGGAAGCTGAGTTTTTAAGTGGAATCCCTCTGTGACGTCATCAAAAGGCGACGTGCAATTGAAAATACAGAGACAATTAACACTCAACAGACACGTTTTTCTGAAAGTTTAAACGATCATTCAACAAAATAAAGGTGTTATCAGGTATTATTATTTGTCAAAACATAACTATTGTGTAATTCATATGGATTTTGGTCCTTGTTTTCAAAATGGTTGCCAGGTAACAGCTGCTCATCTCCAACCAGGAAGTAACATTATAAACGTTACAAAAACTGTCCAACTGGGGACAAATAGACAAAATGTTGAGTAAAATCTTAAATATAATCATATTCACCTCGTTTTAGTGAAATGTGTTGTTGAACCTGTCATATGGACTGTAAAGGTATCATCTGGACACTGTTTTTGAAATAGAGACGTTTCAACTTCCATCCGACGTCATTTTCAATCTAAAGGCAGTGGTCCATGGAACTTGAATTTATACAGCCATGAGCTATATTTAGTCCTGTCCTAAGCGTTTAAACCTGAGACTCCTCTGAACGGTTTCAGATTAAAACATTGTCCAGATAACATCTCGGATCATTGGCGGCAGTAGCTCAGATGGCAGAGTGGTCGTCTTCTGATCCCGCTCTCAACATAAACATTGTCGGTTGAGCGGTCAGATCTACTGGCCCACAGGTCGGTTCTCAAAGTTGTCTAATTCTGACTTAGTTTGGTGCGAGGGCACCTGTGGCAACTATTTATTATTGTTTTGCATCTGTGAAGTTGCAGTTTGTGAAGTAATTTTGAAAAATACAAGTTTAAAATGACAGGAAGTGGTGCTGAATCCCTCTGTGATGTCATCAATAAGCGACGGGCCATTGTACAAATAGAGACAATTTACACAGAACTGACACAATTTTTTTGACAGTTGAAAGTGTCATCCAACAAGCTAAAGATGTTATCAGGTTTTGTCAAATCATAACTGTTGTGTTTTCAGAATGGTTGCTAGGTAACAGCTGCTCATCTCCAACCAGGAAGTAACATTATAAACATCACAAACACTGTCAAACGGGGGGCAAACAGGTAAAATGTTTAGTAAAATCTTAAATCTAATCACGTTGACAACGTTTTAGTGTCTGATGGTCAGATAGACTTTAATCTTGAAGTGAAAGTGACAATGGAGTTCAGTTGGCACAAATAAAACATAACATCTGCACAAAAGCTGAGCTCAATATGGATATAAATAAAAGTACAATGTTTTAACAACGATAAATAAAGACCAAATAATAACAAAAGGACATTTAAACCAAAGGATGACTGACCTCTTCCCAAAAAGGGACTTGGAAAAAGGAAGAGGAAGTCACGACCTCCGAATTTATAAATACACCAAGAGATTTTATCTGGATTTTAGTAGTTTTGACTCGATGAGATTAAATTACTCACGTGCTGCAGAACATTTCACTGGTTTCAAGGTTTCATGCAATATTTTAGTATAAAATAAGAGAATAACTTTGTCAATGTGAAAATATCTTAACCCATTGGCAGATAATTTGGATCGAAGTAGTGTATTGAAGCAAGTCAGAAAAAGTAAAATAATCTAGTTCCATCAAATAAATAATCTTAAAAATATCTGAAATTAAGCTTATTATCCTGAAATCAAGACATAAAATATAGAAACACTTCCAGAAATTGTTGTTTTTTTTTTTTCCCGCTGTGAATGGCATTAACCCAAGACCAGCACGTGACGTAGCTAGGCCAAGTTACTAGTCAGATCTGTGGAGAAAAAAAAAGTAAATAAAAGGTATAAAGCTGCATTTCTGCATTAATGCTATATACATAACCCATTCCATTAACTTTTTTAGGAATAACTGAACCTCAGCTGAGAATTTACCTTCACAATTTAGCACATTTCTGATGAGCTGCAAAAATATCTGTAACTGGGACATTAATAAAGAAAAAAGCCATTATCACCAACCCTTACGGAGGAATGTTTCTGACAGACACCGACACCTGGACTTTATTGATTTGTTTCTGGTCGCACTTTGGACAAGAATGTGTCGACTCGCATAATGTTGACTCACATGTTCTGTTTCTGCTTTAAAGAGCACAAAAACACGTGCGAAGGAAATCGGTGAGACTTCAAACGTAAACTCTGAGTCAGAACATTCACAAAGGGTAAAGTGACAGGTGTTTATGATTTTCTAATTTGGACTTTATTCAGCGTTTTAACACCTCTTGTAAAAATAAATGATAGTTTTACACCAATCAGGTCGCTGTTTGTGGAGAAAATCTGTGGAAAAATAAAAATAAATTGATGACATCACAGTGGTTATGCATAATTTACACAAAATAAACTACTTTTTTTTACCCTTTAAACATTGATTCAACAAAATGGTGTTCTTGTGTATATATTTTTTTTTTTCAAAATAAATAAATAAAATCTGTGACATTAGGTGAAATCAAAACATCAAAAAACTAAAAATAAATAAATAAAAGCTAAACTGCGGTCAAATTTGTAAAGATTTTAGCAGAATTTGAAATATATTCATCTTCACTGCATTTTAGTTCAATGAGTTCAACCTGTCATGGGCACTTTAAGGAGTGCACTGCCACCTGCTGGAGACGTTCTGCAAATACAAACCTTAGAGCACCATTGCAGATTTATTGACCTTGTGGATGGCTAATATTTCTGTAATTACTGGCCCTGTCCACATGAATCCAAAACTGGCACAAAGTTCAATGTTTTCACTGTCAGCACAAATAAACAAAAATGAAATTATTAATTCAAAATGGCTTCAAAAAGTGGTGCCATTATACAACACCAAAGACATGTTTTTGGTTGTGTTTTTTTGCCAATTGAGTTAACTGCAAGCAATAAAATTAAAATATAAAGTTTGTGAAGCCAATCCTTAACAAATAATGATAAGTTTCAACATTTGTAGATCAGAATTATGGAAATTTCTTGCAAAAAACATTGAACAGAACGACGTTTAAGGATTCAGTTACACTTTATCGTTTGTTTATCCAGAGTTTATGCAGGTTTCAAGATATTTAATGCCATAATCAATGTCAAAACAAGACATTTACGTTTTACCATGTCAAAACTACCAACTTCTAACCGTTCCATCCAGCAGCAGAATGACCAGAATATAATAAACTACTTTATAATATTCAAAAAGCTAATTTACATGAACTTTAAAGCATGCACATGTATGTTTTGAATGTTTTTTTTTTTAGATGATTTTGCTCTGGGGAGATAATTATTTGCTTAAATTTTTTTTTATTACAGTTACAGTGTTGTTCTGATGGATACATCTTTTTGTCAAACAGTTTTTTAGGTTTAATGCCTGTGGGGATTGAATTTACTGCCTTTTAATGCATTTTAACACCTTATTTTTGCCCAAATTCATTTAATTAGTTTTAATGCTGCGCGGAAACCCTGTTATCAATGTAAACAAATGAAAATCCTGTCACACAAATAAAGGGATGACATTTTATTTCAGCTCAATTCTCTGTACACTTCATATATTTTACACAACTCTTTCAAAATAAAAGCGTCGATCCTCCGCAGTCCCGCACAGAGCGAGGACATGAATAAATAAATACACGTGCGTTTGTCCATGTCCTTACGGCGACGAGACGGAGGACCAGTCGGGGAAAATAAATTAAACAACAAAGTAATAAAACCCGAACAGCAGGAAAAGACAATGTCCATTCAGAAGAAACACAGGGCTCAGAAACCAAGGCACTGCAGCAGGAACAGCTGTGGGACAAAGGACACATGGGCGGATGGACCACACACGCCTTTTAACAGAATTCAGCCCAAAATCTTCAGGTTTTCCTCAATGACTCTGACTCAAATGGTAAAATACTATTTCCCAACGAGACCAATTGAGCCTTTTAGTTATTTATTTCATTTATTCCATCTGTTTTGAGCCAGAAAAGAGTCCCGTTGTGATTGGTATTTTCTTTAAAGGCCCAGGAGAGTGTGTATGTCTGTTATTGTACAAAAGTCGAACAATAAAGAATCGTTTTCCTATTGATCCTGTAAAAGTCTGTAAACAAAAACAGTCTAAATTCCAGAATGGAGCAAAAGTGAAGGGGAACATAATGTGATTTCAATGAGGAAAGTGGGATTCATTGATTCTGATTAACCTCAGAATATCACAAAATAAGAAAAATCAAGATGGCTTTGACAAATTAAAACCAAAAACATAGCCTAAATTAAAGGCATGTACAATTGTATTTATTTATAGTATATTATGAGAGACTTTTTGTATTTTCATGTAAGAAAAATCGATGTGTATGTTTTACTGAACTGAACTTTACACTCAGAAAAGTTCACCGCACTCATTTTGTCTATAGATTTGTCACATACTTCAACACAAATTATATTTTCTGTGAGGCTCAAATACAATTCTAGGCTAGAAATTTGTATTTTTTTTTCTATCGTTCGCAATAGAAACGCAAGCTAGCTGACATTTCAACCCTGGAAATAAAAAAAAAATCATGACTATTTTTTGTTAAATCATTAGAATTTTGATCTGATGTCAGTTAAAAATTCAAAATGTATTATGCCCTTCTTCATTTTGCCTCCAGTCGCCTCCCTTCTGGAATTTTAAAAAGGTCGATAGATTCAATAAACGTCTGCCCCAGGACAAAAGAATATGAAATTATCCATCATCTAATAAATGGATTTTACTTTATAGCAAACAATAACAGCAAAATCTTAGAATCGGATCAAAACTTTTAACAATTTCGGCAAACATTTGAGAATTACAAGAAAATTTGCTGGATTTTCGCTCACTTTTACGACAATACCTATTCATTTTTATTTCATTCAGACTCTAATAAAGTGTCAACAATTTGAGTCAAAGTCACAGCGAAAAACTGTCATGCGATTTTGCAGCAGCACACACAAACACCGGTGTATAATGCGACTTCTAAATCTGAACTTCTGATTTCAAATGCATGATTCAACTCGTGCACAAACCAGGCCAGTGACGCATCGGGGTTTATTACGAACCATAACAGACCAAAATTATGGAAATTTAAGCAGAATTCCTAGTTAAAACATCTACTAAAGCATTAGGGACAGGCATGAGTTGTTTTCAGTGTGATTTGTTTGGAATAAATCATTGGTACATCATCAAATTTTGACATTTTTAAAGGAAATATTTGGGAAATCCATTGTGCCACATATGTGCAAATATAATCCAGAACAACCTTTGTGTACAAACAAGATCTATACACTTTCATTCTCATAACATCCATAATACAAACTCACTGGCCATTTTATTAGGCATATCTTAAACCAAACTTGTTATTGTTGCCTAATATTGGGATTTGATGATGCAAAAAAATAATAAAATCCCTTTTCTTTTTCATTATAGCTCAGGACTAAAGCAGAACCAGGACTAAAACTAAAGTCCAGGGGTCTCATTTGTGAAGGTTTATGTGGAATTCTGACTAAAAGTGCACATAAGGACGATTTTCAAACTCAGTCTTGAGGTTTTAAGTGAGACTGTCTCCTCTTTGAGCTCAGGATCCACTTCAGGCTCAGATCTGAAACCTCACAAACGCAAAGTTCTGAATTTTTTGGGACCAGACTACGTATTTTTGTACATACACTTTATATATGAGACTCCAGGACTTCACAACCAAGATTAAACCAAGAGCAGAAACGAAATATATTTATATTTTTGATTAGTCCAACAGTTTTACAGTTATTTTTACTGAAAATCAACCAAATGAAAGGTTGAAATATGGTGACTGAAGGCTTCTAGATAGAGAAGATTTACTAATAAAGTGTGTTATTGATGACATTTTGAATTTGTTTAATTGTTTTTTTTTAGGCATTTTGATTTGATAATGTTGTTCTCTTTGTAATAAAAAGCTCTTTTCGTACGTGCTTTAAAGTCTGTAAAGCCCAGATAACAATTAAGATGATCAAAATAAGACAACGATTATTATTTTTTTAAGTTGCCATGTCACGATTAGTCAATTAACTAAACCAAGACTAAACCAGAACTAAAGTTGCTGGTGTTTATGTGATTGTTTGATTGAACTTTGTGTGCCTAATAAAGCGGCCAGTGATCCGTCTAAACTTTGGTGCAAAAACCCCTAACATTCAAAACCTGCCTTCTTGTGATTACAGTGCATGGAAGTGTTGGATTTGATTGATTTTTGTTTTGAAATGCATGCGGAAGTGACCGGAATCATGATGTTTTGAGATAGAAATGGTGGTCACATCACATGCCTGGTGCTTTGATCTACTGGAGCAAAGAAAAGAGTGGATTTGTGAATAAGAACAGTGGAAGAGACGCCTCTTTCCTCTTAATATCATGTTGTTCCCTGAGAAAAATAAAAAGTACGATTCTTCTCTCCTGTAGTAACCTTAGACTGAGGGCTATTCCACAAAACAACCTCCAGGGGGCGCATCGATGGCACAACTGGTGGAGCAAATGGGGTGTACTTTTGGTCAATTTACCCAAAGTCATTTCAAACTCTGCTCCACCGACCCACGCAATGAATTTAAGGCAAAAACAAACTGATTTATCACTTAATATTCACATTTTATCTTGTTTTTGAGTAGTTTTTGCACCATTCACAGATGCGTTTTCAAATCTATTGCTTGTTTTGTGTACTTTAGGGCAAATTATTACAAATGGGTAAGAATTTTGTACTTCTAAGTCAACAAATCTTTAGGTGAGACGCTGCAGGTGAATAGGAAAAAAATCTTAAATTTAAAGATATCAGTATTAAACTTCTCCTGTAGTTTACTCACATAAACGTAAGAAAAAAATATATTACAAGTTTTTCATCATGTCGTGTTTTCATGTAGAAATAAAGCATTTTATGTGTAAAAATGGCCAAAATTGCACATATTTGGGACGTATAAAACTTAAAAATGGACAGAACCAGGTTCAGATTTTTTTAGTTCATTTTGTACATGTATTAGTTACAAAAAATACAGAGGGAATTTTAGATTTCTTATTGAGTTTTTAATTAAACTAGATTGAACTGAAAATTGTCCTAAAAATTCAAATTTGGCCTCAAACTTTAATAAATCAATTTGAGATTTCGGTATAAAAAAATCTTTCCGTATGTTTCGTCAAAATCTTGTTGAGTCCCAGATTGTACAGTTTGGTGTGGGAGCTGCTATAACGCTGATCTTTATGTCTCTGTGGGAGAGAAATGCATTTTAAGAAAATGGCCTTTGGAGTCACAATGTCCCAGAGAAATCTATGGATGAAGTGGATTAAATGAAATAATAAAACATCTTTAGGAGCAGATTGGACAAGTTTGTTGTTTCCACATGAAAGCCGATATGTTAAGAGAGCAAACTGACCCCAAAAAAAAATGTGAGAAAAATTTGTTTGGCCTGTGGTGTTTTGCCTTAAATATCTTCTGGGGTATAGACATTTAGCAGAATTTAATAATTTAACACAACATATAATTTGGTCTAAAATGTCAAAACTACTCAAATAAAGATTGACATTTTGAACTGACATCTTATTTTTGCCGCGCGCAGAGCGTTACCTGCTGGTTTTGTTTGATGAAGTAGCCCTCTGAGAACTATTCCAAACCTCCACATTTGCACCACTAAATCCTATAAAAATGCCATCTCAATCCGTGTGACGTCAAACTCAAAAAAATGATTGTCCTTGCGTCCCAAAAACGATGCACAAACGCTAACCATGCGTCTCTAACGGGCGGTGGATGAGCGGCGACTCATGCATACAGTAAGTAACACTTTGCAGTAGCAGCAGCAGCAGCAGCAGCAGCAGCGGCGGAAACAGCAGAACAAGCCGGCTCCAGGACCATCTTACACTCTCACTGTGTCCATTTACACAAACGTCCGAGGTCCTTCTCTTCTGTTTGCCAGTCTTTTAATGAAGGGACACTGCAAAAATAAACTCTTTACATTTGTTAGAATAAGACTTGAATTCAGAATGTTCATCTAGAGTCGTGTTTTCTTCATTTGTTTTAGAATATTCACTAGTTTCATTCATTTTTTTTCAAGCAATGTCAATAAAATGTATATATTCTTTTGTATTTTTGGGAGTATTTATTAAAGGTGCACTGTCACTTTTCTGATGGAGGAATATCTACCCGCTCGTCTCCATGGAGATTGCTTTGTTCCACAGTATATGGCATTAAACTTATCAATACAGAGAAAAACACACGTTACAGGTTAGATCTGTGGAGTTTCGAACCCGCTCACAGATTTTCAAAGTATTTTTTAACGTCTATGATTGAAAAACAAAACAAAAAACTTAAAGATAATGCCATACTGTGGAGCATTCAATTTAAAGGTGACAGTTTGCCACCAGAAAAGAAAAGAGAATAAATATTTATAGCAGGCTGGGCAATATTGACAAAAATGTATATCTTAATAGTTTTTGGCGTTTCCCGATAACAATAGATATCATGTCAAAAGAAAATGTGTTAAAATGTGTATTTCAACATTTTGGCTGAAGTTTTTTTTTTTATCAGCTAAATGTGAAATGTTTGTAAAATGAATCATAAAAGCGCAGAAATGTCACCTTATTGACTTATCTGAAAGTTTATATCATAGCTTTTTTCATTTTAACATTTAATCGTCTCTTTTTGTAGAATTTTAAAGTATAAACTATGTAGCTCACCAGTGACAGCTCACCATTTGCTCCGAGAGTAAATTTTCCATTAATTTTCCCGCAGGATTCAGAAGAAAATCATATCAAATGTTTGCTTCCAGAAGACATAATTTGTTTAAAATCTGTTTCGTAAAGTGTATAAATCGCCAAATAATTAAAACCGATTTTTAAATTTTCATGTGTTTTTTTAAGCAGAAAACTACAGTTAGTGTTTTTTAACTCTTAATATTTGAATTTCTCTAAATCCCTTTGGCTGAAATGAAGAATGAGAATGAGAAATTTACTTTGAAGTGGCCGATTTTCAAATTTTGCAAATCTTCAAAAAAACATTCACAATATTATCTACATGTTTAATATATTTCCCGCCTTTATCAGTTACAAATTCAAACTAAAGTCAAAAAATGCTCGAACTAATTAAACAGAATATCAAATAAAAATTGTAAAATCAAGTTAACATTCTGAATTCAAGCCATTCAAGAAATGTAAGTTTTCATTTCTGCAGTGTACATTTCAACAGTTGAAGTTGGGCCTGAGATAATAGTTTGTCGGAGAGTGAAATCTTGCTCAGAAAAGGACCAGGGGAAAAGGAGAGAACCGTGTGATCAGTTTGGTCTGTTCCCTGGGTTTCAGAGGTCGTAAGGTCAAAGGTGAGGGGTCATTGGGGGTCGTGCCGCTGTAGCGCCTCCTGTAGTTTCTTTCGGTAAACGGCGTACTTCTGCTCCACCACCCGGACGCGCTCCGACTCCTCCTTTTCAAGAATCCCCAGAAAGTTTTGGAGCTCGGGGACGGAGAAGGCGTGCCACTGGAAGACAAGATACAGAAGTGGGAATGAATTAAAGGTGCAAAGTGGAACTTTTCAGGCGGACGGTACGCTGCCTGCTCGTCTCCGTGGGAAAAAGGACGAGCCAGCTCAGAGTAAGAACGCATGTGTTTGAGCAATAAAAACACCACCACTGTGTATTTTATTCATTTGATTTGAATGATTTGATTGATTTCAACTATTTGTTACTGTGTTAGGATTTTTAATTAATTTTGCTGATTGTTTTGTTTACTGTTGTTGTTTGTGCATCGCTTTGGAAACGGTCATAAACTGTGCATTAAGGCTGTACACCTTTAGTCGTTTAGTCGATTAATCGGTCGATGGTGTCTTAGTCGACCAACATTTTTATTTAGTCGACCAGTTATTTTATTTAGATTTAAAGGATTCATGTGGCAAAAACAAGAAGATATGGAGTGAGTTTACTGAAGATTTTGGAGTCCAAAATAAATACACAGTTTCCTTGCACTTATCTGTAAAAATAGTTCATGTTTTTGCCTGAATTCCTCTGCCGTTGTGTCTTTTGAATGCAGTTTGGGTCAGATACATGGAAATACTTCATAGTTTTGATATATTTTTGCCACACCCCTTTTAGTCGATTAATTGGTTGATAGGGCAGGTCTTTAGTCGACCAAGAATTTCTTTAGAGAATGTACTGTTAAAATAAACTGGATTAAATTGGATAGGAAATGAATGCTGGATAGAGACATTTACTGTGGAACATTCTAATTAAAGCAATAAAATTTCCATGGAGACAAACAGGTCCCCTGCACCAGAGAAGTAACACAGTGCAAAGTAAAAGGACTATATTATGCATTTTTGGCTTTTTATACCACTTAATAACACTATAAGCTTTGTCTTTCCTTGAGTACAACATTAGTACAAACAGGGCCATTTATGAAATTATGTAAAGCAGCAGTATGTGGATAATTTAGAAAAGGATTTGCAGCGAGTATTTTGGTTTAATCTGATAGAAATGATGTTCTGTGTTCACTTGTGTTGTGTAAAGTCTGTCTAAGTTCTGAGTTATTTTGTTATTGGCATAAAGTGGTCTTCAACATTATCACAAAAACAAAAGAAGCACCCACCTACCTACAAATATATGTTCCACACAAACACGTGGATGAATACAGTTAAACAGGGGTCTATAATAGCACAGTAGTGAGCGCTCACCTCCACCTCTCCGGTCTCGTTCTCCTTCAGGACAAAGCTGAGCGTGTCTGTGTCTGGACCCGCGATCAGTCTGAGCAGCAGGGGGCGCTCCCACAAAGGCAGCTTCTGGAACAGGTCTGGAACGAACAGTACAACAAAACGAGTTACTTTAGCTGAACCCAAAACAGACATGGAGTTTCCTCAACGATGAAACACAAAGAAGTCATGCTCTAGATTATATTCTACTTTTTTTATTTCAGAGTAGAGCCTTCTCTTTAACCTTAAAGCACAGCTGAACTGATCAAGAGGAAGGGTTTAATGCAAGTGAGAAGGTCCCGTTTGAGAGGCCAAAGTGTTCCAAAACCTGTGTTGTGGTTTTGTATTTTGTTACTAAGCCCTGGACAGGCCGAGGTCAGTAGTGCGTGCGTGAGAAAAATGTTAATGATGATGAAAACAGGTAAGAATCGACACACACTCTGCATTTGTGAAAGCTGTAGGTCCTTGTCAGACGAACACAGTTTGTTTTTACATTTCGCTGCAGAACCGTGGACCTGAATTGAGGGGAAAATGCCCTGTTCAGATATTTCCTTTATGTTTGGCCTATTTAAAAAAAAAAATCCTGGTTAAGTTTTCTGCATTCAGGTATGGTTTTACATGTATTGAGTGAGTGAGTGAGAGATCCTTTAATTGTCCCACAATGGGGAAATTCCAGAAGAAGCAGCCGTTTCCAGCGCTAACAAAACTCTCAGAAAAGAAAAACAAGAACAGTATAGCGCTTTGTAATTATGAAAATAGAAGTGTATAGTTTTAGTGTAGCATAAAGGCCCACAGGTTAAAATTAAAATCATCTTTGTCCATTTTTAAAAAGAAACTAAAATTAGAGCGCTCAGAAAAATAATGAATAATAACACCACGAAGAGCTTAATTATGTAAACTCTTCACTTATGCTTGACAAACCCAATGTGTATATATCTGGTTAATGTGTACATCTTGTGAATATCTTAACGTGTACATTTATTTACATAGTAGTGTATGAGAAAATGCATACATTTAGTTTATTCTTGGTCTAATGCAGTGACAGCAAAGTGAAAAATGACTTTGATCCTTAAGTAGGAAACAGTGGCATTTTGTCTCTGGATCAATCTATGCTCTGGGCCTCATTTAAAGCTCAGAGCAGCTTCAGGCGTGTCCCGTTTACAAAATGTACTCTTTCAGCTATACTGAATGTTTAATGCTTTCATTGTATATTTAGTTATTTTGTAATAAACTAAACTATGTATTTTCTAAATAAAGTAATCATTATCACTCTTTAATACTCTGGCTTTTAACCCCGTGTGAGTATTATGTATTTTATTGATTAATTAATTTAGTTTATTGTTTTTATCTTTTATTTTAATGATTGTTTTTTAGCTAATATGTATTGTTTTAGGGTTTTATTTATCTTTTTATTATTGTTTTTAAGAGCACTGTTAGAGCAACTGTAATAAGTTTGTTTTTAAATGTTTTTTTCTTCTTTGCAGCACTTTGGAAATCTTTCAGTTTATAAAATGTGCTGTATAAATAAAGTGGAATCCGTCTTGCGTCCTCCCTCACCTTGGCCGTCTCTGTGCGTCTGCCTGTAGAGGGCGAACTTGCAGGGATTGTCCACGACGGTGAACATCTTGAGCAGGCCCTGGATGACCTCTCGTGTGGTGGTGAGCGAGCTGATGTGCAGCTGCTTCACACAGTCGCACGGGAGGTAAAACGACGTCCGCTTCTCCGTTCCCGAACACGGAGACTCCTCTGCGTTTCCGTCCGAGCAGAGCCGAGCGTTCCGATTGGCCGTCTGTCCATCGGGGGCGGGGCTTTCCACGCCCTGGACAGTGACGGGTCGACTCAGCCTCAAGTGGACTTTGATGAAACCGTTGTAGGAGCCGTCTGAAGACTGGAGAGAAGAGGAAATAGTATGTTTTTATTTTTTGTGTTTGTCATTCATCACGTTTAAAAAGACAAGCACAGTACAAAAATGAATGAAAAAGAGCAAAAAAGAAGAGCAATCTTATGTTATCTGTCCCCTTTTTCAACTTGTACTTAACACTGATGGTTTAAAAACGTAAACAATGACATACTTTAAAGACATATTAGGCTTTTCTTTTATCCTGTACTTCATAGAAATCACCATTTTACATTTTGTTCATCGTAAAATGCAATGTTGATCTAAAACAGCTTAAAGTCTAAACGACCGCTTAAAATTACAGGAAGTACTGAGTTCTACAATGGATTCCCTCTGTGATGTCATCAAAAAGAGACATTTTACACACAGCTGACACAATCTTTTTACAGTTTAAACGGTCATTCAACAAAATAAAGTTGTCATCAGTATTATTATTTGTCAAATCATAAATGTGGTGTAATTTCTATGGATTTTATCAGTTTGAAGACTAAGGTGTTACAGCGATATATTTTGTTTGTTGCGATATTGTTATTGCGTCAGCCAATACTGCGATATCAATACTTTTGCGATAGATTGTGCAGCCCTAGTTAGCGCAGCCTTAAAGGTCCATAAAGCCCTCACCAGTTTCATGCCGTTCTCGGACACATGTGAGTTGTACTCCTCAATCCGCTGTCGCACCTCTTCCTCCGACAGCTCCTTAGTTCCTCCTTCCTCTTCCTCTTTCGTCTCAACCTGAAAAACAAACACACAGACATTTTATTTCTGCATTTATGCTTGATACTGTCACCAGCAGAGGGCAGTAAATATCTCAACAATGGATATGTCTGGAAACCCCTTCATTTCCAGCACCATAGGATTATTTATGTTTATTGGGTTTATGTAGCCTCTTTCTTAGGGCTGCACAGTTAGTAAAAATTGATCAAAATCACAATTTGAATGGACGCAATCAGCAAAGGCTACTAATCTTATCTGTAAACATCAAAATATCCTGTTTTGTTCTGTATAAAAACAACAAAAATGTGACTAAAATTAACAAAAACACAACTAAAGAAGACAAGATTGTGACTAAAAGTGACAAAACAAGTGAAACACAAGATTATTTTATTAGTTTTTGCTCTAAAACGTACAATACCCAACCAAAAGCGTATTTACCTCCCATCTCCTGAAACGGTTTGAAAACCAGGTACTGCAGCTTTAAAGGGGCTGTACATGATTTTTACAGTTTTGAAACGTAAAAAACAAAACTGGTTTGTGCCCCTGGTTTTTGGCATGAAAAGATATAATGTCTTAAAGCATGTATTCGGGTGAAAATGAGACTGCAGCGCTTTCTATACATCTTTGTTTATTGTAATAGTGTAGTAAGAAAAAAATTATTATCATGATTTTCTTGGGGCCAGGTCATGATTTCGATTTTAATCACGATTCTTGTTCACTTTGTATTTTTCTATTGCCTTTAACAGAGCTGCACGATTTAAGAAAAATATCTAATTGTGATTTTTCTGACCAGTGCGATTGCGATTTATATTTTAATAGGATTCTGTTCAAATTCACATTTTAAACACAATCTTGTCGCTTATAGCCGCGCTTTGGTCATGTTCTTTTGTGTTTGTCATTTTTAAACACGTCTTTGTCGCTTTTAGTCGCATTTTTGTCGTTTTTAGTTGTGTTTTGGTGCATTGTGTTGCGCTTGTTGTTTGTTGGCCCAGTTTTGTTGCTTTTGAACACATTTTTACTGCTTTTTGTCGCGCTTTTGTCTCTTGTTTCAGAACATGTTTGTACAAATCCAAACTACAGTGTTAGCAGTTTTTATTCAAATCAAAGCTTGTGGAAGAAATTATTGCACTTCAAAAATTGCAGCCTTTGCCATTTGTTAATTGCATCCATTAAAATTGCGTTTTTGTGTGGATTTGGTTTAATTGTGCAGCTCTGGCCTTTAAGAGGTAAATAAAGTCATCTGCTCAGAGGCTTCAGAGGCTAAACAACAGGAGAATAAGTGTGTTTGAACAGACAGCTGCATTAAAGAGACAAACAGTGAATCATGATACCACAATTTCACAAAAAGAGAAGATTGTCACAGGGACGAGCTCACGATTCAGTGCGGCTGCAGACACTTCTGAGCCTCAGGTCATGTGACTCTGGAGCACATGTGACAGTGGAGGTCACGTGACACACAGTTCAAACACCAGCAGGAGTTTGACAGTGTTTGAACGTGTCTCACTGAATGACCTCAGCACATCCAGCTGCACACTGTCTCTAACACTTCAGCGAGTATCCTGTCGATGAATCAAGCCATTATTTCTATTGTATATTTAGACTTTATACACAGATTGTCAGCCAAATAAAGGTTGAAATATATTTGGTGAAGTCTAGATATAGATATTTACTAATGAAGTGTATTATGAACATTTGATACAGTTTATTCTTTTCTGACATTTTGATTTAATAATGCCACTGTCTTTGTTATTAAAATAATAATAATAATAATTGTTTGTGTTTTAGAGTTTGAGAAAAAGTGTGTTTGAACAGACAGCTGCATTAAAGAGAAACAGTGAATCACAATATGACGATTTCACAAAAACAGCAGAATGTCACAGGGACGATTGGATTTTTATCACCGTATCGTCCAGACCTAATCAACAGTATCTCAGAACTGGCCCCAGATTCTCACAGAACCCTGACATTCTTACATTTTACAAACAGAAACCTGCAGAAAAGGCGTGCTCTCTGCCTGATAGTGTTTGGGTCTGTGGCGTCCTTGGCTTTGGTGGAGCGGACGTGCACTTATTGTCCCCGTGCTTTGTGGTAAATGTCCTGCAGCCCTGGCTCTGTGTGGGATGTGGAGAAGGGAGGCTCCCACACAAACACAGGAAGCCCTCCAGTAAAGCGCTCTGTTACAGTCGGTTTCGGTCTTCATCTCTCACCACTGGAAGGCCAGGGGAAAGGTTTGGCTCAGAGTGGAGATACGAAAGTGGAGCAATGCAAAGTGTACGAACAAAAAAGAAAGAAAAGAAAAAGGGAAAGAGATCAGATACAAAGTCATGTTTAAGGCGAGACACTGCAGGTGAAAAAAATCTTGAATTTAAAGATATCAATTTGAAACTCCCCCTGTAGTTTACTCACATAAATGTAAGAAAAAAGATATTACTAGCTTTTAATCATGTCATGTTTTCATATAGAAATGACATATTAAATGTGTAAAAACGGCCAAAATTGCACATATTTGGGACATTTTAATCTGAAAAATGGACAAAACCAGGTTTAAATTTCTTACTTCATTTTGTACACACATAAGTTACAGAAAACTTTACAGACGGGATCTTGTTTAGTTTTTGAGTAAACTAGATTTGACTGAAAATTGTCCTAGACAAGTCCATTACGACCCGTCTAAATATCTTTTTCTTTTTTTTTATGTATTTTTGTTTTAATTACTGTAAAAAAAAAAAAAAAAAAAAAAAAAAAAAAAATCAAGAATTCTTGGTTTCAAAATCGCAATCATCTTTTCTTTTAAAATTTGAGTTTGAAATTTAAGGATTGTGACATGATAATGTTTTGTCTCCACACATTCATCTGTAGAAAGACAAAAAATGTATCAAAATAAGTGTTATAAGGATTGACATACATTCATTCATTCATTCATTCATTTTCTAGCGCTTGTTCCTGTTAGGGGTCGCGGGTGACTGGAGCCTATCCCAGTGACTTGGGATAGGACTGGGATTGATGTACAAATGAATGATAATAAATAATATATACATAATTCTAAAGAGCAATTTTTGTATGAAATATTCAAATTTTAAGATCTACAAATGTTGATGGCGGAACTAAATAAATCTGGAGGCGTTAACTCCATTTATCAGACCGCCATGATGTCTTTGGTGTTGAATAATGCTACCACTTTATAAAAAATATTGTGCTGCTGCTGACAGAGAAGACATTGGACTATGTGTCATTTCTTTCATGTGTGCAGGTAATCCCATGTGTATCAGTAATTACAGACACTCGAACCACAAACCAGGTCAATGCATCTGCAATCTGACAAATTCAAACAGAAATCCGACCTGTCTCCAACTCAATCCTAAACTATCATGGATTACAGGAAGTTGTGAGGTCGCATGAACCCGACCCACAGCAGGAGCGCTCGTGTTTGATGAATGTTGGATTTTTATGTAACTTTGGGGCCCCCTGTTTAAAATAACCTGCATTCCCCCTGTATTTCTAAACAGAGACTTTCCCACTGCCCCACATTCTCTCTCTCGGTGGGATAAAAGCTCTACAGTGAGGCTGCATCCTTCTGTACTATAAATAACTCGGTCAAACTGTGTGTTGCTAAGGCTGGCTCAGCAACGCTCTTTCATCGCTCCTAACTCCTCGCTTCCTCCCCTTCTCTCCTCCCTCATTCTTCCTCCAACTCCTTGATTCCTTCCTCCTTCTCAGCTCCTTGCCTTCCATCCGACTTCCTAGCTCCTTGGTTCCTTTCCTTACCCCTTCTCTCTCTGGCTCCTTGCTTCCTTTTCTCCTCCTTCTCGATCTGGTTCCTTGCTTCCTTTCCTCCTCTCTCTGGGTCCTTGCTTCCTTTCCTTCTCTCTCTGGGTTCTTGCTTCCTTTTCTCCTCCTTCTCTCTCTAGGTCCTTGCTGCCTTTCCTTCTCTCCTCCCTCCTTCTTCCTGCAGCTGGTTGATTCCTTCCTCCCTCTTAGCTCCTTCCCTTCCATCCAACTTTCTAGCTCCTTGTTTCCTTCCTTCTCCCCTTCTCTCTTTAGCTCCTTGCCTCCTTTCCTCTCCCCTTCTCTCTCTTTCTGGCTCCTTGCTTCCTTTCCTCTGACCTTTTATCTCTCTGGTTCCTTGCTTCCTTTTCTCTCCCCTTCTCTTCCTCTAACTCCTTCCTTTCCCATCCTCTCTGTAGGTCCTTGCTTCCTTTCCTCTTTTCCCCTCTTTGGCTCCTTGATTACTTTTCTCCCCTTCTTAGTAAAGTTTTACTACGACCCTCCTTGGGAAAAATTACACAGTGCTCCTTTAACATAATAAGAATGGAACATATTTTGTGGACAAGGTTTGAGCAAAAATACTTGTTTCCGTGCACCTGCAGTCCCTGAACAGGTTGATTCTGAACATAAAAGTTTTGTAAAATGCAAATACAGTAATTTGTTCCCAATAAAGCATTATTTCAGTCTCATTCTAAAACCAGTCCCAGTTCTGATCACACACTCAGTCCGGAGTTTTCTTGCGTTCACACGTGCATTCATGCGTACAGGCTTTCTCCCCGTCTTCCCTCCTAGCTCCTTGCTTCCTTTCCTCACCCCTCGTCGATGTAATCCCTCATTCGGCCAGGCGTGTTCCATCATTGAAAAGGTTTCAGGGGTTGTCATCCAGACGCTGTTTGAAGATCGAGACATTTCGACTTCTAGTCATTGTCAATCACTGATTGACAATGACATCTGGATAGAAGTCGAAATGACTCGGGGATGACAACCCCTGAAACCTTTTCTACGATTTCCTCACCCTTCAATCTCTGTAGCTCCTTGCTTCCTTTCCTCACACTCCCTCAGTCCTTGCTACCTTTCCTCTCCCCTCTCTCTGGCTCCATACTTCCTTTCATCCATGGTTCTCTCTCTGGTTCCTTGCTTCCTTTCCTCCCCCTTCGCTCTCTAGCTCCTTGCTTCCTTTCCTCTCCCCCTTCTCTCACTCTAGCTCCTTACTATCTCTTCTTTCCTCCCCCTTCTCTCTAGCTCCTTGCTTCCTTTCCCCTCCCTCGTCTCTCTCTCTCTCTCTTCTCATGAATACAAGCCTCACTCTGGACTTTCTCTCACTGTGATTTTCTCATTCAGGAAATTTCCGGTCGGCCCCCGCTGTTCGCCGAGATAGAAACGCTATCAGCTCCACTCCGTGTAACCGACTTCCTCTCCCCCTGCAACGCTGCACAAGAGCTCGAGTGGCTATTAAAATGTCAATGGAAATGTCAACGCAACAGTTTTTCAAATATGTCTAAGGATTTTAAGTACCAAATGGAAGAAGATGTCATGAAAGTCATATTTTCTGTTAAAATAGTACTTTTAAAAACTGTAATTACTGAAAGAACAAATAACTTTCCAAACATTACATGTGAAATAGTGAATGAATTGTAGAATTAACCAGAGAAGTGCAGAAATGTCACTTTATACTTTCATTTGACAGATTACAATGTGTCTTTGTTTCATTGCATGGGGGACAATAAAGTGTACCATAACCCCAAACCTATAAAGAAAAATATTACTTTACACTACCGAAACAGGATGAAAATGGAATAAAAAGAAAGAAAAAAGAAAAGGGAAAGTGTTCTTGTTGTTGCTCTATTCAATTACAAAAATGGGTAACACTTATAATTAGGCATGCATACAAAACATTTATAAATGTTTATGAATCAATAGCTAATCAATGACCAATATAAACTATCCACACTAATAACAATCATTAACATGAACTAACTCTGACCTTGACCAATGTGTTTAGTTATTTATACATGCTTTGTGTATAATGTTTCTATGCCTTATTTAAAATGTAATCCAAAAATGTTGTAATTGAAAATACTATAAGGTTCAGAATAATATGTGCATTAGTTAAACTGAAAAACCTGGACAAGGTTTATGCAAATACAATTTAAAGCTTTTTAATGCAGCATTTCAAGATGTTTAATGCCACACTCAAGACATTTACACTTTTATCATGTTAAATCTACCGGCTTTTAACCATTCCATTGGGCGACAGAACGACCAGGACATAATAAACAACTTTACTTTATTTATTGTTTTGATGGATGAATCTTTATTCAAAATGTTTTAGTTTTTTTTTTAGATTTAATGCCCTTGGGGATTGAATTTAATGCTTTTTAATGTATTTTAAGGCCACATTTTTTCGAAAATCCATTTAATGACCATTTAATGTGGAAGTGTCCTCCCACCGTCCAAAGACATGACTGTGTTCAGGTTAATTGGAAACTCTACATTGCCCGTAGTGTATGAATGTGAGAGTGAATGTTTGTCTGTCCTTGTCTCTGTGTCAGCTGTGATGAGTTGGCCACTGTCCAGGGTGTACCCTGCCTAATGCCCAAAGTCACTGGGATAGGCTCCAGTCACCCATGACCCCGGGAACGGGAATAAGCAGTAGAAATGAATGAATGAATGCCCTGCAGAAACCTCACTGGAGCAAAGCCACTTTTCTGACCTACACTGGCTTTGAAAACATTGCTGATAAAATGTATTAGTTCCATACTTTTACAGGTACAAGTGACAGTAAAGAAGTAATTGTTGGTGATGGATGAATCGATACCAAATATCAATATATCGATACTGACAGAGATATAGAAAAGTATCGATACTTGTGCAAAAATATTGATCCTTAAAAAATTCAGATTTCTAAAAATAATTGTGTTTACATTTTTGAAATTAATTGTTTCTAGTTTTCTGCACATATATTTATTTTTTCATATTAGTTCAAGCAGAGTTTGAAAGAAAAAGATAAGATACAGTTGTTAGTGGTGGTCAGTTCAAAACTCTTAATTTGCCGTAGTATTACGTGGTATCGGATTCAATAAAAAATCTGTTGCGTCGCTCATGTAATCATTTGAAATACTTGCAATTTCAATTATGAGCCAAATAATCATGAACACGTTTTGCCATAGTCAAGCAGCGTTATTCCTGCAACATTTATAATCTTTTGGTATGAAAATTGCATTAATAAACATGGCGTTATCAATAGTTTTGTGAAATATTGTGCAGCTCTATTTCCGCCTCCACAAATCAGACACGGTGGCTTCAGAGTCCAAACGCTGCTGCAGAACATACACAGAACACATGTGCCTCCACGAAATATAATTATCCCTTAATGAGCTTTCACACTGAGCCGTCCACAGAGCATGAAGAATCCATTACACTTCACTGTCTGCAATTTACACGGGCCTGAGCGGGGAATTACCCATCAGCCTCAGCCGGCCACAACAGGCGACTCAGACACAAACATCATCAGCAACATACGCAACATTTTACACTTTTGTGACCAGCGAACCATTAACTAATCTGTATTTACAATTTTAAAAGGAAAAAAAATATTCTGCGTTAGCCTTTAAACATGCTCTCGAGTGCCTTAAATTTGCCATCACATGTAAAAAAAAAAAAAAAAAAAAGTTTATTATTCATTCTATGACCTGTGTTATCAGTCACTTTGATATGACACTTACTGAGTGCATCCAACAGCTGATGGCGCTGCTGCTCGGAACGAGTTTAGCGATGATTTAAGGACTAAAAACAGTGGAATATTCTCACATAAATGACGTAGATGATCGGAAAATATGTCCCAGATCAAAGGAGTTCAGCAGGACGTGTGTTTGACACTCAGAGGGAGAGGGATTTTCTGATAAATATTCCTCAAAACAGCGTGAATGCCGTTGAATGTTACATTCATTGTTAGAACAGGGTTAAAAGAGAAAAAGTCCCTGCAGCAGAATATGTGTCCTAGAAGGAGAGTAAAGGCTAAGAACCTCCAGTAACTAGAGGTAAAATATTATCTGTTACATCATTTTAATAATGTAGAGTTTGTCTACTACATGTTAAAAAGGAGCATATGTCATTTTAAAGGGGACATTAAAAGGGACGTGTCATTTTAAAGGTTTGTTTTAAAACATGAGATGGCACATTTAAGGCATGTTTAAAGGCTAACAGCAATATGAAAAATGCTGAATAATTTTCCTTTAACAAAGAAAAAATGTATTTGGCTCTCAAAAAATAGTGATCTATCGAAGAATATTATGAGCAATATATAAATGATTGCATGTATCGCAATATCATGATAATATCGTATTGCGAGCAGTGTATCGTGCATCGTCAGGGACCCAGCAGCAGCATCAGGAGAAGAGGAGCATCAAGAGAAGAGCAGCACAAATAGAAACACTCGGGTTAAGAGCTTTTCAGAACATAGGTGCTAAATGGAGCTCACAGGAGACAAGCAGTTTCTCTGGCACTGTGTTATCGGCTCACATTGTTTAGCTGATTAACCAGTCAATGCTGTTTTAGTCGAGAAATTCAAGTATTTTAATCAGATTTTTAGGTTTTGGGACAACAATAGAACAAGAAGGTATGGAGTGAGATAGCTACAGACAAATTTGGGATTTTTTTTTTTTTTTTTTTTTTTTAAGAAAATACTTAATACCTAATACTTATCTGCATAAATAATGTCGTGTCGTTTGAGTCCAGCTTGGTTGTTTGAGCGACCAAATGAGTAGATAGAAATAATAATAATAGAATAATGAAATTGTATAAAATAAGTAACTACGTTTTCTCTGTTTTTGGACAGCTTAGCACTGATATTTCCTTTTTTACAGCATAAAATATTCGTCGATGTAAACCCTCATTCGTCCAGGTGTGGTCCATCGTAGAAAGGGTTTCAGAGGTTGTCATCCGGACGCTGTTTAAAGATCGAGACGTTTCGACTTTTATCCCAAAGTCATTGTCAATCAGAGAGCTGGTATGGGAACATGGTCTTATATGCTACTCTAAGTACTGGGAGTCCTGCCCCCAGGGAGGAGTCACTGAAACCTGTCTTGTAAGAAAATTGTTTGTTTGTCACCTGGGACTTGATTAATAGGTCTATCTTGTTGATTAATGGTTGGCCTCACCTAGTTTCACCTGTGACTAAGGTCTATTGTTATTGATAGTTGGCTGTAGCTCCCTCCTCACTACTGATTACCTCATTAGCATTTGACTGGTCTATTGATCTAGACCAAGGTGTCAGGATGCTGTCATAAATTTTGGCTAAATTAAATCTTAAGCCCCCATTCCTGTTTAAAGAAGGATTTTCTCTTTTTACAAAAATGGCCTCCTTTACTCCTCTTTCAAACCAGTTCTTCTCTCTGCTCAAAATCTTCACCTCACTGTCCTCAAACGAGTGATTTGTAGCTTTTAGGTGCAGATGGACCGCACTCTGCGGTCCTGTGGAAAATCTTCTGTGTTGGTACAGCCTTTTGTGCAATGGCTGTTTTGTTTCTCCTATGTAACGTTCTTTACAACTATCCTCACTGCACTCTATCGAATAAACTACATTGCTCTGTTTCTCTGTCGGCCTCTTGTCCTTCGGGTGGACCAGTTTCTGTTTAAGTGTGTTGCCTGGTTTGAAATGAACAGGGATGTCGTGTTGTCTAAAAATCCTTTGAAACTTCTCAGACAAGCCCGAGACATAAGGGATAGTGACCCCCCTTCTGCTGAGGTCTTTTTCCTTTCTGTCCTGTTTCTTGGCTCTTCTGACTTTGTTGAAGGCCCAGTTGGGGTATCCACAAGCTGAGAGGGCACGGTATAGAGGGCCTAGAGAGCAAGCATGACTCTACCAGACTGGCCAGTGACGGGTCAGATCTGCGGAGAGGCAACTCTATTCACAATTAGAATGTTTGCTTTTGCACTTTTATAATGCGTGAGAATTCCAGGTAAAACAGTGCTACCTTCGTGCACACGGGCAGGTTGCAGACTCTCCATCAGAAAAACGTGACATAATGCACCTTGAAAAGTTAAAACTGCGCATGTTTGTCGTCCGAAATTTAAAATAATGAAAAGTAGAGCTGTTCAAGGCATTTCCATTATGCAAAACTAAACCTTACACAACCTCAAGTCACCTCTGTGCTCCGACATTAAGGCCTTCTGACCGATCTGGAGCAAAAGACCTCAAAAGACTCCGACAAATTATTCATACATTTTGCGTTTGTTTTTGTTTTTTTGTTACAACTTTCAATAGAGACACAACTTCTTAGCTAAACAAATGTGCACTTGAGTGTTTTCTTTGTCCAGATCCACATTTGCGTAGATGCTTTTAAGGCCGGAGCACTCAAGGACGCTATCGGCACAAACGTCTTTAAGTAGTGAGCGAGGAAAAGCCATCTACATAATTGGTGCAAAAAGCTGACAAAGCAAAGTGCACACTGGACACTTTATTACGATGGCGTCAACAAATGAGCGTAAATCAAATGATATTTTCTCTTTTTCTTCCTTTAAACCCTAAGGATGATTGAGGATTGTTGGGTGGAAATGTAAGAAGAAAAGCAAACCCTAACTCGAACCCCTAGCAGCCTAAAAGTTACTTAAATCCACACGCTTTTCCATTCTGATTGTTGAGACTAAAACAGGACTAAACTATGAGCCAGGACTAAAACATGAGCTAGGACTAAAACAGGACTAAAATATGAGCCAGGACTAAAACAGGACTGACCCAGATTAAGCCAGATTTAAACCCGAACAAGAAAAACAGAGATAAACTTAAAGTTTTTGTCTCCATTCTGAAGTTCAGGACTAAATCTGGACAAAACCAGGATTAAAACAGGACTTAACCAGGACTAAACCAGGACTGAACCTGGAGTCAATAAATTAGAATAGACTGACTGAACTGCGACAATACCATGATTAAACCAACTAAACCCGAACTAAAACATGGCTAAACCAGCATTAAACAAGGACTAAAACAGGACAAAAACAAGACTAGAAACAGAACATGACTGAACAAGGAATAAAAAGTAAGTTAAAACAAAACCAGGACAAAGACTGATTGAACCAGGATTAAACCAGGACTAAACCAGGACTAGGACAAGACCAGAACTGATCCACGAGTAAAAAGTAAATTAGAACAAAACCAGGACAAAACCAAGACAAAAACCGACTTACCCATAACTAAACCAGGATTAAACTAAACCAGGAGATCATTTGAATACATATTTCTTAGTTAATTACATCGTTAGTAAAGTGCAGAGTGTTTCTTGTAGCTTCAGTTTGTCGCTGCTGCAGAAAAGGCCAGACAAGCTAATCCATATTCTAGTGTGTCAGCATCTCGTGGAAAGCCCGACTAAACCAAGCGGTCAATAATTCAGAGCAAATCAGACACCAAGGACATGAGCGGAAAATGGAATACAAGGCTAGTTTAAATGGTTTTTACAGCTCGGCACTGCAATGTGTGTCAAAATGAGAAAATTAGAAAACGTTTACTTTAATTCCGCTCTGGTGAGGGTTGAACTTTGTTGGGAAAATATGCTGCTGCAATTGTGATGGTGTACTACAGAGATATTCAACTTTATTTTACAGAAGGCCAGGTTTTTTTTCGGATGGTTTTGTCCTCGAGGTCGAAAACGTGCCTTTTGAAATATGAAAAAAAAAAATTTAAATAATACAAAAGGCTTGAACAACAGGATTTAAAAAGGCTTTAACAACATCTGCAGAACTAAACCAGGACTAAACCAGGACTAACCCAGAATTAAACCAGGTTTAAACCAGGACTGATCCAGGAGTAAATCAGAGCAAATCCAGGGGAATCTGGGGCTAATCCCAGTCTAATCCAAGTCAAATCCAGGACTAAACCAGGTCTAAACCAGGACTAAACCAGGTCTACACTAGGACAAACCAGGTCTAAACCAGGACTAAAACCAGGTCTAAACTAGGTCTAAACTAGGTCTAATCCAGGACTAAACCAGGTTTGATCCAGGACTGAACCAGGACTAAATCAGGTCTAAACCAGGACTAAACCAGGACCAGGTGTAAACCGGGACTAAACCAGGACTAACCCAGAATTAAACCAGGACAGAACCAGGACTGATCCAGGAGTAAATCAGAGCAAATCCAGGGGAATCTGGGGCTAATCCTGGTCTAATCCAAGTCAAATCCAGAACTAAACCAGGTCTAAACCAGGACTAATCCAGGTCTACACTAGGACAAACCAGGTCTAAACCAGGACTAAAACCAGGTCTAAACTAGGTCTAATCCAGGACTAAACCAGGTTTGATCCAGGACTGAACCAGGACTAAACCAAAACTAAACCACTAACAACAGATAAAAATATTTTCTATATTTTCAAACACGTGTTGAGGGCCGGATCATAACCGTTGGAGGGCCTGATTCGGCCCGCAGGCCTTAAATTGAATAGCCCTGGTGCAGTAGATGGACTTGTGCTTTTAAAGGAGAGTTCAGTTCCAAGTTCCAAATTTTAAACCTTTGCAGAAGCTTTGACATTCGGGAAAAAACTGAAACACGAGCTGCTAACCATCACAAGAATAACACATTTGTAGAGGTATAAACTGTAGGATTAGCAGCTTTTACACATAATAACAGAACGATTTTGTTTGCAGAGGAAATTGCAGTTTCGATTCAAATTGTGACATACTACCATCTTACAGCATAATTCTAGTATTATCTATTCACGGGTTTCAGCTTCCAGTTTGTTGGCAACGTGATATTTTCAGCCTTCAGAGGGAATAATATTTAGTTTTGGATTGTTAATCGCTATGGCAACAGTCCTCATGTTGCATCACTCTGAAACCCGTGGATGGAGTGTTTATGCATAATACAATGTTCCCAGTCTCAAAATACAGATTAATACATATTTCAGAATGCAAATCTTTTCAGACCAGATGCTCTTCATTAGCAGTCATGATGAAATAAACGACGGCGAGGTGTGACTTGCTCAGAGACACAACGACAGCACACAACAAATTTAGCAATCTCTATGGAGACAAGCACTCCACGAAGCTGTTTTTTGCTGGATTTATAGCAATAATTCTAGTTTATTAGCCTGACTATATTATTAAATGGACAGAGGCGGTGCAAAATGTTATCTGTTGATTAATTTAAGTAGAGTTCGTACAAAACACGTAAAATATTGTACCTGCCGTAATTAGAAACGCATAAAATACAGCATTACACAACTAAAGACATCTGACCTCGATGTTTGTCTATACTGATTTGTAAACAAATGTTGGGCTCATATTTACCTGAAAATATTATTGTTTAAAGAGAACAAGAAATCGATTGCATAAAGATGTAGCTTAAAGTCTGTCAGGTTCTCATACATTTTTCTAATTATGATTTACTTTGTGGTAAATATTTATCATAATTCGAGTTGCGGTTGGTGAAAAAAATTGTGAAAAATAAAAGTTTAAAATTACAGGAAGTAGTGCTGAATCCCTCTAAGCAACATACCATTGAAAATAAAGGGACAATTTACAGCAACGGACACATTTTTCCGACAGTTTAAACACTCATTCAACAAAATATCTATCTAGTCAGATATTATTTATTGCCAATTCCTAACTATTGTGTAATTTATATGGATTTTGACCCTTGTTTTCAAAATGGTTGCTAGGTAACAGTTGTAGAATACCTCTATGTCATATTTGCTGCTCATGTTCAACCAGGAAGTACAATTATGAACCAAAATGGTCAAAGTGGCGACAAAATGTTAAGCAAAATTTTAAATATAATCATGTTCACTACGTATGCATCGTTGAACCGTTCAGATCTAAATCATATTTAAACTACACAAATGACACAAATTTGGTTCTGACTCAAACTGGGAAATTACAGGGGCAACAAAAATGCCCATAATTGAATAAATGTAAGATACGTTTATTACTACACTGTGAAACATTCCGGGTAAAACGATTACAGTTTCACAAGACCAGCAGGAGCCTGACACTCCACTAGAAAAGTTACACAGCGCACCTTTAAGTTTTGGTGATTTTTTTTTTCACCAAAGAAATAAGATTAACCCAATTTATGGATGACCTGCTTTTACACATTTTTAAGTAGCACAGAAACACAGTTGTGTGGAGTGACTGAGGGTTCAGTTGTAGAGCGGCGTTATGTATCTGAATGAGAGCGCAGTTTCCATGGCAACCGGAGCAGGCTGCAGCAGAGCGAGAAAGAGAGAATGCACAGGCCGACTGTATCTGAAGTGGAGCAAAAGTGAAAGCAAAAACATCTCCCACGCACAGAAAAGATGAGACGGATAATTTACAGTAACGAGAAAAGCGTGTCTGAATTTTTTGGCGTTTGAAGAAAAAAAAAGTAGCATGAGCTCATAACGCTTCCACATAAAAATCAAAACGTTCTAGTTCTTTGTCAGGAAAGTTGCAGTGCACAATCGTAGCAGTATCATGGGTCAAATTCGCGTTACATTCAGTCGGTCAATCACGGTCTTTAAATGCATCTCATGGATTTGATTATTATCTGCTTTGTGGAGAGAAATGTTATGTAAAACAGTTACATTTGATGTGAGCAATCGGATTTCTCTCTGACCACACCGGCAGGATTGACAAGGATTATTATACAGAAAAATGGCAAACTAAAGCGGTGAAAGAAAAAAGAAAGCAATTTTAAAAGTCATTATACTTAAACGCACACATGTAAACACACAGCAAAAATCAGATTTAATTATATTATTCTAGTGGCCGTGTAAATGTCCTGATCTCCTGAACCAATCCAACTGTATCCAAAGGTTCATTGATACTGTATATTTCTTCTTAAATTATGATAGTTTTGAATATGGGTGCAACAACTAACCAAATTAAATGTGACTGGATTGTTGTAATCGACTGACTTAAATAAAATAAATCAGTAAAAAAAAACTTGTGTTATTTGGGACAATAAACAAAAGACAGCACCATTATTTAAATCCAAATGCCATGAAGGCACATTTCATACTTTCAATGAGAATATATTGGTGTCATTACAGGGATTTGGTAAAAATGTACAATAATCATTTGTGGGGCGGACATTAACAATTATTTTAGTAGTTGACTAGTCAGCAATTATTTTTACCATCAGTCGACAAGTGAAACAATTGTATATTTAGACTTTTTAGTACACCATCAACCAAATAAATGTTGAAATATGGAAAATAAAGGCTTCTAGACCAAGAATATTTATAAATGAAGCGTATTATTGATGAAAATCAGCTATTTGATTCAACTATTTGCTTGCTTTGTATTTGACATGTTTTAGAGTCTGTATAGTTCAATTAACAATTATGATTGTCAATTTTTATAGTTGATTATTTTTTATTGTCACAATCATAATTAGTCAATTAATCATTGCAGCCATAATCATTTTGTAGTAGACAACGGTCTTATTTTTCTTGCAAAGTTCAGGAACCCAGAACTAAGACCAAGTCATGCAGGACTAAACCAAGTCTAAAGGGCTAAACTGGGCTGAAACCTTTGATATTTGTGAACCAAACCATTTTGAGAAATATCTAATAAAGGAATTGTTTACATAAATGCTAATCAAGCATGTTTCAAGGTTACACAGTTTTAACTCGTCTCCATGTCTTTCTGGACCTTCTCCGGTGTCTAAAGCCTCTCGGGCTGAGGTTAAGTAACTGTCTGAGCTCTGACTAATGAACTTTGTGAACTGGAGCCGACAGGAGCAGATCAATGTCACATATTAGCCGCACAGAGCTCCAAGAAACACATTATCGGACCTGGTTTGGTCACGGCTTGGATCTACGCAGACCTGGTTTCGAAGTAATCTTGTTTTAGATCATGTTTAGCCCTGGTTTAGTCCCATTTACCCTTGGTTTTGTTGTTAGATCTGATGCAATGCTAGTTCTGATCTCATTTAGTCCCAGTTCAGTTTCGATTCAGTCCTCATTTAGATCTGGATGTATAAAGGAAACCAAGAACTGGTAATGTTGTTAGATCTGATGTAAACCCTGTTTTAAATCGCATTTAGTCCTGGTTTAGTCTTTTAGTTTAGTCCCAGTTTAGACCTGGGCGTATAGAGATAACAGAGGCTGATGTTAGTCCTGGTTAAGTGCCTCTAAACCTGGTTAAGACCAGCATAAGTCTATTTTAGATCACGTTTAGCCCTTGTTTAGTTCTATTTACACCTGGTATTGTTGTTAGATCTCGTGTTTTGATCTCATTTAGTCCAGATTTAGTCCTATAGTTTAGTCCCAGTTTAGTCCAAGTTTAGACCTGGATGTAGAGAAAAAACAGGGGTTGATATTAGTCCTGGTTTATTGCTTCTCAAACCTGGTTGAACCTGGTATCACTGACCCTGTATAGTCCTGGTTTAGCGTTAGTTAGGAGTAATAATGAGATTAGACTTTGTTCAATGTTAATTTAGTCTGGTTTTGACAATGTTTAATCCTGGTTTAGGCCTAATGTCTGATGTAGTCATAGTTTATAGTTAGTTTGCTTTGAGTTTAGACCAGCTTTAGACTAACTTTGATCCTGGTTTACTCCAAAAACGAAATAAAAATGACTTTCAGAAATGAATCTGAATCGTCATTAAAACCCAGCTCTATTTCAAGTTTAGACCGGTTACTTTCCTCCTCCTAGTTTAGATTTGGTTTGTGATGGCTTTGGCTCTCATTTAGTCCTGTTTTAGATCTCGTGTGAACCTGTTTCAGTCCAGGTTAAGTCCTCATACTCTGAAGTTACACAAGAGAGATACGACACAGTAGAGCTACAGCCCTGTGCACAAACCAACCACTTCCTCTGTACACTTCTGCTTTCCCACATCAGCAACATGTTTGTTTCTGATTCAAAGTCAACAACTGAAAACACACAACAATAAACATGAAAGAGAAACCTGTGATAAAATAAAAATGAAAATGAAGAACAGGTCAAATTGAAGATTTGTTGACCTGGTTTATGGTTAAAATCTTTTCCATTACTGAACCCATTTACATGAAACAAAAAACGGATACAAAGTCCAACATCTTCTCTGTCGGCATAAATAAACAAGAAACTATTGCCAGTATTAAAGTGTGGTTTCTTAAAGAGTAAAAACGCTAATTAAGCCAAAACTCCCTGCGTAAAACTATAGAACACGTGTCTGCACTTGAGTTCTAAATACAGACTAAATAAATAAATACAATAAATAAACAAAATTCAAACAATACAAACTGTGCTAAAGTATGCAAATATCTATTAACACTCAACACACTTAATTTTCAAGGTTCTTCTCTGAATGCATTCTTAAAGACGTGTAAGTTAAATCTCTTGATCTGAAGTTCAGTCTCATCCAGATATAGACTTTTAATCGTTACCAGTGAACACAAAAGTCAGCAGTTCCTCTGAAAGTTTCTTCAACATCTGAACTCTGCACATAGTTTTGCAAAAAGACTGACTGTGAACCTCTCGATTAGAAGGACACAAGCTGATGACTGACGATTACAAATGACTGAATCTTGATCTTGATTCAAACTTTGCACAACAAAATATACCAACAGATAAAGAATAAAAACACAAAAGCAACCCCAATTTTCCCGCTTTAGAAAACAAAAAACCGGTGTGTACCTTAGGAGCATGTTTTGGTTTACGGAAGAAGGAAGTCTTGGCCGTGAAGAAGGTAAAATCCTCGCTCTCATCGTCCAGACTGCAGTAGCCGCTGCTCATGCTGTTGCTGCTGCTCATCGAGGGTGTCAGCACCGAGTTCACCGTCATTTAGTCAAACCAAAACAGGACCAAGAAACTAACAGGAAATGTGTGTCTTCTTCAGTAGACAAGAACCCCTGACATGGATAAGCCACTGTGCACGTCTTCAATGCTGAATGAGTCTTTCAGTGTCTTCTTTTGACCAAAGCAAAGCCAAATTAACCATGAAATGTAGTCATTTCTTCATCAAGTTCTCAGTCGTATGAAAATGTCTTTCCAAAATGTCTTTAATTGGCACCTTTTCAGCTGAACTTTGTTGATGTCCAAGTCTAAAATCTTTCTAAGTTCTGCACGTCGTCCAAAGTTTATCGACTCTTAGAAAGCTAGACCAAAATATAAAAAAGCAATGTAGAAATGTCCAACAAAGTCACTCTCCGACAGCTTTTGCAAGTTTAGATCTTCCGTTTTCTTTGCAGTCTGTTGATCATAGCATCGAGTAGCACCAAAATTCAAACTGCACCAGGAAGTGTCCATCAAAAAGCCATTTCAAATTTTACAACACAACTTTGCCCGGTTAGAAAAGCACAATCCCTGGCTTGTACGGACCACGAAATCTTCCATCTATCTCCACATCTGAGCCTTAGCAGCACCTTGCTCTCCGGCGCAGGTGAAGTTAAACCAGACTCTTCAAAGTGCCACCCGAGCTACGGAAACGCGAGAAGTGTCATCGACTTCCTCTTGACGTGGTACGGCGGCGTTGCTGAGAGAGATTGCATGCGACGGCTGATGGTTTGAAGGGAAAAACATACAAGAAGCAGGTCATGTGATCCACCTAAGCATGACACGTAGTGGTGGCGGCGCTGGGTTACATTACAGAAACATGAGAGACACCTGCTTTAGCCACGAGCAGCAGGTGAAACCAACCGTGGCTTGAGCAAACCAGGATGGAAAATTCAACGTTTGCTGCAAGGAAAAAAGTATAAATTTCTTGCTCAAGACACTTTACAAATCAAAATGTACCAAAAACGTTGAGGAACAATGAGGTTCTGTGCCGATTGCAACTGAATTTGTTAGTTTGCAAAACGTAAAGACAGTAAAAATGTGAAAAAGATCCTTGACCGGTTTAAAAAGTAGCGTTGATTTGGTCCATGTTTGTATCTTTAGTCCTTGTTTAGTCCTTGTTTATTCTTGTTTCATTCTTGTCTTGTTTGACTTCCAGTTTAGTTCACAGTCAAGAAATGTTTTGTTGCTGAAAAGATCCTTGTTTGACTTGCAATAATCCAAGTTTAGACCCTGTTTTTTCTTGATTTAATTCTGATTCAGTCCTTGTTTTCTTCAGCTTTCGTTCTCAGTTCAACTTTGCTTGTCAAAACCGGCGCCTGACATTCTCAATATTCAAAATCCTGAATTTGCATGTCTTGCCAGTCGTCTCGTCGCTTCCAGCTTGCAAATACACGCCCAAAAAACACTACATTTGCAGATTTCTTGACAAGATTCCCATTCCAGAGCCAACGGCTGCACATAATTCATCCATCCATGTTTCTCTGCTTTGCACCGCTGTCCTGTAGCAGCCGCAAATGTAGAATGATGTCTCCTACTCACAACCTCATTCCTCCTCTCTCTCTCTCTCCCTCTCTCTCTCTCTCTCTCAGTCCTCTCTTTGCTGCAGGCTCGCTCGCCCATCTGTGCCTCTCTCACCCCCCTCCCTCCCCTCTTTGCAGGCTCTTCCTGCTGCGAGCTAAAGGGCTGCGCAATGAAAGCGAAGCAGCCACTTCCTCCTCGCACGAGAGATGATTCGAAGATACGACAGCTTGTTTTGCATTGAAGTAACAGTCAGGAAGTCAAGGTACAAATGTGTAGTATGTCTCTTAGGGATGGGGCAAGCTCTCGTGCCATAAAATATAAGATAAAAATGCTACCAAATTGGGTACATTGGATTTTTTTCCCCCCAATGTTGTTTACATTTGAATCGGGCAAATAAAACATTAAGTACTGGCGAGTTACATCTCATGAAAGAAATGAGAGCAAAACATATCAAATAAAAACAAAGAAACTGTGAGGCCAAAACTGTAAAATGCAGTTTTATTTAGAATGTCAAATCATCGTCTTGTCTCGTTCTTGCGGACCCAATTTCGTCTCATTTTGTCTTGTAGGAATTGTGTTTCGGGTCCCATCCCTAATGTCTATGATGCTATTGATCTAGATATGATCCAGTAAAAACATCTTGGACTGGTATAATATATAGAAATATGTGCATTCCTCGTGTCAAAATGCACTGTTTTGTAGTTGCAGCACAACTACAGTTGCAGCAGCATGTTAAAAGGTTGACACATGGAGCAGCATACTGACCATGCATTTAGCCTTCCTGAGGTTGTGAGACGGGGCCCGACTTTAACAATGGTTAAATCTAGGCTAAAAATATCTCTTCTTAGCGGTGCATATGACTGAGGGAATTTGATTTTTGCATTATTAAATATTTTCTATGTTGGTTTTTTTGTAATATACGAATAATGGATTTAAACCTAAATCAGATTAAAACAAACAAACAAACATGTAAACCAGGGCCACACAGAACCAAACTGGCACCACACGGTTCATACCAAAATTCATACCAATATCAGGGTCTAAACAAAGTCACGCCACAAGAACAGTCTCTTTCCCTCTGCCATTGGATTCAAGAACACTTTATAACACCTGCCACTTTAACAATAATATTATAAAAGCAGCTCTATTTGCACTGCTACATTTGCACTACTGTCTGTCCAACTGTACATTTCTGTATATAGTGTTAGTCCACTCTGTTTTATTTAATTTATTCTTAATCTTATGCATGCCTCTTTTATATATTTTGCAAATATTTTACTCATTGTTTTATGTTGCACCTTACACCAAAGTAAGATCCTGTGTTTGTGAATTTTGATCACTGACAATGGCAATAAACCGATTCTGATTCTGAAGTCTAGACCAGGTCTAAAACAGCATATACGAGATCTAAACCAGTGCTAAAACTGGGTCTAAACCAGGTTCAAACCAGGTCTAAACCAGGCTGGAAACACAGCATATACGACATTTAAACCAGTGCTAAAGCAGTGTCTTAACCATGACTAAACCAGGTCTAAACTAGATCTTAACCAGGTCTAAACAAGGCAAAGTGGCAAACATGACGGTGTCTCAGATGCTTGAGGCTGTTCAGTGTGAAGCCTGTGACTCAGTAATGAATTATAGGCGACTTATTGATTTATGCAAAACAGCACACACCGGGAAAGGAAATGGTAAAGCTGTTTTAAATAGGATTTGTTTCATCGACCATCTGAATCCAGACTAAACCTTCAAAACTTCATGCTCATGACTTAGAATAATTTCACGAAAAATTGAAAATAAATTATTCTAGATAACTGATATTTATAATGCTTACACGACCCTGCGCCCAAGGTTTAAGTCAATATAATATGCCAAACACAATATATAGAAATGTAAACAATATCGTGAATATTGTTTAGAAGATATGTAACATTTGAAAATCAAGTTAATCATTAATAGTAAAACAATGCTGATTAAAAATAACAATGTATGTTGTAAACGTTCAAATAAAAAAGTATAAAGGTGATATTTCTAGGGCTGTAGTCATTTAGTCGATTAATTGGTCCATGGTGTCTTGGTGTCGGCCAACATTTTTATTAGTTGACTAATTATTTCAGTTAGAAAGTTAATAGGGTTTATATGGCTAAAACAGCAAAAATAAGAAGATATGGAGTGAGATTGATGAATATTTTGGATAAATACACAGTTTCCTTTGCACTTATCTGTAAAATAGTTGTTTTTGCATGAATTCCTGTGCAGTTGTGGTCTTCTGAGTGCAGTTTGGGTCTGATACATGGAAAAACGACATAGTTTTGATATATTTTTGCCACACCTCCTTTTAGTCGATTAATCGGTCGATAAGGCAGGGCTTTAGTCAGCCCTAGACATTTCTGCACTTTTGTGATTAATTTTACCGACATTTTACATTTATCTAACAAATAAAGCTGAACTAATCTGTTTAAAGACATGTTTTAACACACATTTCTGTTTCATTGACATTTTTCGTTATATACTGTGTATCGTTATCGGAATTCTCCAAATATTGAGATGTTCATTTTTATCGATATCACCCAGGCCTACGTTTAAATGCATTTGCTTCTAGATATGATAAAAGTCAAAAGCTGCAACTGATTCACAAAAAAAGAGGCCAATGAATTCAAACGCACAAAATTGTCAGGAATAATAAACGATTTTACGCAATCAATTTAGATTTTTACATAAAAGAGAGACGAGAAACCTTAATATACAAATAGTTTCACGACACTGAGGTATAATGCAAAGATTCTACATCTTAAAATACGAAGTCAGTTATAAAAGACAAGCTTAAGAGAACAGATGTAGACGACTAGTGTTTAAAAACAAACAGTTGTAATGTTTTTCTCCCATCCCCGCTGATAAAACCCCCCTCGACGGCAGAACAACAGCGACAAATGCTCGGCCGCTGGGTAGAGCAGCCAGAGCTGGAGGTGAGAGCGGGAATAATGAGCGATCGGCTTCAGATGGAGATTACCGCGACCTTTGACCCTGCCACATGCCTCCTCCTGACCCCGACACGACCTCCGGGCAAAAGGGACGCCAATGCCTCAGAAAGGTGAACAATAATGACACATCTGCTGCAGGACGCACGACTTTTGAGCTTCAGTTTCTATCTCTTGGGATTTGTACCATGAAGAGTGAAGTGGACATGTTGTATTTTCTATTGAAGATTAAGCAAAAATTAAGCAAGATTAAGCAAAAATATGACTATACATGTCAGAATCTGGTTTGACGAATTTTCAATGTGTCAAAGTTTAGCTTTCTTTTCCAATAAAATAAGTATCTTCTGTTCTGTACTTTTTTGCTAGTATTAACATGCATGTATTTTCTGAACAGCTTTTTTCAGACGCCAAAGTGAAACCGAGGTGAACCGGCAGTGCTCAGTCAATAGCAACACTTAAAACTCTTACGTTCAGCTTTGGAATATATTATTATAGTTCTTATTAAATGCAGACAGCACCCAATTTAGTCAGAAAATGCTGCTTTGTATTATAGCTACTCAAATCACTGCATCTTCCTTATATGATAAACTAATTACTATTAACAAACTAAAAAAAACTACAAAATTCTTCATTCTTTTGTCCTTTTCTTTGCAAGACATTTATTATAATCACACATAATCATGCAAAAATCACCTTCAAACTGCTTTTATCCTTGTTACAAAGGTGTTTCCTCATCATTGCTTGCTCAAAGTATTATTTGGCTTGGTGAATGTTTGAGTTAATCCTGTATCGTCCTGCAACTGAGGCAGAAAATGTGTGTTCTCACTTCCCCCCACCTACTTCCCAGTACTTTGAAAAATGTATAGCTATAAAAAAAAAAAGTCAATTTTCAAACATAAAAACATGTAAATCCACTGCTTGTTACAGTGAAATGTCACAGTGAAGAGGCGGGGCTTATCAGTTCTGCACTTTTGAAGAGGAATTCAATGGATATGTTGAGCCATTTTACGTGAATATTGCAGTTTACAATGAACAAAATGTAAAATGATGATCTACTTATGTTATGGTTCAATACTAAGCACCTAAAAAAACATTTAATAATCTAAGTAGAAAGAGTAGGCCTTCTCCGACTCCAAACATGAGACTTATCTGCAAATATTCATGCCCAAAGTTAAATGATACAATAATAATTTCATGCAGCCTTTTGTATCCTTAAGTGCTTCAATTGCTAATTTTCTTTATCCTGAACTTGACATTACAAACATGTATTCAGTCTGTTATTATCTGTCAAACCATCTTGTATGTGCACGGTTTCAAATGCTAATCCATCTAGTTAAACAATATTGCTTCCTGCTCGCTAACTATTCAATCGCTAACATCCGTCAATATAATGAGTCCGAAGCACACGGTAAAACACTCCAGTCTTATTAATTCAGTGCTCGTTTCTTTGTGTACTATTTACGGCGTATTGGGACGAGGAGGCGATCGATTTGTGCTGAAGCCGGCACAACAGGGGCTCGTAAAGATGGGAAATAGAAAAAAGAAAAGCAGCTCCGAGGTAGTTAAAGAGGAGAGAGGGAAAAGTAAGAAAGCGAGGGAGAAGGAGATTGTGGAGGAGAAAAGCGACCGGAGGAAATGTAACGTCAACTCTGCTCTCGTCTGCTGCAGAGAACGCTTTGAGACGCTTTAGAAGTCAGTGTTTACTCTTTATAGGCGCCATTTTGAGTACCATTTAAAAGATGCATTATTCTGTTTTGAATTGTTATTTGATGTAAAATGTATAGATTGGGGTAAAGAAAAATAGAACGACTTCATGAGAGCACAATGTTATGGTTTTGAAAGAAAATTATTGATTAAGAAAAGTTGCAAAAAACTAGCTCTGTTTTGATCGTTTGAATGTTGTTGTTTTTTAGTGCAAATGTGTAAATGCTGCTTCTTTGGCCCAGATGATCCTTGATCTTGATCTCTGTTTTCTTTGAACTGGTTGAAAAAAGGTTAATATACAAAAAACAAAAAATTGCACCACAAAAATTGTACAAATCGTAGCTAAATGTACAAAATCTAGACCTCGATCAAGGCACATGTCCTATCTTGCAATGATAAGGATGTGGAGCCCAGATTGGGACGGAAACAAGGGTTTTAAAGGACACATATTCTGCTACAGTGATCTTTTTGAGCTTTTAATCATGTTCTGTCATCAAAAACACACCTGGAGTTGCATTCAGCTGCATTCACACCGTTTTAAGGAATGTTGACTTGAAAATTCTCTCTCGGAGCGTCAAAAACACTTCCTGCTGAACTCCCTCGATCGATGTGTTTTTTTCAAATTTCATACGTCACTTACGCTGTTTCAAGTCTTTCCTCACAGACTCGCTCTGAGCATTGTTTAAAGGCTAATAACAATATGAAAAATGCATAATAATTTTCCTTTAGTAGTTCACTGTTTACTACTCAAAAGAAATGTTTAAATTGTCTCGTTTTCAAGAGGAGAAAAACACTTTGTCCAACTGCATGATGTCATACAGTGGTGTAATGCAAGAAGTGCTCCTGCTGTGTGTTTTTAAAGTCAATGCACCGATCATTTCTACTGTCAAATGTGTTTCAATGTGCAGCTATCAACTTACATACTATAACAGCGGTTGTCGTTAGCTTCATTTAAAGGCCCTGTACCTGATTTTTAATGTTTTCAAACGTGAAAAATAGAACTAGTGCAAATGGCCAATCTCACAAGATCCAAATGTTGCCAAACTCCTCGAACAGGTTCCATGTCAGACTTTTTTAGCTCGCTCAAACAATAACATGTCGAAAAAGCCTAAATATGGTTTGTCAGAATGCGTTCTTCGTCTGTAACACAGTCATTATAGAGACCAAAGCGAGGAGGCAGCTCATAACCGGTCGTTTACATCGTTTTGAAGCTGGAATGTCAAAACAAGAAGTACTCTATTTAGTGTAATTGACTTAAAGCCTCAGAGGCCAAAGAACACAAAAAACCCAGACTCAACCTCAGCAACAGCAACACCACAATATAGACTTTAATATAGATTTAAAGTATCAATACTGAAAAATAAAATCACAAAAAGGACTAAATGGAACCTTTTCTGGGTAGTTTTAGAACACTGTTGAGTTTTATCAGAACCACATGCTAAAGTACTGTTAAGTTAAAATGTGTAGTGTAAAAAAAGACTGTTCTCAATAAGGTGTCAATAACGATTGAGCCTTTTCCTTAGAATTGAAAGTGAGTTTGACGTTGTATGTTATATGATACAAATTAATTTACATCTTGTGATTAAAACTAGCCTGACCATTCCCACTGTCTTTCAATATCTGTCAGTTTTGAAAGATCGTGTGTCTGGGATGATCGCTAAACCCCCAGCTTCCTTTATTCTATTAGAATGGAGGCCAGGCAAGATAAAAACTAGGATTCATTTATTTATCGTTATCTCGTGGTAATCATTGCAGTTCACCTCCATTTTCCTCAACTTAAAGGGGCTGTTCCTGATTTTTACTGTTTTGAAACATAAAAAACAGAACTAGTTCATGTATCTGATTTTTTTTATGTAAAGTAAAGTAAAATCTATATTGTCCTGGCACATATTGTAAAAGTATCTATTCAGGTGAAAATGAGACCACAGCACTTTCTCTGCATCTATTTATAGACCATTTTATTCTACGAGAAGCAGGAAGTGGGTTCTTTGCATGCTAACATTTGATAACTTTACCCAGGACGTTAAACTTGCTCAGAGAAGTCTTTATAAACTTGTGGAGGTGAATATTTAGGATGCTGGAACTGCATTAGGAAAGTGAGCGATACATGTGACTGACGTAAAGACTTTAAAATAAACTAGCTCTCTTTTTCACGTTTCAAAACAGTAAAAATCTGATACAGTGTCTTTAATATTTCATGCAATTTTAGTAATTCCTCATAAGATCGTCAAAAGTATCAGAAATCAGATGCTAGTTGATACTAAAACTAGTATCTAAATTAGATAATCATTTGAACAAGTATGGATGCTAAAGAAAATCACATAAACAGGACACAGTTTGAGTTTCAGAGTGATCTTGAGCTTTATCAGAACTATAACACAAAGAAAGTACTGGTATTTTGTGTTGAAAAGTACACTCTACTGTTTAAAAAAAAGAAAATGTGTGTTATCCTTGAGGTATTGGAATTGTCAATAAGTATCAAGCCATTCCTTAGTGCCAAAATTGAGTTACAAATTTTAGTTTCATAACACAAATTCGTTATTAATCTTAAGTCTTTCCTTGTATGATTTTTTTGTTGTTCTTTTTGACCACTGTACGATGAAACAGTGTGCGACGTCAGTACCAAAAATATACACACATCTTTAAACAGATCTCGTCAGCGCAGGCCTCTTCATCCATTAAAACATTTACAAAAGCTAAAGTTGATCCGACAAAGTTCTGTTCTCTTTCTGTTCTCTTTCAGCGGAGCGTTTTTCCTCGAGAACAACGCAACGACTGCAGGATAAACCGAGTCAGACAAGCCATGACGCAACCATGTCTTCTTCAGAGCTAGGAACATTTTGTGTCCAAATAAGGAACGAGCGAGCCCATTCATCAGAGCTTCACAGAGGTTATGTAAAAGTGTAGGAGCTGCACCAAACACAGCGGGACTCTGACTCACGACGAACTATAAACGTCAATCTTATGTCATTCATAACGTCGTATTCAGCCCAAGTTTGGTAGAACGCACTGCTGTCCTGCTGTCAGAAGGAGCAGGAGCAACATCACTGTCAGATTAGAACAATATATCAGTATGTTATCATTTTTATGTTTAGGTATCGGGAAGATTTTACAGAATATATCAGAAAAATAACTTTAGAAGAAATCTTAATGTATTTCTAATGGACCCAGATGAGCAAAGAAGCTAAAAAAGGCAGATATGTGTTTGAACAATAATCATAAAAGAACTACAAATTACACAAAGTGGCAGATTAATACATGCTTTACTTAGTGTTTACAAAATTTGAATGTAAATTTGAGAACTTGGCTTAACTTCAAGTGCCTCTGACTACTCATTGAACTAAAATGCAGTTCAAATTCTGCTAAAATCTTTACAGAATTTACCCCAGTTTAGCTATTTTTTTTAGGGTTTTAATTTCACTTCCTGATTGTAAATGATGACATCACACTGGGAAATTCCCAAGAAACCATCCTGACCACAAACTTTTCAATTTTCACGAAGAAAAATACATGTGAACACCTTTATTTTGTTAAATTAATGTTGAAAAGGTGAAAAAAGTATTTTACTTTTCTCCACGAACAGCGACCTGATTGGTGTAAAACTATAATTTATATTTACAACAGGTCTTAATACACTGAATAAAGTAAAAAAAATAACAACGATCCACAAGTATAAGCATTTACTAGCCTTAACCATTTGACACGGGGCGAGGTTTCCCGCTGTTTTTTCTGTTTATGTTCACACCTTTATTCTGTTGAAATAATGGGGGTCAAAGGGGTAAAAAGAGTTGTTCATTTTGTGTAAATTATGCATCACTTTTGGATGGAGTCTCTCTAGTTTGTTTTTACTTCTTGTAATTTACAACAGATTTTTAAACTTTTCTCAACAAACGGCTACTTGACTGTTGTAAAGCTCTCATTTATATTTACAACAGGGATTAATACAACAAATAAAGTCAAAATTAGAAAATCATAAAAATCTGTGGCAGCGAGATACAAGTCACGAAGCCGGACTATGGGAAATATAACAAAGTATGGGGACTTTTAACTTAATTTTACAATAAATTCAGCTAATTTATATTTGCAAATATAGATTATCAGACACAACAGCATTTCTAACATCTGTATTGACTGGACAATTACTATGATTAAATGGTACTTTGCAGAAATATTTAAACAAAACTTCGACACCGAACATGTTCATCAAAAGAGACAAGGGCCACCACATTGATTTCACTTTAAAATAAACTTCCCTTGTCCTCGTGTTGTCCTCCCTTGTCCAGAACCCAACAAAAAGCCAGTGCTGCATGAAGACTGCAGGGTGTTTTACCTTTGACTGTTGTGACGCGGAGCTAAGGATTCTGGGAGGTGGAGTTCTTTCATGCTTTCTGTCTCTCTGGTTGCAGTCGAGTTGGACTTGGCTCTCGCACTCCAGGTGACACGTGTAACTGCAATCTGCAAAGAAAAGAAACGTTCAGATTCATTTACGTCAAACTAATAAAAGAATCACATGTTCCAGATATGTTTTTGTCACGTTTCGTTGTGTGTTTATTGCTTTATATTATGTTTTAGTCGCATTTTTGTTGCTTTTTTGTGTATTTGATGCTTTTATTCACATTTCTGACACGTTTAGTTGCATGTTTGTCGCTTCTAGTCATGTGTTTGCAGCTTTTAGTTTTGTTTTTGACGCTTTTAGTAGCATTTTTCTCACTTTTAGTAGCGTTGTTGTCACTTCTAGTCGTGTGTTTGTTGCTTTTAGTCAGTGTTTTTGTCACTTTTTATAGCGTCTTTGTTGCTTGCTGCGTCCGTTCAGATTTGATTTCGATCAATTGTGTAAAAAGCCGTAAAGTTTAGTATTGATTCTTATAGGAAGAAATGTTGGGGACCACTGCCTTAAGCAAACTTGAGAGGTTAGTTGCGTATGTTATTATTTCATTCTATATGAAGGACAAATGCTTCACATCCAAATTTCAAAATGTAAAAAGTAACATCCCCCAATTCTCATTCAGAAATTGGAAATGAAAAGTTAAACAAAGCATGGTTTACTACAAATACTTGAGCAAACAAATCACAAAACCAAAGATTGCACAGATCTGGAGCTTGTTTGTGATTGGACAGAACTGAACCACATCCTGTGTCCGGTTTCTCAAAGTGTTTGCAACTGATCGAATGTGAAGTGGTCAAATGTGGCTAAAACTGTGGAGGAGAACATGTTTAAAGGTCGAACACTTCTGAAACGTAATTATACAGCACAATATTTAGATTTCCATAGTTTTTTTTTTTATTATTTTTGACTCTCTGTAATCACAAGCAATACTTCTTCACATTTCAAATCTTCACAATAAAGAATACCGGAAATAAATAGCGTTTTTTACCATTTCCATACCAAAATACTCAAAAAAATATATACTCCAATCTGTAAGTACAAATTGCCTTTACATTTTTGTTTTGTTCTATTATATTCCCAGCAGTTATTTGAGATTATTTTTTGTAACTTGCACATTTGACTGTATATAATAAAGAAAAGCTCACTTCCACCTCAGGCCTCAAACCAGTGAAAGCCGGTGTAACAGCTCCATCTAGTGGCAGAATTTGGTGGTACGTGTGATCATTACACTGAATAAAGCTCATTCACTTTTCCATCTGGTGAAGATTTAGAGTTTAATGTTGTGATTCATTATTGCACTGTTCAAAATCAACATTACAAATACTTTCGCCTCAGTAACCAAAATGAAAAAGATTTACTTTGTGTGCTGAGGATGACAAAATAATTCAGTTAATTGATCATTTTGATTATTCAGTTCACAATTTCAAATAAAAGATTGTCTCTGCATTAGGGAAGGGAGATGTGGCTAAACATTTTAATCATGAAATAAAACAGAACATTTGCGATAAGGGTATAATTGACAATATAAATGACTCTAGACTAAACACTTATTTGACTTGTTTAAAGGCGAGACACTACAGGCAAAACTCTTTTTTTTCCCAATGTTTTGTTTTTTGGTCAGTTTGCTCTCTCAACATATCGACATAAAGATCACCACTAAAAGTAGATCCTACATCAAACTGTACAATCTTGGACTGAACAAGATTTTGAACATACAGAAAGATTTTTTAATATCTAATTCTTAAACTAATTTATTGAAGCTTTAAGTAAAAAAAAAAAGAGGCAACTTTTTTTTTTTTTACTCAAAAACTAAATAAGAAATCCAAAATACCCTCTGTAAAGTTTTTTTGTAACTAAACGAAAGAAATTTAAACCTTCTTTTGTCAATTTTTTCAGATTTAAATGTCCCAAATATGCGCAATTTTGGCCAATTTTACACATAAAATGCCTCATTTCTACATGAAAACATATCATGAAAAACACATATCTTTTTCAAGGGAAATTTAAAATTGACATCTATCAATTTAAGATTTTTTCCTATTCGCTTGTAGTGTCTCACCTTAAAGGTACGTTACCCATTTTTTCATGTAAGAAAGTAAAATCAGTTCAGCCTCAGCACAGATCTGTTGTAAAAGCATGTGTTCAGGTCAAAATGATTTGTGCTGTTTGTGTGCAATTATACAGCATTGCACCTTCAAAGATATTCAACATGTGTTCAGTTGTTATAATTTTGCTTCCACTCCTCCGGTAAACACTGATTTTTAATGCGTCTAAAGCCATTAGCGTTCACAATTTGATGCAATATAAAATTAACTTTGCAATTATGAGGCAAATCTGCTGCAGTGTACGTAGAATTATATCACGATGTTCCAGATGTCCTGTTGCCCCAAAAGAAAATGATAAATCATGAACGATATGATGTGGCCCAGCTCTAGTCACATAATCTCTATATTCAAACAATATCCATTAGAATTGTGCCAAAACCATGTCTGCACATGTTATTGTATTTCAAACTCAATGTTCTAATTTTGAATATTCCCAAAAAACCAACAATATACATGTCTTTTCTTACAGTAAAAACCAAAACGGCTGCATCAGTCGTGCCTCAGAGAAAAGAATAGCATTTCCTACGTCCCCCATAATCCCGTGCTGTTTTGTTTATGGGTTCGGTGGAGGACAGTGCTGTTTGATTCTGACTCGACTGCGGCGTTTGGTTGTTCTACTTTGGGACATCGCCACATGAAAAGACCCACAGGCGGAGGGACACCAGGATGACTCACGGGTTTAAGACGGGACAGAAACAGAGGGTAAGAAAAAGTTGACACAAAACATAAGAAGGAAAGAAAGGATTCAGATACAAGAACAAAGAATAGTTCCCAAAAATCACTAAAATAACCACAAGGAAGGGTTTAACTGTGCAAATATAGCTTTACGAATTCAATCTGCATCACAGTTCAAGAATGATTTCATTTCATTTTAAACAAAATTGAAAGAAAGAAAAAACAGAAAGTAAAATAAAACACAAACAACCTCAAAACTTGCAACTGTGGTCCACAAAACATAATCTTTCTGATGAAAACTAGACCTAAGCATTCAGTAAAAGAAAAGAAATACAGAAAAAAACATGATTTAAGAAGTGTCTGAAGAGAACTAGAAGAACTAGAGAACTAAGAACTAAATGACAAGATTCTTGAACAAAACTAAACCAGGACTAGAACAAAACTAAAACAGGACTAGAACTAAACTAGAACTAAACTAAACCAGGACTAGAATAACACTAAACCAGGACTAGAACAAAACTAGAACTAAACTAAACCAGGACTAGAACTAAACTAAACCAGGACTAGAACTAAACTAGAACTAAACTAAACCAGGACTAGAATAACACTAAACCAGGACTAGAACAAAACTAGAACTAAACTAAACCAGGACTAGAACTAAACTAAACCAGGAGTAGAACAAAACTAGAACTAAACTAAACCAGGAGTAGAACAAAACTAAACCAGGACTAGAACTAAACTAGAACTAAACTAAACCAGGACTAGAATAACACTAAACCAGGACTAGAACAAAACTAGAACTAAACTAAACCAGGACTAGAACTAAACTAAACCAGGAGTAGAACAAAACTAGAACTAAACTAAACCAGGACTAGAAACAAACTAAACCAGGACTAGAAACAAACTAAACCAGGACTAGAACAAAACTAAACCAGGACTAAAAGAGAACTAAACCAGGACTAGAACTAAACCAGAACTAGGACAGAACTAAACCAGGACGAAAATAGAACTAAACCAGGACTAGAACTAAACCAGAACTAGGACAGAACTAAACCAGGACTAAAATAGAACTAAACCAGGACTAGAACAAAACTAAACCAGGACTAGAACAGAACTAAATCAGGCCTAGAGCAAAACTAGAATAAAACTAAGGGCCAGAACTTAACAAAACTAAGTCTACATCTGGACTAAATGGGGCTCGTATCAGGTCCAAACCAGGCCAAGTGTGAACTCTGAGGTGGAGCGGTGTCTGCTGGAGGAGTCCACAGTCAGGTTCAGCTCTTCAGTGAGGTCAAAGGTCACTCACTCCTCCTTTCCTGCTCCTCTCTGCTCCTCCCAAACTCATGTTGACTTTGGTGTTGTCCTCATGTTCTATCTGCTATAACTTCACACAGACCTGGGTTTATCACTGCTCCACCTCGGGGCACGTCACATTTAGGACGGGGGTGCACAAACTTTTTGAAACAAAAGAAGCAGAGGGTCAGTCGAGGGCCACAGATTGAGGGTCAGTGCAGTGAATAATTAAAATGAGGTTTAACACAGGTTAGACTGAGCCACACATGTTCAGGCTTAGAAGTTTAATGTTTCAGTTAAGGTTGAGGTACACTTTGTTGTCCCGTAGGGAAATATGTCATCTGCATTTGACCCGTCCTTCAGTGCACGTCTCTTCAGGAGCAGTGGGCCCACACAAACTCCACACAGAACGACCCGGGAGTCAAACCCTCGCTGTGAGAGTGTCAGTCACTCCATGACACCAGCTTTGAGCAATTAATATCTGAAAGAGTCTTCCTTCAAAACATGTTTATATGTGCATACGACTGACATCATTTTACCTGCACTCAAAAATTTTATATCGACTACTTTTATTGTTTTGTAATCTGAGGCATCTTTTCCTATTCTGTAAATCACGTTTAATAACTTTAAATATATTTTCCTTGCCTTGTCTAATGGGACACCTCAGATGTTTGATGATGGGTTTGTAAAAGCTAGATTTTTAAACAGTAAAATTAAAAAAATTAAAATTGTACTCCTTAATATAATTTGGGCCACTTCATCAGGAAGACTGAGGAAGTCTTTGTTTTTTATCCCTTTATCGCATTTTTTATATATCCCATCCCTTTTTTTTCATAAATTGTATGTTGAGTGATGTTTTGGACCCATGAAAGTGTTATTGTGATGAAATTAAAAATCTAGACGGGGTCAAAATCACCCGAAGATAGCGGGAGGTAATGTCCTGTAAAGATGTGATAATTTAACAGCATTATCCTAAATCATAAGGCCACATTAGTAATGAACAACAAGACTTTTGGTAATTCAGAGTTTGATGAGATAATAAACTGCTTTCTCTCTTGACACAAAAACAGGGTCTAAACTGGGACTAAACCCAGAGGTAAACTTTGACAAGGCCTGGACTAAACTATAGAACTAACAAGACTAAACCAAGTTCATATCAGAACTAAACTGAGCTCAAACCAAGACCAAAACCAGGACGGCAAACAAGAAACTTTTGGCACATTTATCTACGTTTCCTCACAGCTGCATCACACTTTACTATCTCACCAAGTCATACATGGAGTTTGGCTACAGTCAGAAGTTATTACAATGACTGAAGTAAAATAATCTGCACTGATTCTAACTTTAACATTTGGTCTCTGCAGAAATCCTCGACATTAGCAGCTGTACATTTTGCTCATCTTTGTGTGCCGCTTTGACACCAGCTCCAGTGACACGACTTCATGTCCGTGCAAACGTCGCCTTCCACTCTGTTAAATATAGAATCCTGTTTGTAACCTATATGTTGTTTGCCTTAAGGCTGCGGTCACCATCAGGAGAGCCGTTATAAAGCTCTTACTACAGGCTTTTGAAGGTCACACACTCTGCTGACACGGCACTGAAAAGGAAAGAGAATCTGAGAAAAAAAGACGGTGGAAACAGGTTTTGGTCTTACAGGGAGAGTCCTGTTTCTGTTACATGGAAAACACCACATTGTAAAAAGGGAACTGACTTTAAAGTGGTGGTTTTTACAATGTTATTATGTTGTTTCTATGTTAAATACACAGCTAGAGTTGTGTTTTGTTTCATTTTTGTTTCATTTTACATTTTGAGAGGACCGTGTGGCCATCAGTTGCTTTTCATACACATATATTAATAGTTTAAGAAGTTATTTACTGTACAAGGGCTGGTGCCAAAATGAATAGTGTAAAAAAAATACAGCATTTCATTTGAGATTCTTAGAAAATAGTTATTGCTTGTCCCATTAGTTCACTTTTCTTTAGACAGATTTATGAGATTATCCAGTGAATGACTCAAGTAAGATACATATACATGACATTGTGGTGAAGTTAAGGCATGGACTTAAAAATACAAGCAGGTAGAGGCTTGAAGTGGAGCTGTGGCACACTGCATTGATCTGATTGCAGTAGTTTAAGTGAAGACATACCCCACATATAGATTTGTTTGGAGGTAAAGTCCAACTACTCAATGTTTCTCCTCCTGTACCCGGATACTGTCTCTGCTTCTTGGCAACACAGCGGCAGAGAGGTTAGCATTCCTGCCTCACAGCAACTACTCCTGGGCGCTTCTGTGTGGAGTTTGCCCGCCCCAGCAGCTCTAAAGGATGGGTCAAATGCAGAGGACACATTTCTCTATAGCAATAAAAGATAAGTATGTGAAAGTATCAAAAAATCAAATCAAAAAGTATCAAATCTATCTATTCATTAGAGCTGTGGTTCTCAACCTGGGGGTCAAGAAATGATTTCTGGGGGAAACATTGAAAGTCTTAAACAAAACTTGACACCCTCAAATGCAGTGGAAAACGTAGATTGGCCTACCAAAGTAATTTCATTTTGAGGAGAACAAAAACATTAGACACAAGGCTACTTTATTACTTTGTGAGTCTCCCATTTTTCTATGTAGTAGAGTAGATGGATTTGTCTCAAATGTACACGTGCAACGACAAGTCAGCAATGCACCGATTTCCTGGGCGGCCTTTGGGCAGTTTCCGTATAGAAGAATTTTCTGTTGCGCTCGTCTGCCCCGCGTGAACTAATACAACAGAAAAAGATGGAGGCGCCCACGACAACTTCCGGAATAAGGTGAATAAGAAGATGTATAACAGAAGTGACTCTAACATTTTGTATTGAAAACTACAGTCCATTGTCCAAAAAAGAGGATTGATTAACATCACTGAGGTCTCAAAATTGGTATCAAGTCTTTAGCATATTCCTTAGTATCAAAATAGACTTTGAAATGTTAGTATGTGACTCTGATTATTCCTCATCATTCAATTATAAAACATTTTGAACACATTATTTTGTTGTTGAAGGCAACTCACAAATATAAAACACTGCAACATGTGTTCAGCTCGCATAGCACCACTTTTACTTTTAATATTTCGTCAGAAAGTTCTATTTGATTGTGTTTTTCTGCTGTAGATTTGACCTTAGAGTTGTTTCAGTGACATAGGGTTAATACGCGTGTTATGCCTGTCCGTCCGTGGGAGTAGGATCTCTCCTTCACTGTGGTTCTCCCCGAGGTTTCTACTTTTTCCCATGGGGTTTTTTGTAGTTTTTCCTCGCCGCGAAGGAGGGTCAAAGGACAGGGGCATTCTGGGACAGTTATCTGAACTGCTTTTACCTGTGGCCCATCGAGGCAACTGTTGTTGTGATTTTGGGCATTATAAAAATAAATTGATTTGATTTGATTTGACATTGCGGCGCGGGGCAGTCGGACTGGAAAATTCATGCAGGACAAAGTGGAGTGAAGGCAATGTACCAGAACTAAGCACAACACAGATCTGCAGTAAATATAGAAGAGGGCACAGGGTCTAGCACGGCGTTTCAAACTCTACAACGACGACAATACTTGAAATCAGCATAAAACCGTACCCTTAATGATGCAGCGGGAATTCTGATCCATTTTAAAAGGAGACATATCATGCTTTTAGTCAGGTATTAAGTATTGAACTATAAACATAACTAGATCTTTTTTTAAGGTTTTGTTCATTGTAAAGGAGCAATACTGATCTAAAACTGCTTTATAATAGAAATAGACCACTGACTTCCTGTTCAAAACTGCAGACCTGATAAGCCCCACCTCTTTTTCACTGTAACAAGCACCAGATTGTCATTTACATTCGATTAATCGATCGATAGGGCAGGTCTTTAGTCGACCAAGAATTTCTTTAGTCGACTACAGCCCTACAAAATACAACTTTGTGTAAACTAATGATAAGGAAACATCGGTATAATAAGGATAAAAGCTCATTACAGTAATTAATAATGTGTCCCTTTTAAAATAAAATGCTGTCTTTGGTGGTTAAAAAGTGGAGAGTCATATTTATCTGGCCCAAATGGTAATTCGGATTAATATACAACTACTTGTTCTTTCTTTTTGTGTGACCAACAGTGACTTTGAGATAATATGACTAGTGTACTGACAAACTGTATTGACAAAATTCACAAAAGGCTGCAGGACTACTGACTTTGAATGAGCAGTGTGATCGTTTTTGTTTGTATGTGTCTGCAATTGTCAAAATGTTTAAGTGTTTAAATAGTGTTTTCATTTTTATATGTTTTTCCCCACTGTTTTTGTGTCATTTTATTTTTGTTCTGTCCTCTTCTTATTTTGTCATAATATGTTAAAAAAACACACACATCTGAATTATACAGTATATATAAAATGACTAACTTGCAGCTTGAAATTGAATATGCAAAGGCTGTGATTATTAATATTGTTAGTTCTTTAGATATTTTTCTCGAATAATTCATTTTTAAATCCTTATTGCCTTTTTATCAATACAGTATTACAAAACAAATGAAACGTAGAGCTTTTTCCCCACTATTTTGTTAGATCCTTCTTTTACAGATTGAATGTGTGTTATAGATGGACATGTTTTAGTTTCGGTCGGTCACAGTTGGACTTCATGAATAACGTTTCAATGAGATCAGACATTTTAAGCCCCTCAAATCTGCCCTGATCCCCCTGAGTCCTGTCCAGTCCTATAGCCTCGTTAGCGCTCGTGCTAATATCCGCGCCCCCCAATTATATCAATCCACCCCCAGTTAACCCTCGCACGACCCCCACGCGGCCAGACACAAAGAGCGCCACGACCGGGACATGTCGCTAATCTGATCCACACGGAAAAGAGACTAAAACAATTGCCGTAACATGCAATAAAACTATTTTTTCACATTTCTTCTTCATTTAAAACCGGAAACCATTCCAAGTATCCCCTGGTAAGTCTTCATTGGGGTCCCTGTACCCCTGGTTGGGAAACATTGGCTTAAAACACAAGTTGTAAATTTAATCATCTCCTACATCGCGGCAATTGTGAATAAATCAACGTTACAATTAAAATGTGGCATTTTACGAACAAAATTACACAACTTAGACATTTTAACTATAATTTTAAACAATTACCAAACATTAGATGCATATATACAGAATATACACTTTTCATCTTCATAGCAAGCTTTCTTTTCTCCACTGTTTGTTTTCCTCTTGAGCGGCTGTTAAGGCGAGACACTGCAGGCAGTTTTTTTTGTTTTTTGGTCAGTTTGCTCTCTCATAGGCTTTCATGTGGAAACAACAAGCTTGTCCGATTAGCTCCAATCTGTTTTATAACTTCATTTAATCCACTTCATTCATAGATTTCTCTGGGACATTGTAATTTCAAAGGCCGTTTTCTTAAAATGCATTTTTCTCCCACGGGACATAAAGATCAGCCTTAAAGTACATCCCACACACACCAAACTTCATAATCTTATACTTAACAAGATTCTTGAAAGAACAAACAGAAGGATTTGTTGATATCTAATTCTGAGCCTGATTTATTTAAGTTTTAAGTCTAAAAAATTAGCCCAAATTTGGATTGAGAGAGAAATCTCTTTTTCCAGGTTAAAATATCGTCATCCACCCAAAAACAGCGATGTACTTCTGACCCGTGCTCCTCTAATCGTCCCACAAAGAGATGACTCCACCCTCCAACACACAACACACACACAAGTCCTGCTTTAGTTTAGATAACAAACAGGAACGCTTCAGATTACAGAGGTGATAGATTTAACATTCAAAGCGAAAACATGGTGGAGAGAAAGGAGATAGAGGAGGAAATCAGTGGGAGTTTTCCACTTTTCCACAAGGAGCGGCTGAACTTGTTTTCAGGCAGTAAAGGTACGGCACAGCGGAGGTTGTAAAATGTTTGGATAAAGTGGATTAAATAGAAGAATAAAACTTTTTAGGAGCAGATTGGACATGTTTGTTGTTTCCTCATCAAAGCCGAAATGCTAAGAGAGCAAACTGACCAAAAAAAACAAAAATATGGAAAAAAAAAACTGTTTTGCAATTAGTGTCTCCCCTTCATTTTTCCTACATTTATTTATAAGACCCTCTGGATACCCTGAAAACCCCTCCAGCACATAACCAGAAGAAGTACCCAGGTCTAATGGCTGTGACAAGGCCCCGCCCCCTGGACCCCTGGGTAACTTAAGCGGTTATTTCATTGTAACCCTCTTCTTTTAGATTATTTTTTACCTGAAATTTATCGATGACCGTAAAACATGATTGTTGTAATAAAGGTTTAGAGAATAAGACTTAAAACATGTACATTTGTCATACTCTGGGGCTGTCTTTGAAGTACTTTTTTAGCTGCAGGCGTAATGCAAAATGTGTATAATATTTTTAAGGTTGTAGGATTGTACAGATTGTTGAACATAGTTTGCTTTATCGATGACAAAAGGCTGCTGTATGTTATGGTACAGTATAAACCTACGGCACATTAAAAACCTGCCTAACCCAAATATAACCTGACCTCATTTACAGTGACATCTGTGAGTGTATGAATGAGCACGAGTCCATACAGCCTTCTCTCCCTCCTCCTCTCTTTCCCTCTCTTCATCTCTCCATCTGCCTCGTGTCTGCAGAGGAAGAGAGCGAAAAACAAGAGCAGAAGCCGATGACTTTGAAAAGCTCAAATGAAAGCACCGAGCTGTAAATAAAGACAGCTGTGTGACGCGTGAGGAGGAGTTTCACTGTTTACGTCTGGATTTACTGATATAACTCTGATTATATATTCTATGTTTGATCGTAATTCAAAAGTGACGGACGCAGAGCAACTAGAACATACTGACCAAAATTAATCTGTCAATACATTTGGAGCATCCCGTTAGCAATAGTCAGACATTATTAAGTCAATCCAAAAGAAATGCGTTAAAACATGACTTTAAATAGGGCTGCAAGGTTAAAGTCTATATGGCAGGTTAGATGACACATTTCACTAAAACGTGATTATATTTAAGATTTTACAAAAATGTTGCCTATTTGTCCACAGTTTGACACTTTTTGTAATAATTTTGAAATGTTACTTTGTGATTGGACATGAGCGGCAAATATGACAGTTAGAGGTAATTCTACAACTGTTACCTAGCAACCAGTTTGAAAACAAGGGCCAAAATCCTTTTAAATGACACAGTAGTTATGTTTTGACAAATAATATCTGATAGCATCTTTATTTTGTTGAATGACCGTTTAAACTGACAAAAATGTTTCAGTTGAGAAACTGTCAGAGACTTTAATCGCAAATCGCAATTTAAATAACACAACAAATAAATCACAAAGACTACCATTTTTTAAAACATAATTTCTTCCTCAAACAACTAAATATCTTGTCTTATTTTGAATAAAACATGCTAACCTTAGTTAGCATGTTTTAGTTCTGTTCTGTTCTGTTTAGTTCTGTAGTTCTGTACTCTTAAATACCCAGTTTGTTTGTATTTGTCAATTTTACTGGTTTTGTCTAGTTTGAACTTTGAACAGGATCTCAATTATATAAATCTAAATGCAAACTGAACACTCGTCAGAAAAATCCCAATTAGATATTTTTCCCAAAAAGTGCAGCTCTAGAGGAGTTAAATGAGATGTGTTGTGTTAAATGGTAAAAACTAAAAGTCAAAATTGAATCAATCTGCTTTTTATTAGGGTTGTTGTTGTTGTTTTTTTGTATATGGCCCCAGCCAAATAGAACCAAAACAGAGAAGGCATTTCTCTGGAAAACAAAGTATAAAATGAGATGAGATTTTAGATGTCAATAGTTACATTCACCAGGATAATTTTTCATTTTTTCATTATTGTTCACAGGAGGTAAAAGAGTTCATATTACATAAATTTAGTACAAATTTTGGATAAACGTGTACTTTATTTAATTAAAAAAAAATACTTGTCAAGAATGTTATTCAATTACAACTATTTGTACTGCATTACATTTAATATCATAGAAGTTAATGAGACTGTACAGGTCTCACCTCGGTCTTTGCCCCGCTCTACATCGACAAACTCATAAAACACTGCATCACCTGCTCTTACTGGCCAAACCTCAGAAAAAATGTAGATTATGATTAAAAAAAACACTTAATTCATCTTAAAACAGAACTAAGTAACTTCTTTTTTTCCCTTCCTTTTTATTTAAATAAGGAAGTACATCCATCCTCTTCTGCTTATCCGGGGCCGGGTCGCGGGGGCAGCAGTCTAAGCAGGGACTCCCAGACTTCTTTCACCCCAGACACTTCCTCCAGCTCCTCCGGGGGATCCCGAGGCGTTCCCAGGCCACAGAGACATAGTCCCTCCAGCGTGTCCTGGGTCTTCCCCCTTAGTTCTGCTTTGGATGGTTTAATAATCAAGTTTTGCATAAAAGACTGATCTAAAATGCTACAAAAGGCCATTAAAAAGTAACTAACTAGAAGAGTATTTCCCATGCTTTTATATACTTACTTAACTCACTTAACTTTAGAGTAATATTGGCAGCAGCCTTGACTACAAATATTCAACGCTCTTCCACCACTTCAACAACTGGCTCCATTCCATTTCAACACACAGAAACAACTATAATCTCAACATAAGAGCATTAAGTCTGCAGGAAGCTGAATAACTGTATTTTCAATCCAATTACTTCCTGATCCATCTTTGCACATCACCCTCTTACGCTCCTCTTTCCCGGCTAATGCCAAACCACACGTCTCCTCTCTATTATTTTCAGACGTCTTGAAGGATTTAGACTGAATTCTCAGGCAGGAAACGTCACATTTTGGAGGTAATTATAGATCAAAATGAATCAGGGTTTGCTCGAGAGGATTTACAGGGTTTTTCTCACTCACAGGGAAGAAGAGCTAAAAATACAGTATGTGTGATGCGTCTGAGGAGGCGGCATCACGTCTGTTCAGGTGAAGCGAGGAGGACACTCTGTCTAGACTAGTTTGCACCAAAGACGAGCACAAACAGAGCGCCCAAAGAAGACATCTGTTATAAACTCATCTCCACCGAAGCAAACTCCACTAACAAATCCACAGGGGCTCAATTAGGGATGTTATCTGGTTATTTGTGGAAATTTTGTACAAAAATCATTAGTGTCCTGTTCAAAAAAGTCAATCAGACCCACATGTTGTATGTTAACAATGGCAGAAATGCTTTTTAATGCCGTATTTTTAGAATTTTTCATGCCACAATAACAATCAAAACAAGACATTTACACTTTTATCATGTCAGCATGGCAGAATTAATATAAAAAACAACTTTATAATATTCAAAAAGCTAATTTACCTGAAAGTTAAAAGGACAAATATTATGCATTTGTCTTTTTTTTAGCCTTTAAACCTGCTCTTGAGTGTCTTCAGTTTGTCATGTTTTAGAATTAAAAATAAAATGCTTTAACAAAGAAAAATATAACTTTATCATTGTGTCGGGAGATGCCATTTTGTCTTAGCTATGGTTCCATCTACTGGCGGCAGAGGCAATTACACACGTGTAAATATATACCTACAATGCATTGCAGTAAAGAGTTAATCTGATGAAGTCGTAGTTATCGTGATTAGACGGAAAAATGTTCAGAGCAAGTCTGGCGATGATTTAAGGACTTAAAACAGCAAAAGATTCTGGGATAAATGACATCAGCTTCATCTACGTCTCACATCGAAGGAGTTCAGGACACAGTGAGAGGATTTACCAGCATCAAACAAACGTGAATCAAGCTAAATGCTAGTCCAGGTACAACGTTAGAACATGGCTAAAAGCTCAAAAAAGTCCACTTTGCATCAAATTTGTCCTTTAAACCATGCACATGTATGTTTTGAGCCCTATTTTTTACTTTTTAAATTATTTGATCAAAGCTATTCATCTAGATTCAACAAATTCTGAGATTCAAAATAAGATTAGATTAGATAAGATTATCATGGACACTTCTGATCTCTGGGGAGACACAGACCGCGATAATGATTTGTTCTTATTTTTATTACGTTTATAGTTATTGTTCAGATGGATTAATCTTTTTTCAAAATGTTTTTTAGATTTAATGCTTGTGAGGACTGAATTCAATGTTTTTAATGCATTTTAAGGCCTTCTTTTTGCCTAAATTCATTTAATGACTTTTAATGCTTTTTAATGCCCTGCAGAAACCCTGTTAATGCATTGTACTTTCATTAACTCCTCCTCGGGCCTCAGCTCTTCTCTTCTGCGTCACACTTTGCTCCATTACATCCACACATTAAAAGAACATGGGTAAAACACTGCAGTGATGGCAGTTTTCAGCTGTCAGTCCAGAGCTCAGAGTAAATCAATACTTCTGCAGATGCGGCTTCTTTTTACTCCAGCCGATTCTTAAAGGAACACTGCCCTACACACAGTATCCTCCAGTTATAGTCCTGACGACCCCTACAACCCTGTAGTTCAAGGAGACGGACACTGCTCCTGACAGGTTGAAGGAAGGGTCAAATGCAGAGGACAAATTACACGGACAATAAAGTGTTCCTTAACCTTCACATCTGAACCATCAGCGAGCGACACGTCCAGCTCATCTCGTATCTCAACAATCAGACCATCTGACACAAAACTGCACTGACAAGATCACGAGAGCTAACACTATTACAATGTGTTGATAAACTGGCATTGAAAACACCACCACACTTCAGTTTAATGGCTGCTGTACCTGATTTCTATTTACTCTAGTTAGATAAATTCTTTTTATATCACACATTGTTTGATAGAAGCAACTTTATGTAAAGACACTTACATATTACAGACATATTATAAACACACTTCGTTAGGAAAGAACTAGCGCAGGAGCATTTGCCAGGGTCACCTCTTTTCGGCCAATCAGGCCCATTGTAGACCATAAATCATGGGAAAATAACTGCTTGATACTATCCCATATTTCAGACAGTTGTTTCTGAGTCATGGGGCAATACTGAGTGAAAGTAAGAACTATGTGGGCGGGGCTAACGGTTCAAACAAAAACAGGTTCCTGTCTCACTGTTCAAAATCAGGGACAGGCCCTTTAAATACAAATTCTATAATCCTACAAGTTAAATCCATAATTACACTGACAATTTATGTTTGAATGCCATAGTGTGGCATTTCAGGCAAAGCATTTCTATGGAGACAAGAAGGTGGCTTACAATTCACAGGAAAAAGTTACACTGTTTAAAGTTAAAATTACATAGTTCACCTTCAACTTATTTGATTCAAGTTATTAAAGGCTATCTGACAAATTAGACGACACATTTCACAAAATGTAGGTTGCATGGTTATGTTTAAGAGTTTACTAAACATTTTGCCTATGTGTACCAAGTTTTAAGTTTAAAATGTTACTTCCAGATTGGACATGACTGTTACCTAGCAACCATACTGTAAAACAAGGGGTGAAATCCATATAAATTACACAATAGTTGTGATTTGACAAATTATAATACCTGATAACACCTTTATTTCGTTGAATGACTGTTTAAACTGTCAAAAAATGTTGTTGATTTTGTGTAAACTGTCTTTGGAGTTACAACAGTACGTCGCTTTTTGATGACAACACAGGGATTCCATTTTAGAACTCAGCACTACTTCCTGTCATTTTAAACTTTTATTTTTCCAAATTTCTTCACAAACTGAAACTTCACAGATGTAAAACTATAATAAATAATTGCCACAGGTGCCCTCCCATCAAACTAAGCAATAATTAGAATATTTGGAGAACCTGCCATATAGACTTGCTGCAAAAGTCTCCTGTGTTGTTTGTTTGTAAAAGTCGATGCCGTCGTCGTGCCTGCGGCGGGTGCTCTCCTCCGAGCTCAGATTGCTGCTTCAAATATCAAAGTCAATATTCTAATCCACTTATGCAAGGCTTCCCAGACGCTCTAAAAATACAACGCTTTTTCAGTGCGAGCGACTCCAAATTATTAGTTTTGTGGAGAGACGTGGCCGACCTCGAGGCTTTGATCTCATGTTTATGGTCTGCTCTGCATTTGTGTAACAGCTTTAACAGCCTCAGTGCACACAATGACACAAGAACAAACTGTGGAACAATATGTATTAAACTTTCGGTGCGGTAGTGACCACTTGGTATCTATGGGCCAGAAGTAGTAACAAGGCATTTCTGTCAACTTCTATTCATTTTTTCAAACTAAAGGTGCACAATGTCACTTTTTCTGTTTGAGGAATGCTTTGTCTGAAAGTATGACATTACATTTATCTTATGTTTATAATTACTGATGTTTATCTGGCTAAAAATGTCTTGCAAAACATGCATTCTTACTATAAACGGACTCTCCTCTCCACAGATCTCCATGGTGATAGATAAGATTAAAGTGCATATGAAACGTTAGAATACACCATTCACAAAAACGTAGTGAACATGATTATATTTATGATTTTACTAAACATTTTGCCTGTTTGTCCTCAGTTTGTTACTTCCTGGTTGAACATGAGCAGCAAATATGACGTAATTCCACAACTGTTACCTAGCAACCATACTGTAAACAAGGGCCAAAACCCAAATAAAGTACACAATAGTTATGATTTGACAAACAAACAATTCCTAAAAAGCTTTATTTTGTTAAATAATTGTTTAAACTGCCAAAAACTGCGACTTCACAGATAAATCCTTAGCACGGGTTCTATCCACCTATCTAAGTCGATAATAGACAACAACAGAACCTTCATATAGACTTTAATGTCATACTGTGAAACATTCCACGCAAAGCAATATATTCAAGCAACAATTTCTGCTTTTACTAAAATTTATTTTCAAATGCATGTGTTGAACTCCACAGACAGACAATTTAGCTCAAGACGAGTGCTGAACAAGTCAATCTAAACATGCAAATATTCTTGAATCATTTGCAGTAACTTTATTTGCAGAGCAGACACAAACAGACAGAGGAAAGCCTGGTTTGAGGCAGAGCACACTGACAGAACGATTGTACACTCAGAGAAAATGCATCTGACAGGAGCCACTGAGGTCGACACGAGGCAAAACGTCCAGTCATCTTCACCAAAACACTCTGTTTCCTCCACAGCAACAACATCGTCATGCAGCTGCAGAAAATGAACTTAATCCAGGAGAAAAAGTATTAAACTTGGTCCAACTTTTGGTCCATTTTCATTTTTAGCACAATTCCCGCCTCCAACCCAATACAAACCTTACAATTGTGACCGACATTACGTTATTTGTTACGGTAAAAATGTCTCCAGCACACAAACTATTCCCACCCCTTGGCTCAAATACTTCTCAAATACTTAAAACATTACAAGTTTAAAGAAGCTAAAGTGATGTCAGAATTCAGTGTCATAATTGTGTTTACTTTGTCTGAACCTGATGATTTTAAGACAAACCAAGGCACAGAAACAGTTTCACAATCAGTGTGCACCCATTTTCAGACATTATTGATTGTTTACACTTTTTTAAGTGTACAAGATCAATAATTAATGTTTAAAAGCGTCTCTTGAGGAAAACCCAAGTGCACTTCTAATTTTGTGTATTTAAACATTTTACAACACCATTGTTCAAAACTTTACAGCAGAGTAAATCTGCCAAGAGCCCATTATAGTGAATGAGGCTGGATTTTATGACATCCGTCTTGTGTTCGTATAATGATGACAAATAGTACAGATTTTGTTGCAAAAATCTGTGCAAAATGATATAAATCTACAACTAACCCCCAACTCTAACAACTGAAACTTCATTACAACTGAAAAAATAGAAATTAACACTAAATTTACATTTGTTTTCAATCTTACAATGGACACTAAAACCCCTAAAGGTCCTGCCCATGAAACCTATTCCATACCATATCGTTGCAGTATTTTGTTCAGATATAAACTGTTAAATTTGGAAAACGTGCTCATATTTCCGGATGTTAATCGGTTTTATTTTTTAATCCCACACAAGCCCAACACCACTTTCTAATTTCTTTAACAAAAGCACCACACCAGATCTTCAACCTCCAAGAATCTAGTCATCCCCTGAGAAAAAGTGTCTTCCGCCATCCAACAATAAATAATAACTTAAAAACTTTGCATGAAACAAAGACATTAAAGTTTCTGCACCTGTCGTACCCGAGTTGGGCAGCAGTGACCCGTTGGACGCAGACCTCTTCAGGATCCTCAGACTCTCGCTCCAGGACTTGGACTTGGGCAGCCTCTTGAGTAGCCGCCCCAGCCTCTTCGACACCTGCCCGAAACACGCCGCCGTCCCCACCTCCCTCCCGTCTCCCTCCGCCCTGAACCTGCCCCCGAAATCCCCGTCCGCCTTCCTCGTCACGAGCGGTGCTACCTCAGCCATCGAAGAGCCATGACGCTGCTGCTGGTGCTGGATGTTGTAGCTCCTCCACTCGTCCTTGTTGGCGTACCCCTCGCTGGCTCTCCTCCCCCGGGTTCGGTCCACTTTCTGAGGGCTGCTCCACCTCCAGCCTCCGCCCCACACACCCCCGTGGCCATCCCAGCGCAGCCACTCTCCCACGGGGGCCACGCTCCGGACGAACAGCCTGTCCCACTCCACTCCAGCCGGAAGAGTCCTGGACCGAGCACGTCCCTTCGCACCTCTTCCCCGGATCAGCTCAGTTCTTCGGCTGTTTTGAGGAGCCTGGATCGGAGCGGGAGAGCGGCGCTGTGTTGAATCAATGAGACCTCGTCCTCTCTCTCTCTCCTGGTCTGCTGCAGCACCCACACTCCGCAGTAACAAACACAAGGCTTAAAGAGACAGGCACCCAGAAACTGAGCTACATTTATGCTTTGCCGATATGATAAGCCTGCAATATTGTCCTCAATACATTACACAATGCAATACGTCAGCTCCTTCTGGTGGTTCATGGATTTCTCTGCAGTTCTAGTGTCACATTTTCTGTGTCTAGAACTTGTAAAGCAACCTATAGTAGGGCTGTCACCAACGATTATTTTGCGAATCGATTAGTCAAGTGATTATTCTTCTGATTAATCGAGTACTTGTATGTTATGCAAATGATACGCAAACTGAATTTGACCCAGATGAAGCTGAAGTGAAGTCGTTTTAAGACCTGGTGGATCACATTTATGGACAATAGAGTGTTTTCATCAAATACACTAAATTTACACATTGTACATGTCATTTTAATGCAATTGCGGATTAATTTGAGACATTAAACTTCTTTTCTGAGATCAAGACATGTTTTGGAGTCTATGCATAGACCAGTTAACAAATTATATGATGCGGTGTATCATTTAACTTGTTGCAGCCCTAATATATAGTATAGACCAGGTAAAGCTGCACAAATAATCAAAATCAAAATCACAATTTCAATGGTTGTAGCAAACCGTAAATTCTGAAGTGCAATAATTTCCTCCACAAACAACAAAATATCCAGTTTTACAGGTCTAAACCTGTAGTTTAGATTTGTTAAAAATATTCTGAGAAAAACAAGACTGTAACAATAACATGGCTGAAAGTGACAAAAACACAGCAAAAATATATCAAAAACAACTCAAATTGACAAGTGGCAAAAATGCAACTAAAATTGACAAAAATCTAACTAAAAGTGACAAAAATGTTATTTAGAAAAATGTTATTTTCTTTATTTGGTCAGGACAGTACATTTTAATGAACATGCAATGCCGGAATTAGCAATTCACTCCCACAAACACACTCACATTCACACACCTGCTGTACATGTTTTTAGTGGTAGGGAAACCGGAGCACCCGGAGGAAAACACAGGGAGAACAAACCCCACACAGAAAGGCCCGAGCCGCCCGGGAGTCGAACTCAGGACCTTCTCGCCTCCCTTGACTAAAAATGACATAAACCCAGCAAACGCTACTAAAAGAGTAAAAAAAAGTTTCAAAACACGTGATTCTTTTATTCGTTTGTGAGTTTATTTTTCATTCTTTTTGTCAACTCTCCTGGTTGAGTTTAAAATGTTAACTTTGAACAGATTCCCATTATTAAAATATAAATCACAAATCTAATCACAATGGAGAAAAATCACAATTAGATATTTTTCCCAAATCGTGCAGCTCTAAGACACCATCCACCGATTGACTAAAGGCCCACATGCCATAAAAATCATCAAACATTGCTTCTATCTTCATCGCTACCTTTGAATTGTTGACTTGACAACTAACTAATGATGTGAGTAAGATTATAGAAAAAATAAAGAAACAAGATGTGATTCAAGTTGGTGGCACAATATCTGCATTTTAACATCATGTTCTTCCTTAAAAGCAGCAACAAAAAGCGTGAAAGTGACAAAAACGTAACTAAATGTGACACAATCGCAATAAAAAGTGACAAAAACATGACAAACAGTGACAACAAAAGCAACACAAACCCAACTAAAAGTGACCTTTGTCAAGTCTAGCTCAAGATCTGGAAGTCAAAAGTCTAAACTTTGTTTCTTTCGGACTGGAATAGTGAAGCAGGTGGAAAGTAATGTCCCTTTAAAAGCATCTTTCGGCTCCATTTTTGACGTCAAACTTCAGCCCGGTTAAAAAACAGTGACTCAGCGACGTTCTCTGCACTAAACTGACCGCCCTGCATTACCCAAACCTGCTTTAACGGCCCCTATGAAACGTACAACAATGACTCTACACAAATAACACGCCTCCCTGGGAATCCTGCCTCTGTCCCACTTCTATCACGGAGGATCTGATGAAGAGATTGTGTTCTGTGCATAAGACACAGATCACAATCTCACGCTGCAGTCAGGGAGTATTGCATAACTGGGACACAAAGTAAAAGCAATAAATCAGGGCTATTCAACTTAATATTTCACCTCTTTTAGTTATTGGTTTAGACCCGGTTTAGACCTGGTTTAGACCTGGTTTAGACCCGGTTTTATTCATGGTTTAGACCCGGTTTTATTCATGGTTTAGACTTGGTTTAGTCCTGGATTAGACTTTGTTTAGTCCTGGATTAGACCCGGTTTAGACCTGGTTTAGACCTGGTTTAGACCTGGTTTAGACCCGGTTTTATTCATGGTTTAGACTTGGTTTTGTCCTGGATTAGACCTGGTTTAGTCCTGGATTAGACCCGGTTTAGTCCTGGCATAGACCTGGCGTGGACCTGGTTTAGTCCTGGTTTTGACCTAGTTTTATTCTGGGTTTAGACCAGGTTTAGTCTTGGACCTGGTTTATTCATTCATTCATTTTTTTCAAAGCATTGGACTCAATTCTGGTCTCGAGGACAAAACCATCCGAAAAATCTGGCCCGTGATAAAATGAAGTTGAAAAGCCCTGATGTAGATGATAGGCTCTGAACTGTTTTCATATTTACACCGGCTTTAGTTGAGGCACAGACTCTTTACTCTTTACGCATAAATTAAATCACATTTATTTTGAACAATTACTTCTCTATTGTCAAAATGAATCTGAAGAGAAAGTATAGACTGATATAATTTTATTGGTAATGTTTTAGAAAAGTGTCTTTGTTCCAGGTTTTGAGGTAAAAGGAGTGCACTCTGAACAGAAGGCAATTCATTGTATTTATGATTACAACATTTTGTAATTGAAATCACGATTATATAAACTAGTTGTAACTAACGGATATTTTGCTAATCGATTAATTTAGCAACTATCCTGTCGATTAATTGATAAGCTGTTTAAAAATCAGGAAAGGTCTGAGAATATAACATGTATGCTCAACTTGATTCTAAAGAGATGCCACTTGAAAAGACAAACAAAAATGTATTTAAAAAGTCTAAATATACAATAGAAATAATCGTTTGACTAGTCTAACTAATTGTTAGTGAAGAGAGTACTTATAACACTATCACGTTGTGTTGCATTATGTTACAGTCAGAAAACAGGATATAATATTAAAGATTTTGTTTTTGTTTCACTGTTTGTTCTGCATTTATTTATAAGAAAAGAGAACCTTATCACAAATTAGAGAAGGATGAATTGCACATGCACTCACTATAAGAGCTGTGTTTACCATTTTTCTCACAAATCTAAACAAACGTGTTCCTCTTATTTTAGAAAAGTGACTATTTCGGACACCACCAAATGAAAGAGTAACTGTTTCAGAATAGGGTTACTCTAAATGAATGTCTTTCAGGTGCATTCAGTTACTTGGTGATTGTATTGTGATTCCTGCTTTGTCTTTGTCTGCGTCATAAACCCTCCTCTTTCAGGTCATGGCATGTTTTGGAGTCTGTGAAAGACAACAATTATAGAATTATTAAACTGGTTGACTATTAGTTCATCAGTGATTCATCAGTGAACTTGTTTCAGCCCTGAAACAAATATCTCAGAATGTTTGCAAGTTCACAATCTACACGGAGACATCTTAAATTCAGATTATTTTGGTCCTAAATCAGCATATTGGACTAGTTACATATCCCATTAAAAATAAAAGCCAAATTCTGTAAATACGTTTTAAAATACACAGTTTCAATTGACCAACTTTTGTTTTGTAGACTCGGCAAATCTACAGAGCCAAATCTTTTCTTTATGTTGCCGTTTGGATTGACGTCATGTACATCTGTCCTTTTCTTTCCCTCTTTCTCCTGCTCCTGCTGTTCTTCCCTTTCACTCCAGTTCAAGGGCGACCTAAATATAGCCCTCGACGGTCCCCACAGTCCAGACTCACATGAAGCCGATACAGTCAATGTATGTACGATGTGAAGGGCCTGAACTGCACGGGACAAAACCTCTAATGCAGACAAATCATGAGTCTGTATTGGTGATGACACAGTTACTTTATCAAATTCATGCAGCAAAGTTGTGGAAGCGGTACACTTTGTTTAACTGTAACCTACAAAATCTCTCTCTGTGTTGACTTTTCAGATACAGCTTAGTGCAAAGTTTTAAAGGAAAAATATTCTGCATTTTTCATATTGCTCTTAGCCTTTAAACATGCTCTGGAGTGCCTTAAATTTGCCAGCTCATGTTAAAAAAAAAAAAAAAAAGTTTCTTATTCATTCTATGACTGTGTTATCAGTCACTATGAAATGACACTTACTCAGTGCATCCACCAGAAGATGGCGCCAGCTCTATATATACAATCTAGTGGCGTTAGCGCTGAAAAAACGTCCTGATGCGGATTTGTTTAGAGGCAGAAATGCTCAGAACGAGTTTAGCCATGATTTAAGGACTTAAAACAGCGGAATATTCTCTGATAAGTGACGTAGATGATCTGAAAAAACGTCCCGGATAGAAGGAGTTCAGCAGGACGTGTGTTTGTCGATCGGAGGGGGGAGGATTTTCTAATAATCATTCCTCTAAACAGCGTGGGAACATGGTTAAAAGCTCAAAGTCACTGCAGCAGAATACATGTCCTTTAACAAAGAAATATTGTGTATGCACTGATTTCCTCCCGGATCAAAAAAGACAGAATGAAAGAATGTAAGTATGTATCTGTCTGCTTAAAACTAAGAAAAGATTGTAAACTCATCAGTTATCACAGTAATTTTCCTTATTGTCATTGTATTCATATTGTGTATTAAATCGGGAGGTGTCAGCAAATCGAGCCTTCAGCTAAGAATAAACAAATAAATAATATCTTCTCTTTGAAGTGTCATTCATGATTTAATTTAAACTGCTTTTCAAAAGACCGACCCAAACAACTGAAGCAATGGGGACGTCGTTCTGTCAAAGAGGGGAACTATAAATAACAGCTAAATATGATTATATATGACTATTATTTGGCCACTTCTAAGGCATTGCAATGTATGAAGTCATATATTTGCTCAAAATACACTGAAATTAATGTTTTCAAAAGACGGGCAAAACAAAACCACTTTTCTTTTAATCATATCTAGATAAATTGTTTTCTTGTGTTTTAGTGGGGACCCTCTATAAAAATTTTTGAAGCACAAACTACAGCTGGCACTTTATATTATTTAAAGGGCCCATGACAGGTCGGACACTCATTTACCTAAAATGCAGTTAAGATACATATATTTCAAGTTTTGCTAAAATTCTTTACAAATGTTATCCCGGTTTAGCAGTTTTATACGTTTTAATTTCACTTCCTGGTTGTAAATAATGACATCACACTAGGAAATTACCATAGCAACCACACTGTAAACTGGGCTAAAACTCATCTAATGTCATCAGTTCTTTTACCTGACAAATAAATATATATTTGAACTTATTTATTTAGTTGAATTCATGTTTAAATGGTCAAAAAAGTAGTTTATTTTGTGTAAATCATGTATAAAGTTTGTCTCCCCAGTGTGATGTCATCGGTCTGTTTACTTCCTGTAATTTTCAACATATTTTTCAACTTTTCTCCACAAACAGCGACCTGATTGGTGTGAAACTATTAAATATATTTATAACAAGTATTAATACACCGAATAAAGTCAAAATTAGAAAATCATAAAAACCTGTCATACGCACTTTAACACCTTTATTTTGTTGAATGATCGTTTAAACTGTCAAAAAATTGCATCAGTTTTGTGTAAATTGTCCCTGTATCAATGGCACGTCGCTTTTTGATGACATCACAGAGGAATTATGTTTTAGAACTACTTCCTGTCATTTTAATCTTTTATTTTTCAAAATGTCTTCACAAACTGAAACTTCACAGATGTAAAACTTTAATACATAATTGCCACATGTGCTATCCCACCAAACTTTATCATAATTAGAACATTTTGAGAACCTGTCACATACACTTTAAGTTCAAGAACAGAAAAAATATACTGTAATAATACAATTTCCCTTAATGACACTGACCGACAGACTGTTTCCATTCATGTTTAACTGTGATTCTTTGTACATTTTAGTTGGAATGTTTTACAAACTAATATAATGACTGACAGAGACAGTAGGATTTCGCTGAGACACAAGGACTACGAGCCACTAAAAACATCTCTTTTCCATTTGTGCTCCGTCTGCTGTGAATTGAGCTTCATAAATCTTGGTATTGATTTGCCAATACAAGGCTTCTACTGTGAGCGAGAAAATAACCTCAAAATGTTATGCAGGAAAAAGTTGTTCCCCGGAGTTTTAAAGAATGCAACAGGGCATTAAGAGTCACTGTTTGGAGGAGATTCTTTGTCTAAGAACATTAAATTTAAAGAGCTCTGTTGCTGTAAATCAGAAAAAATCTTGGCTCAAATTGTGGGGAAAAATCAATAGTGCAAAGTTTAGTGTTTGCATTCGTGCATTTAGACTAAAGGACGTTCACCTCCACGTGCCAAATGGTCCAAAATGTCCTGTTCTATTCACAGTGGACCACAGGAAGAACAGCCTTTTTGATATTATTGTATTACAAAAAAAATTAAAAATACTGATAGGACTAGTGTTGTTCAAAACTCGAGCTCGCGACTAAGGAATATACTTTATAACGATGACGACTCGATCCCGATTTTGATGCCACAGTTAATTTAAAATAAACTGTAATTTTCAACACAAAATAATAGTACTTTATTTGTGTTACCATGTGGTTTCATACTAGCTCGGATAAATCTCAATATCATTCTAAAACTGTTCAGGAAAGGTCACATTTTGTCCTGTTTTTGAGATTTTTAGGTATCGATACCCCGTGGCGGACTTAGCATCAGCAACAGGCATAGACCAAAACAAAGTGGTCTATCACCGTGTGACGTCACTCATAGCGTTTGGCTCCAGTCAAATGAAGCCAATCGCTGCTAGCAGTTATAGCGGCTAAAGTGGAGCCAGATTCCATATTTGGAAATCCGAGTGCCTGTATTGTAGCAACCACATGGACCAATCAGGAGCGAGGTGTCAAACCTGTTGCTAACGCGAGCGAAATCCAGCCTCTGGAAAAGGAAGCATTGGTGAGTTATTATTGCTAATAACTTGATTTTTGAAGAAGAACATAACGGAATAAAACACCAGGTTCATGTAGTGTGTGTCAAAACAGATATTTAGTTCTAGATGTTGGGTTTGACTGAAGAAGTTAGTCCAATAGAAAGTGAACGGCAGCTCGGCTTGATGGAGCCAGAACAGCCTCCATGGTCACTTCCTGTTTTGAACGCGGCGGCAGTGGGCTCCGAAGGTCCACTGTTTTTACGGTCGATGGCACCAGGCCACAAGTGCCTTCACAAACTGAAGAGGCCCCCAATAACACAGACATCGATCATCATAGACAAGGTTCTGAAACAGGGCCTTTTCCCTCAATAAAAAAGCTTTGCAGTGTATTTAAAAAAAAAAGAAAAAATAGTCTTGGATTGTCAAATGTATTAATTCTGCCCAAACTCCCTCCATCTTCAATAAAGCTTGATGGTGAATAAAACATTATAGAATTACAAGTTAATATCATGTATTTAAATCAGATGTGTTAAAATGCACCACAAAATGGGAAATATGGTCTTAAATAATCTTCTAGGGAACCCCCCTGTTTAAAGCTATTGCACATTTTAATCTGAATTTTGCAACAGTTCAATTACCGCCCCGAATTTACGAACCTGTCATTAGACATAAAAAAGACAAAAAAGACAAAAAAAAAGAACAATGCAAGAGACACGGCAGAAAAGTTTTACAGAATCACGCTTGATGAAGAGGGGCCTGTGCTTTAATTTGCCTTGGGGCCCTCAAATTTCGAGGACCGCCACTGTCGATACTTGTTCAAATGTTTAGTTTAGATAACTATTGATTAGTATCCGATTTTTTGCATTTTTGACACCAATAATGTAAAATAACTGGTTATGTACAGCCCACGGAGCACAATATACACGTTTGCCTTTAATCTGCTGTAAACGTGACACTTTAAAGTCCGATGACAACGCATTGTACGTTCACACTGGAGCATGACAACACTGTGCTTCGCGGAGAGGTTTAATTTAAAGTTAATCTGTCTAACTCTGTCTGCACGCTCTAATCCACATCTCTGCTGCTTCATGTTCATAATCCAGCCCCCGAGACACGACCATCAGCGGGATTAACCACTCCCAACACTTCCTCCTCTTCAAAGACACATGTATTTAAGACACAAACGCAAGTCATTATTTTCTACTTTGATCGATGAGATTTAGTCGTCCCAATCTATTACAAGCATTTCAAACAATTCTGATGCTGAGTAAGATAACTGCACGTGTAATTTGTGTAAAAATGCCAATTATTGTTATATATTTTATGGTTTTGGTAACACTTATGTTTAGGGACCACACAGTAATCGCTAACAAAGTGGTCTGTAAATTAGTTGTTATTCAGCTTTTAGATGTTTACTGTATTAGGGCTGCACGGTTTTGGAGAATTATAAGTATTCTGTTTGCAATTAAATTTGCGAAATACAGTATGTTTGGAATTTTGTTCCACATTGTAAATAACACCAGAAGCATTAATATTTGAGAGAAGATTGAAATATGAACAGATAAAGGGTTCTTTGAAATTATTTAGATTAAAAAAATCACTTCTAAAGACTTTGTAATTTGATATTTGTGCTCAAATTGTGATTTGATTGGGATACATTTGCGCAATAATTAATGCTTATTAGATTGTTATAGACCATTCCAGGAGTGACACATGAACCAGGAAGTGCACACAGCCTGATACGTAGCATTACATTCTATTAATTCATTTTAACGGAGCAGGGGAAAAAAAAGGCACTTCTATCATTTGTAGGCGACACCGACAAATAGTTATTTATAAGTTCATCACATTTGCAAACGAGAGATAACTATCAATATCTAACCTCCAGCTCTAGTTTAGTCTAAAGGTCACTTGTTACTGTAAGATTTGTGGCACTTGGTGAAACAAAACATTTTCTTGTCAAACTGTTGCGCACGCTGTGTTTTTGCTGCTTTATTGTCCAGAATAACGTTAGATTTAAGAAAGGTTTATTACGAGGTTGTTAGCGCGTGTGCTAATTTCGGCGCTAGTGTTACTCGTGTGAACTGAAGTGGTCATAAGTCGCTAAAACAGCCCGGGTTTTACAGAGTTTGTGATGTTTGGAGGCTAACGCTAACTCTCTGATTGAAAATGCATTAGTGCTAATACATGGAATGGTACCAAGCTAATGGAACGCTGCGTTTTGTTTACAAACACTGGAAGGGTCCATATAAAATTGTATCTATTGCTAATAATGCTAATGAACGTTACGTATTCATGGGAAGAAAATAGATAAGAATGAATACTTGTAAAATAAAGCTAGACCAAAAAAAAAAAAACTTTCTAAATACTAAGAGATGTGATTAAACAGCTCATTATATCTTTTAATTAATGTGTGGCCCCATAAACAAGTGTTACTGCTGTTTTTTCTACTACAAGTAACTACAGAACAGCGTATTAAATAAATAAACAATATGAGAAATTCTGGGCAAACAGCACTTAATAAATAATTTAATCATATTTAATTCAATTTAGGCCCAAGTGTGGACATGGGCTGACAATAACCAGTCTCAGTATCAGTGCTTCCGAAGAATTTGCTCCTGCCCATCTCAATTAAACTAGAGATATGTATTAATTCAAAGAGTTTTCATAGAATAGACAAGATAATATAACAAACAGTATAAATACATCTTAAAACATAAAAGAAAAATGCAAAGGTACAGAGAACGTGGCTATTCTTGCAGTGTGGAACTAAAGACCCTCATATATACTGTACGTAAGAGATCGAGATGATGATGAATAAGGCCCATAGTTGTCTGGACTGTCACGTCAGGTCATGTGCTGCGGATGGGACGCCTCATTAGAGAAACAGAGGGTGAAGAACCTTTGGAGAATAAACAAATGTCAGGGCTCTTTGTGAAGTGTGAAAATCTCATTTCAAATCACGCCAAGATTTTTCTTTTTTCGTAAACATGAGGAGTAAAGCTGTTGCTGGAGGAATGCATGTTTGCAAAGAAAAATACACATTCTTACTGTGAGCGATCTCTCCACAGATCTGGCCTATAACTTGCCTGTTGGCAACACCTACTGTCTCCATGGAGATAGATCAGTGTACTTTTCACGTAACATTTTGACTTAACTAAAATAGACCGGTAGATTACTGGCAGAAATGGGCTTCCATAAATAAAAATAAAAGCCTAACAAGTAATAATTAGGAGTTTAAAAGTCAATTTATCGATTTTAAAAGTAATGATGATGAGTTTAAAAGTCAACATTTAGAGAATTAACTCATAATAATGACTTTTATTCTAAATTTTTTTGACTTTTAGAGTCAAAATTATGATTTTTAACTAAAATTTGTAAGGCTTTTTAAAAATTACTGGCAGAAAGAGGCTTCCACATCATTATTATATAGATTATTTTTTTTATAAAGCAGAGCAGAGAAACACGAGGAATAGAACATGAGCAGAGGGAAAGAAAAACAACGTAAACTACCACCAAATTATAAATGATTTGCCTTTTATTATCATACATAGTTCAAACACTACCTTTGAAACCACCCATACAGCTATAACTATGACTCGCATGAGACAAAAGCCTAAAATAATGCGTGTTTATATGGAGCCTTCAGTCCTGCTCTGTCATTTACTGGGAAAGAATGCAACAGTGTGCGCTACTTCTGCTATTTTGGACATTTGGGGTTGCTCAGAAAAAACTAAACTTGTTCTCCTCTCCTCGTGCAGCGACTTTCATGTTTCCCGAGACGTGCGTGGACTGAAGAGAGACATTAGAAAGTAATTATCTAAACAGTTTTTTTCATGTCTTTGCACCTGCTGATGTGCGGAAACGGTGCCGCAGTAATTGTAGTTTTCGCCTGACTAAACCTGCTGCAAACGCACTAAATCAGAGCCAGAGCCGCAGTCGTTCTCTTCTGTAGTGTCCACTGTGTCGGAGAGAGGCCACGGCATTTCTGGGAGCGTAAAAGAGCCGCTGCTTATAAGAAAAATGTCTGAAATGAACTTGAACAATTGGCCTGTGGCAAGGTAAACGGGTTAAGCATTAATATGTGTTTACTTACAATGAGAAACCCTTATGATGTGTGCAAGTGCAAGAGTAGAGGTTATACAGAGACATTCTTTTATTTGAAAAACATCCCAACTTGAGTGGCAGATTTATAGGCAGCGCAAACTGATAAAACGTGTTTCTTTGCTTTTCTTTGGCCTAATTTTTTATCCGTGTAACTTTTGTCTCGCTCAAATCAACTTTACACACTAAATTGTAAACTGAACGTAGTTTCTCGTTTTAGCTGTGACTGTGCAGACTTTAGCTAGCTTGTTTACTAACAGCTGTTGGAGATAAAGGACACTTCGACTGCGCCGCAACATTCATTTCCTCATCACTTGGACTCAGAAACACGACAGAAAGGCAATGACTGTGTTTTTGGCTTAAGAGTTTCAGAATAACCTTGAGCTTTATCATAAGACCACATGAAATAACAAAGGAACTATTATTTTTTGCTGAAATTGAGTCTATTGTCAAAAATAAATTGTGTTTTTTATCATCCTTGTGGTGTCAAAATCATGTATTCCATAGTATTGAGCGTAAATTTTAGTATCGTGACAACACAGATCTCACAGTAAATTTCCCTTTCGTGTCTTTTCCTCTATCTCATACCCATCTTGAACTTAAAGTGCGTATGACAGGTTTCTATGATTTTCTAATTTTGACTTTATTTAGTGTATTAATATCTGCTGTAAATACAAATTATAGTTTTACACCAATCAGGTCACTATTTGTGGAGAAAAGTTGAAAAACCTGTTGAAAAATACAGGAAGTAAACACACTGATGACATCACACTGGGGAGACAAAGGTTATTCATCATTTACACAAAATAAACTACTTTTTTGACCCTTTAAACATTGATTCAACAAAATAAAGGTGTTTACATTTATTTTTATTTGTCAAATCAAAAAAATGTGACATTAGAGGAGTTTTGGCCCAGTTTACAGTGTTGTTGCTATGGTAATTTCCTAGCGTGATGTCATCATTTACAACCAGGAAGTAAAATTAAAAAGCTAAAAATTGCAAAAAATGGTGTGAAATTTGTAAAGAATTTTAGCTAATTTTGAAATATGTTTATCTGAACTACATTTTGGTTGAATGAGCAGCCCAACCTGACATGGGCACTTTAACCTTCCCGTCTCCCTCGTCCGCTCCTTTGTCTCTCTTATCGCTCCTCTCTCCTCTGTCTTATCACTCCTCTCCCTTATCTCTCCCCTCTCCTCTCGCCCTCATCCGCTCACCTCTCCAGCCCAGTCTCGCCGTGACAGAGCGCTGCTGCTGACAGAGAGCCAGCTCAGCACCTCTCACTGCAGCACCAGCCGCCGCAGACCCACAGAGCACTGCAGACCACACCGTACGGCAGCAGCACATCCCACAGCGCTAATGTTCACTGGAGATGCTGGATTGTTGTGGAACTACAGTACGTTCAGTGGTACAGGATGTCACAATAAGAAATGTTTGTGTTATTGTGAGAAGTAATGTCACGATTTTACGATTATGACGAGATGACCAAACAATAGTGAAATAATTTATACATCACACTGCCTTCTAGACTACCATTCCACTAGGGATGTAGTCTTTTAGTCGATTAATTGGTCGATGGTGTTTTAGTCCATTGTTTCCAGGGGTATAGGAGCAATTACCAGGGGGTACTTAGAATGGTTTCAGATTTTAAAAAGAAGATGAAATGTACTGTTATCTGAATATAAAAGTTTTATTAGTTGTAAATGTAGCATATTTTTGGGGGGAATCTTGAACCATAAATATATTTAAAACAAAGCTATAATAGTAATAACTGATTATGTTCGACCAGTAAACCCATGTATTTGTTAAAGTTAAGGGGTACTCTGAGTGTGAGACTAAGCTTAGGGGGTTCTTGAGGCAAAAAAGGTTGGGAACCACTGTTTTAGTCGAACAACATTTTTATTAGTCGACCAATTATTTTATTTCGATTAAAAGTATTTATACGACAAAAAATGCAAAAAAGTGAAGATAAGGAGTGGGTTAGCTCAAGATCTTGGCTAAAACCATTCCCGGTGCAACAATTGGTCGACTCAAAAGCGGGTTCGGTGTAGCACAGGCAAAAAGTCGGATCTCATGCAAAAAGTATTATATACGGATAAGTATCAGTAAATAGCATCTTAAAGACAGGTCAAACTAGAATCTGAAAAACACCGATAGGAAGCATATACTGCAACTAGACCAGGATGAAACAGGTCTAAAGCAGGACTTGCCCAGGTCTAGACTGAGACTAGCATTATGAACACTGTTGTAGTAGTAGTCTTTTTCATCGTAGCATGTAGCATCAACAATCTTATCCAGAACTTTTTTGCAAATTCTGGTTTTGTCCCATTTAAGTTCTGATATTTCTTATTTGAAAATGGGATCGACTAGTATACAGATAAAGAATGAACAATAAAAAGAGCAGTTTCTGGGTTTAGACCTGGTTTAGTCCATATTTAGACCAGATATTAATCCTGGTTTGGGTAACAATAGGCGGTTTTCTAGTGCTGATGTGATCTAAGACTTAAGTCATCCATTTACAGGGCAGGTGGCAGTGACTTCATCGTTCAGTTGGCTTCTGTTTAGTCCAGGTTTAGTCCAGGTTGATCTGGTTTGGTCTTAGTCTAGTTCTGGTTCATATTTTGTCTTTAAAATGAACAAAGAACAGTATAATCCCAGTCTAGATCAGGTTTGGTGCTACTTAGACCCTGGTCACGGTTTATTTATGAAGCGAAAAGACTTAAGTCCCGGTTTAATCCTGGTTTAGATCCGGTTTAGCATGCTAGCACCATGACATAAAACTTAGCTCATCTTTAGCATGTAGCGCAGGTGTGACTGACATCATCGCCGCGGCCTAAAACATTGGAGTAAAGTTCAAACTAAAAGCTTTAATGCAGCCTCCATTATATTGAATCTTCATTGGTGTTCACTATCGAAGCCTGTTTATCTCGATGCATTTTTAATCAGAAGCTTTTAGACTGCATTTTCAGATGTGCCAGCAGATACGACGCACCGCTGTAAATCCCATTGTTTCCCTCCGCCTTTGAGAGAGACAGCTACAAATCACACAGAAAACAAAACCGAGCTGGAGACAGATTCAGCCAAGAATATTTAAAACCGAGGGGAATAAAATCAATGTGTAGCAGCAGCAAGAATTCTACATTATTTGTTCATTATTTAAAGGAAACATTCATTCAAGTAAGTCAGTGGTTACCAATCTTTTTGTTTGGAGTACCCCCTAAGCTTTGTCTCACACACAGAGTGAGTTTCAGGCAAATAAAACGGTTTACTAGTCGAAAATAGTCAATTATTACTATTATATTATTTGTTTTAATTATATTTATGGTCCAAGACACTCCAAACAAAACAAACAAACAAAAAAATGCTGAATTTACAACTAATGGCACGTTTTTATTCAGACAAAAGTTCATTTAATTTTCTTAAAACCTTAAAGCTTTCCAAGTATCCCCTGGTAATTTCTCACATGTCCCTAGGGGTCCCCCCCGTACCCCTGGTTGGGAAACACTGAAATAAGTCATCGCACAATGACTCAGTACAAAATAATGTGTTCAAATAGAAAGTTAACCATTCCAACTACTTGGGTTTGAAATAGTAATATATGAGGAAAAAGTATTGATAATTTTGGCAAAAAATGCATTTTATTGATCCATTTATACTTAACATTTTCTGATATATTCACATTTTGTTTTAATTCAAACTGTGGTGCAGAGAAAGTATTAATACTCTAAATTTTATATTGTCGACTCATTGACATCGCATCAGTATTATAGTGATACTATTGTAGTACTTGGTATCAGATCAAATAAAAAAACAAAACAAAAACCGGCATTGTCATCACTTGGGCAGTCAAAGTACTGAAAACCAGAGTTTACGAATCAACATTAAAACTTGTATTGAAACTAGATACTCATTGAACAAGTATCGAAACTACACCTATTGTGGAGGATTTTGTTTACCATGAAACATGCAATCTCAGCATGAAACACTGAGAACATGCAAACCCCATCTGAGACACCGAAAGAACATGCCAACTCATCCTGACACATCGGTAGAACATGCAAACTCAACCTGAAACACTGGAAGAACATGCAAACTCAACCTGAAACACTGAGAGAACATGCAAACACAACCCGGAACACCGGACAAATATGCAAACTCAACCTGAAACACCGGGAGAACATGCAAACACAACCTGAAAGACCATGAGAACATGCAAACACAACACATAACACTGGGAGAACACGCAATCTCAACCTGAAACATTGGGAGAACACGCAATCTCAACCTGAAACATTGGGAGAACACGCAATCTCAACCTGAAACATTGGGAGAACACGCAATCTCAACCTGAAACATTGGGAGAACACGCAAACTCAGCCTGAAACATTGGGAGAACACGCAAACTCAACCTGAAACATCGGGAGAACATGCATACCACACAAATGCCCCACCTTACCCTTACACAAAAGATATCAACAACATACTTTAACACAACACCAATAAACTAGGCATAAATTGCGAACATACTGTCATTTTTGTTGCTACAGACAAACTCAATTTCAAAATGAAAGCAAAATGTTTTTGTTCACTTTCCTCATTCAAAACACAGGGATGGACAACCAGATACTACACGCCCGCGGGGGACACATCTGCAAGCACAAGATACTGCCTTTTCCAGAGGATACTTGAAAGTCACAGCAAAAAGCATTTACAAAAGCCCCCAGACATCAATAGATTTAATATGCGGGCACTTATTAAGTTATGCAAATAAGAAGCAGACAAGAAACATCACTAAAAGCTACATCGTAATAGGATAATGGATAAGCTGGTTTGGAAATAAAAAGGTACGACATCCATTTTGTGCGAGTTGTAAATACCAAACCATGAAAATTGTACTGAAAGTCTTTACATATTAATAGTTTAAAAATGCTTAGATTACACCTTTAAAATGTCATTTTGATGTGTTTATCTTTTATCATAATTACAACACGTTTTGGACTAATCTTAAAGACCTTTTAAAGCTTTGTCATATAAAAATACATTCTAAATTCAATAAGTGAAGTGGGACATGGTGTGATTTCAACAGACAACCACAGAATATGACAAAATATGAAACATCAAGGTGGTTTTGGCAAATGAAAATCACTCAGATGTGACAGATAGAGAGATTTACAGTTGTGTTTTTGAATTATTTCTATATTTAATTGGAGATTATGATGGACACTTGAAAAAGCATGAAGTAAAATGGAGAAGTTTAAAGTTTTACTCATGCTTTTCATTTTAAATTCTGAAAACAGTGCCTACTTTACCACAAGTTATCTTCCTTTTGTGAAGTTCAGGCTAGAAAACTTCTTTTTTCCCCCCATTCTTTCGAACAAAAAGGTAAACTAAGCGACATTCTTACTTTGCAAATTCAAAACAGTACATCTTATTTTTGTTATAGAGACTTTCAATCAATTGTAGTCAGATCTAATGTCAGCGAATGTTATGATCCACTTCATTCGTTTCTCCTTTCTGATAACATATCCTTTTAAAACGTGTATTTTTGAATTTTTATCAAAACACCTCAAATCAATTCGCCATGATATCCCACTGTTTCTCTCGGTATGAATGTGCATTAATCCACAGAACTCCCCTCACTTACTTCGACACTTGAGCGCCTGCGTCTGGACCCGGCGGCTGCACGCGTCGCACCAATCTTCCCTCACCGCTTTCGCCTCGAACCGGTGCCCCTCTCCTCTCTCCGCCTTCACCCTGGGGTCCCCCGCGCCAGTGCCACCCCCGGGAGACGACGACGAAGCGGGGAATATCGTCCAGGCTTGCCTCCGGTGCGTCTCCGTGCGCGCCAGCTTCACCACCCCCGTTTTCCCCCGCGTAAGCCTCTCCAAAATCGGCAAACTACCTCCGAAAACATCGTCCGCGTCGCTGCTCTCCACGTGCCCGTTTGAGAGCACCTTTCGCGGGGAGATTTTCCCACAGTCTCCCCTGTTGTTCGTGGCGGCATGTCCATTCGCAACAACTACTTCCATCGGTCTTTTCAGTAAATCCAGCCCACCGGGGATGACTTGACTTTGCCGTGCGCCGTCTTCGAGTCTGACCGGCGTGCTGCATCCCTCGCGCGGCGTCACTCCCCCGTTGAGCCCCGCCGCTTCTGGCTGAGATTTGTCGCCGACCGAGCTCCGTCTGAAAACCATCTTCTCCCACGACGTCTTCCGCGGCAGGAGGCTCTTCTTGACGCCGTAAACGAGCTGCGGTTCCGGGGTCAGAGCGTGCGGAGGGCCCGGCTGCTGCTGCTGTCCCACCACGCTCACAGCCGAGGCCATTGTCATCGTGCGTAAAGGTGACGATGACGCGCGGAGAGGGGAGAGAAGCGCGGCGTGTTTGTGTTTAGGCTGCGCTGCTGGTGTGTGGCGCGCGCCCCTCTCCTCGTGGCGGCGGTGGACGAGTGGGAGTGACGCAAGTGACGCAGAGACTGTCAGGTTCGATCGTGTGGGTGCGCCGTGGATAAAGTGACACGAGTGCGCGCGTTAATCCTCGACGTGATTGTGGATTTGTGCGCACGTTAAATTGTGAGCGAGCAAGTAAAATAAAATAGTGCTTCTGGGAACAGCGTTTGTACAGTTAAAGGTGACATTTCGAAACGAGCTGCAGAGTTTGAGGAGACATACTGACAGTGGACAATTTAAAGGGGACACACTGTCACCAGAGTTTCTTCATCATTAGTTTTTATTCATTTTTATCTATTTCATTCATTCGTCGATGTATGAAATACATCTGATTGACAATGACTTTTGGATAAAAGTCGAAACGTCTCGATCTTTAAACGGCGTCCGGATGACAACCTCTGAACCCCTTTCTACGATATTTCATTCATGTTATAAAAGACATCTTCAGTGACATATCAAACATAGTAAAATGAATGAAAAGGAGGAGAAAGAAGAGCAATCTTATGTTATCTGCCTCCTGTTTCAACTTGTACTTAACACCAATGTTTTAAAGACACATTCCATATCGATAAATAACGGTAAAAGACGTTTTAGCTTTCGTTTTTTCAACTCATTTCCGTCAAATTGTAATACGATACCGTACTCGTTGGCATATTGTCTGATAGTGCGGTGAAGTCATGTTTGTTTTTGTTTTTCACATGAAACCTTTCTGTGGGAAAGATGTGCCACCTGACTCTCTCCATGAAGGTGTATATTGGAATGGAATGGAATGTTCCACAGTGTGGCATTATGCTTGGAGATAAGTTGTGTCCATGGAGGAAAAATCAGTGGTGGAAAGTATCTTCAGGTACTTCAGTTGTTTTTCAGTGGATGCTTTTGACTTTTACTTCGTTACTTTTGAGACAGAGTATCTGAACTTTTTATTCCACTGCGTTTCTTTAACTGGACTGAAAAGTAAAAAGTACTTGTCATTTTGATTGAGGGTTATTTGTAGCTCGTTGATGGTGACACTCAACAACTCAAAACCTTCAGGCAAACAAAAATATACACAAAAGATTCTCTACATGAAAATTTGAATAAACCTTAAAATTACTACATTTAATAACTGGTCTCATAATCTGCATGAAATACTTTTACTCTTAAAGTACATTTTAAACAGTTAGTAGATTTTTTAATGTGATAATTTGAGTACATTTTTTGCACACGTATCTGTACTTTACTCACAAAATTGAGTACTTCTTCCACCACTGGGGAAAAAAAGTTAAAAGAGTAAGTATAGTGTATCAATAAATGAAATAAGTTAATGCCATACTTGGGAACTTCCTAGTCAAACCAATACCATTTCCATGCACCTCTAAACACTTTTATGCTTCTTTAAAATTGCTATGTAGCGGCTTGTTGTTGTGCTTCATTCAGGCCGGTGTGTTCTGGGCTGCCGTGTTAAACAGAAAACCAAGTCAAACAGAGTGAGAAACCGAAATGTTATAAAGTTTCCATTTGATCAAAAGCGCGTCACATGAGAAACCCACAGAGACGGAGAACAAACGGGACACACAGCAGCCCACACTTCTGCACTTCAAAACGACAACAAAGTAAGTGTTTTGTTTGCTTGGTGATTTCCAAATTGTATTATACTGACCTTTTCCTTTTGGTATTCAGATTATCCTCCTTCACTGTATCCTTTTTTAAGCTAAATGAATATTGACAAACACCGATATTAACTGTTTAAAGAGGAATCGCACAGTTGTTTCCAGAATAGAGGCGTTTGATTTGCATGAACTGGATTTAAATACACTGAGCCCATTCAAAAGTGGTGGTGAAAGACAATAATTAACTTTAACAGTCAAATAATTTATCAAATGTAAGACCTTCAATGTATAATTCTTCCTTTAAGGTGAAACACTACATTAAAAACCTTTTTCAGTTTTTGTCAGTTTTTTCTCTCAACATATAGATTTTATTTTATTCATTTAATCCACTTCATCCATATATTTCTCTGGGACATTGTAACTTCAAAGGCCATTTTCTCAAAGGGCATTTTTCTCCCACAGAGACCCCACACACAACAAACTATCTTGAACTGAACAAGACTTTGACGGAAAGTACAGAAGGATTTGTTTATATATTCTAGGCCTGTTTTATTAATGTTTTATGTCTAAAACATGAAGCGAAATCTGAATTTTTAGGACAATTTTCAATCAGATCTAGTTTACTCAAAAACTAAATAAAATATCTAAAATCCCGTCTATATTTTTTTGTAACTAATGTGTACAAAATGAACCAAGTCATTTAAACCTGGTTCTGTCCATTTTTCAGATTGAAACATCTCAAATATGTGCAATTTTGGACATTTTTACACATGTCTTATTTTTACATGAAAACATAACATGATGAAAAACTTGGAATATACTTTTTCTTACATTTATGTGAGTAAACTACAGGAGAAGTTTCAAATTGATATGTTTTCATTAAAGTTTTTTTCCTATTCACCTGCAGTGTCTCACCTTAAAAAGCAAACAACAAAAAGTGGGATGAAAGCAGACTTAAAACTGGTCTAACTCATTCTAAAAGTCAATAAAACCAAAACCAAAACTAGTAATGAACCAGAAATCAGGACGAGGAAAACTATTAAAAGTACAAATAGAATGTTAAGTGTTGTTTTTAGTTCAGAATACACTGTATTTTGACTTGTGTTGATTCAAAGTGAAAGTAAACCTGTGAAGTTCATCAGATTACATCATGGCCTCTCTGGGGTTTCCCATCCCACGTGTTGTTACCGTCACAAAAACTGAACTTTCGATGTGTTTCATGGGTGTTTTTAAGGAGAGTTGAGAAGAGGTGAAAGAAGAACTGTGACTTCTAACATGGCATTTTCCTCAACAGCAAAGAGAAAGTAGAAGTTACGTAATACAAACGGTCTATAACTGTGACCCATTAAGACAGGGACGAAAAGTTAAGTTGATGTGAAAGTAGAAGATGCAGAAGAGAAGGTCTAATCTAATCTTTCATCAATTTTCTTTCCAAAAACACCCACAAATGTTGAACCTGATTTATATTCAAGATAAGGTTCATTAAAATGTAAACAGATGTATTAGATGAGAACAATACATCATAAAAAAAACAAAAACATTATACTGTATTTTACAAACCCAGGCAGCTCATTTTTAACGGACAAACCTTGTGTTCTGCTGTGAAACACAGCAGGTGAATAGGAAAATAAATTAAATTTAAAGATACCAGTTTGAAACTTCTCCTGTAATTTACTCACATAAATGTAAGATAAAAATGTATTACAAGTTCTTCATCATATAATGTTTTCATATAGAAATAAGGCATTTTATGGGTAAAAAATGTTACATATTTACACACATTTAAATCTGAAAAAATAAAAAATGAACAGAACCAGTTTTAAATTTCCTGGTTCATTTTGTACACATGAGTTACAAAAAATGTGCTGAGGGGATTTTGGGATTTTTGAATAGAATTGACTGAGAATTGGCCTAAAAACTAATATGTCCCCTAATTTTTTGCCATAAAACTTAAATATCCCGGCTTTAGAATTAGACAAAATCCTCCTGAATACTCTGTCAAAATCTTCTTAAGTACATGATTGTAAAGTTTGGTGTGTGTAGGAGCTACTTTAAGGCTGATCTTTATGTCTCTGGGGGAGAAAAATGCAGTAGACTGCAATAAAACACTTGAAGTGAAATATGTGCCTTTATTTCATTCCATTTTCTTCAGAATTCTTACGCAGTGGGGCTTTGATTTTGCTTTTTAGAGCCTAAAACAAACTCACCTATTCATGAAAGTCTTCCCTGAGTTTTTATATTCTAATTATTGTTTTATATTTGGTTATTCTGATGTTTTAATCTGTGAAGCGCCTTATGAATTTTGCTCTGTAAATAAAGTTTTGTTACTTGCTCAATGAATGTTTTTTTCAAACCCTTTGGCACGTCATATTCACATTTTGAAATGTTTTGGTCACATGCACAGACAACAAAGTGAAACAGGGCTCTGTTCATGAGTTCATGGTTTATAAAATGTACACAAATGAATGAAGTGAAAGCTTCTCTGTCCTGTTTGAATTGATTACTGATATATTTGAACAAAACTGAGCCCAGACTGTGGCACAGAGTCAAAAACAAAACTAAATCAGCTGCGAAATTTCAGCGCCACCTCAGATCCCGGAAGTGTGGAATATGTCATGCGTGACTTAATGATCCTATAGAGATCATGAATCACTTTTTCTCCCCAGTCCACTCCTGATTTCTAGTCTTTATTTTATATTCCCGTATTATGTCAAATTAATAAAACAGTGTGTGTTTGTTGGGCTCCAAACAAAGTCTTGTATCGAGCCTCCAAATGCCATGAACCGGCCCCGTCTTCCAAATGTAAAGTATATCAGTCCAGGCTCCCATTAGAGAGACATAAAGCTGTGATGAGGTCAGTACTGAGTTGCCATAATCCACTAACCATTTCCTCCTTTGTTGTTCATTTCATCGATTGCCTTTGGAAGCTTCCTGTGCTAATAATACAGTCTGTAAATGATCCCAGGCTTCTTCTTCTTCTTGAGGATGTGACGGGAAAAGTTAACTATTCTGTCCATTTTAGCTCCAAAATAAGGTTCATAATGTAGATGGTCTGCCGTCTGGTCCTGGAGAGTTCATGGCTCCCAAACTGAAGGAAAAAAGTCAAGATAAAATGTAATTGTGGTTAAAAAAAAGTTCAGAAATGTAATGTTTAAGGTGAGACACTGCAGGTGAATAGGACAAAATCTTACATCTTAGATAGTTTAGTTTACTCACATAAATGTAAGAAAAAATGTGTTACAAGTTTGTCCTAATGTAATGTTTTCATGTAGAAATAATATGCTTTGTTTGTGAAAACGGCATAAATTGCATATATTTGGGACATTTTAGTCTGAAAATGACCCAGGTTTAAGTTTCTTGGTTCATTTTGTACACAAAGTCCAGAGGAGAGTTTGGATTTCTTCTTTAGTTTCCAAGTAAACTAGGTCTGACTTAAAATTGACCAAAAATTCAGTTTTTGACCATTTTTTTTTTTACTTAAATCTTTAATAAATCAGGTTTAGAATTCCTTAGACTAGAATTAGTGTCTCGCCTTAAATGACAAATATTATGCATTATTTGTTAATGGCCTTTAAACCTGCTCTTGAGGTTTGACATCTCATGTTTTAGAACTAAAAATAAAATGCTTTGACCAAGAATAATCTAAGTTTTTGACTACCTTGGGAGATGCCAGAGTAACTTAGCTTTGGCTCCATCTACTGACTTCAGAAGGAATCAGAGGATTTATGGACTTAATGCAGAACTAAGTAATATTTTTACCTAATAAATGTTAAAAAAAAATATATATATATATATATATATATATATATATATATATATATATATATATATATATATATATATATTAATATATATATATATATATATATATATATATATAAAGTGCTATGTAAGCATAGCCGCGGGAACTAGGGGTGCAGAAGGTGCAATAGCAACTCAATGGGCACTTGTAAGCAGGCTCATTGCTTTGCAAGGTTGGCAAGGTAACGTTATAAAACGACACAGTTTCTGTTCTAATAAATATAGTATTTTTACTTTTATCAAATGTTTTTGCAGTCAACTATATGCCTGCAGGTTAAAGTCAGGGAAAACTAAACCTGTGATGGCGTGCAGCGCACTGACCTGAGCGCGCAAACCGATGTTTACCGCTGTTTGTATATTCTCTAAAGTGTGACAAAATAAACGAGGAAATGACAACCCCGGGCTGGATTAAGAGGTGAACCTACACCGCGGACAACTAAATGTGCGGACTTTGCTGGAGTTACAGGCTGCACGTGCAACATCTCGTGTTTGAATCTGACGCGACGCATAAGGACCAAAGGGAGTTTATACGGAAAGACAATGGCACAAAGCCACGTTTCCTCGTCTCACAGAGGTGGGACTTGGCTTCGTCTGAGCTACAGTTGACTTTCCCCGCGACGTACAGTGACTTCATCAGTTCACTCACCGTACGTCGCAGGGAAACTCAACTGTAGTGAAGTAAAAAGCTCGTTGTTGCACCGTGTCGTTGTCACAACACTGTATAGGGTCCTACTGTGTTAAACATTGATATTATTTACTTTGGCATATGCCCTGTTGACCATCGCCAAATGTAATTTTCACGCGTAGAAGTCGAGGCTCATGGTTTCATACAGACACTTGCTCGTGCGTGTGTGTTAGTGCGTGTGCGTAAAGTGAGGCTGGGCGCTGACGCTGTCCTGTACCTGGTGTATCTTGATCATTCTACAAACGTTCCATGGGTCCTGACTATTTTTGTGTGAGTACCCGTAGTTGACCCTAAATAAACGTATGTAACTGCATGGAAAAAAACAAAACAAAGCTGCACCCCCTTCCAAAATTACGTTCCCGTGGCTATGTATGTAAGTCCGTGTGGCGGTTGTTTGAAGCTCCCCTCGTCACCCCCTGCTGTCTCTGTGCGGAAAACCAGCTGCAACATTTGACCAGGAGACATCTGTCTTGAGAAACATTGGCTCTTGTTTTAAATAATTGGCAATGTCAAATGTTTATGTCTATGATTAAACTTCCTTAATTTAAAAAAGAGGGAAAAAAAGATGCGTACACTAGCAGAGTATTTTCCCAAGAAAAGCTCTGTCGCTGAAGTTACTTCGGCTTTAAAAACAGCACGGAAGATTCTCGGAACAACATCGAAAAAAAAACCCACTCATCGGGAAATTCATAATTTTGATGGTTGGAAAGGGAAGGGATTTTCTAACTAGGATCAATCTACCGTGAATGAAGCTAAATGCAGCTCCAGGTATATTTAGACAGAACAATGTTAGAACATGGTTAAAAGCTCAATAATATTTGTCCATTAAACGTGTCAAACCTCTCGATGATGTTGTTGTTGCACTGCAGTTCTCGGACCAAAAGCTCCATCTCATCCTTGAGCTGGTGCATTCTAAAAACAGATATAACATTAGGAAAAGAAATACTCTAGTTTGTTACTTGAGTAAAACTACAGATATAGAAGAAGAAATGTATTGACATAAAATGTCTACTAAACGTCTACTGAGTTGAAGTACAACTTTAAAAAGGTACTTCATGAGTAAAAAGTAAAAGTATTCCAGACAGATTTTGAGAGCTGCTAAAAGTGTCAAAAGTAGTGATCTGGATTTTAAAAAAAGTGCTTTTTTTTTCAGCTGAATCAAATTTTTAATTTCTGTAGCTGTTTTTATTTATATACATTTATATTTTTATTCATACATTTTTTGCTGAAAGTTGTAACATCAACTCAAACTATGAAAGCGTTAAAAATAACTCCAGATATTTTAAGCGATTTGAACTGTTGAGAAAAATACATTTTACTTTTCCTTCCTTTTAAAAAATGTAGCGCAGTAGAAAGTACAAATACCTGCTTTGAGTAAAGTAAAAGTAAAAAGTATTCACTGTAAAATATTCTTAATTAAGTACAGATACCTAAAAGTACAGTACTTTTATTTTTGTACTTTGTTACTTTGCACTAAATAAACCACAATTCTTATCAAACTGACATGGTCTTAAAGCCACAGTTTGCGAGTTTATTTGGCTTTTTTCATTTGAGCATGACAGTAGGGAAAGTTGTTTTGAGCAGATAAACAACTTCTCAAACAATTAGTGGCAAATACTGGAGTGTAAACAAATGGGTTATGGATACAGTTCCATATCTATGTTTAGCAACTTACAGAAAATAAACCAATAAACATAGAATAATGAAATAAAGTGGACAAACTCATCTTTAAAAAGTACACAAAAATGTCTGAAGACTAGAATGTTACATAAACAAAGTGGCTAGTGTTACAAACCTGGAAACCATTTGGTCCTTGTCCTTCGGTGTGATGCCCGTCAGATGTAAAGATTTCTCTGTGTGGAGCGCGTAGATGGTTTGATCTAAAGCCTGAAAACATTAATAAAATAATAATTATTAAAGGAGCCAGCTGAGGTGGCTCGGGACTCTGTTCCAGATGCCTCCTGGACGCCTCCCTCAGGAGGTGTCCCGGGGCAGACCCAAGACACGCTGGAGGGACTATGTGGCCTGGGAACGCCTCAGGATCCTCCCAGAGGAGCTGGAGGAAGTGTCTGGGGTGAAGGAAGTCTGGGAGTCCCTGCTTAGGCTGCTGCCCCCGTGACCCGGCCCCGGATAAGCGGAAGAAGACGAAGACGAAGTACTGTTACTGTAAAATGACCTGTGCATGTTAGAAAATACAGACCTTGTACTGTTTCTTCTCAGACATCTCCAGATCGGCCAAAAGTCCAGAGGAAAACGAGTGGAAGTCCAGCAGCCGGACCTGCATCTGCTGAAGGACGCTGAGGAACAGGAGGTAAAAACACATAAAGCTCATTGTTACTAGAGAACATTTCAGTGAATTACAAACACTTCATCAATATCTTCATCAAGATCAATATCTGTATCTGTAGCTTTAAATCATTCATTTCTACTGGGTTTCCTTCATAATTTGTTTCCTAAGATTTGTTTCCTGTGTCCTAAGACTCACAAGGCAAATATTGACTCAGATGAAAAATACTTATATATATTATATATATATATATATATATATATATCATATATTTTTAATAAATACCATGTACACACTGCAAGGTGAATGGTACCAAACTCTAACCCCAACATTATTAAAAACTGTATGTAAAAAGAAGAAATTCACATATTTTCTCATATTATTTAAAGGTGCTGTTTATGATCAATCAACAACATAAACAGGAACAATTTAAAGTGTACAGAACAGGCTTTGTTTTTGTTTATGATTACTTTCTTTGTTTGGTCCTAAACATAAAACATTTCGATGACAAAGGACGAGCGAGACATAGAATTACACAATTTAGGAATGTATTTCTTTGACCAGCTAATTATTTATCTGCAAGGTAATTTATTTTTAGAGCACAATTCATACACAAGGCAGTTCAAAGTGCTTTACATGGGTTAGAATAAAATAGCATTCAAATCACAAAACAGCTTAAGACATATAAAATTATTACAAAAAATACTTTACATGTGAAAAATGCAAATGTAACAAAAGAAAAGTGTCTTAGATTTTAATTTTCCACATTTGAAACCTATTGTGTGTAGCTCTGTCTTGATAATAAATGTGCATTATTGCTAGAGAAAGTACCACAACAAATAAAAAATACTGAAAGTAATTCACTGTCACTGACACAATAACTTTTAAACAAAACAAACCCAGTAAACCATTTCCAAATGTTAAAAAAATGTAAATAAATAATAAATAAAACTGAACTGCAACAAATAAAAAAGCCAAATTAAACACTTTACAAGTGGTTTTATCTCATTAGAAGTCGTTACTCGTTCTTTTCCTGGAACACACACTTCTTCAACTCTTTATAAAGAGTGAGTATGGTCACCATCGCCTCAGCCGTGCCTCGAGTCTAAACCAGAACTCAACCAGGACTAAATCAGGACTTAATCAGGACTAAACCAGATCTAAACCAGGTCTAAACCAGGACTAGACCAGGTCTAAACCAGGACTAAACCAGGTCTAAACCAGGACTAAACCAGGACTAAACCAGATCTAAACCAGGTCTAAACCAGGACTAAACCAGGTCTAAACCAGGTCTAAACCAGGTCTAAACCAGGACTAAATCAGGACTAAACCAGAATTCAACCAGGTCTAAATCAGGACTAAACTAGGTCTAAACCAGAACTCAACCAGGACTAAATCAGGACTAAACCAGGTCTAAACCAGGACTAAACCAGGTCTAAACCAGAACTCAACCAGGACTAAATCAGGACTGAACCAGGACTAAACCAGGACTAAACCAGGTCTAAACCAGGTCTAAACCAGGACTAAATCAGGACTAAACCAGAATTCAACCAGGTCTAAATCAGGACTAAACTAGGTCTAAACCAGAACTCAACCAGGACTAAATCAGGACTAAATCAGGACTAAACCAGGTCTAAACC